>CP139504.1:341426122-342026122 GCA_021014915.2 Artemisia tridentata subsp. tridentata
TTTAGGAAATTCCACTAACTACACTCTCCACCAATCAAATATCACTATTACCCACTAAAGTCTCTTCTCATTGGTTGAAATATTCTCTGGACACTTAATTTGGGACATCCCAAGATTCCATTATGGACACTTAATGTGGGACGGGATAGTGTGTAAAAATAGGTCGTAATGAGTTATTAATAACAAAGCAAACTTAGTAAAATTTTAATTAATCAAGTTTACTAAAAATTAACGTTATATTCAATTTCTCGAACCATTTAACTAGTAGGTAATAAACGTCACATACGTTAGGTTTTACTTCTAAAATCAACATAATCAGACATGACGAACAAATTACACAACTATAATATAATACATCTCGACTGAATCCATTTGTGCTTTTGATAGTTCAATATCCCCAATCCCTCATTACCGTACCCTTAGGTCATTTGTAGAGTTACACCTTACCAACTTTTAGAAAAGTCCTTAGAAACCACACTTGCCGCCACACAAGTGACAACAACATAAATACTCTAGAACGTTGAAATTAAAATATGAAAGGACTTGAATTTAATACTTGAAACTAAGACATGGTTATTTAATCTAGGTTGCGTGTTGGTGCCGTGCACTCCTTAATTTCACAGCTTTCACTGTTCAGGCCATTAAAGGTGAGTTTATAGCCTCATTTTATTTATATTTGTTTTACAAATATGGGGTGAGAAACATGCAAATATTTTATGGACCATAATATTATAACTTTTTCTCAAAACTATTGCGTAGTTCGCCTAAGCCCTAGAACCCACTATCATGCCCATTTTTATGTGCCGTTAGTTCCCTTTGGGAAGCGCGATTGCTTTAGATAGATCTATTGGTGTGACTCCCCCGTTCGGTTGGCCAGACAGCTCAAGGCGAACGTATAGCAAGTCGGACTTCGAGTGTATTGGGTTAAGCACTCGCTAAGGGCCCCTTGACTATTATTTATGTGTTAGAGATTAGCACACTAAACTGTCGAGCTTCGGTTGCATGAACTTAGTGCTAGCGCGATAGATACTTTTGTATGACATTATATGTGTTATAATGATCATGCTGTTCCAAACAAATTATTTGATGATTTTATTTAAACCTATGAACTCACCAGCTTTTTGCTGACTTTTTAGCATGTTTTTCTCAGGTGTGTAATTTGATGTGTTATGGCATGATTTGGCAAGGCAAGGGTCATGGAGCTTTTTCTGAAGGACTGGCAATTTAAATTGAGACTTGTTTTTATGTAGGACCACTGTATTCAATGGGCCTAAATTTAATCTAAACAATGAATTATCTTTTGTAAAACTCTAATTGTTGATTTAATTTAAAATGGAGTATGTATTCCGTTCTTTGTTACCTTGTGTTGTGATTTCCAATCGTTGCACCCCGTAGCACCCTCAAAGTTCTGTATGCTTCCGCGATTGTTGAAAATTTTGGGGGTGTTACACATCTTCAAAATCCAATTTACCGGTTTTAAGAGTACCTTTACCAGTAATTCTTCCTCTTATTCCTCCACCAAAGGTAACATATCCTCCATCCAATGATTGAAATTTTGAAAGATAAGACATGTTTCCTGTCATGTGTCTAGAACACCCACTATCTGAATATCCTTGATCTTCATCATCTGTTTGCCTCGTACATCAATGTAATTAAATATTTTGAGAAGAGTTGATGCACCATTGGATTTAAGAGGTCTCCAAATCCAACATGCTGAGGCCTTAACAACATTAGCCCTCCTTTCCCTAGCAGTATATTTAATGTTGCCAGTACCCTTTGGCATTCAAATTTATTTTTGTACCACTGCTTTTGTTGGAAAAGGCCTTTTAGCAGTTGTGGTTGCATGTTTAAAAGTCATTTTTGCACTTTGGACTACTGGTTTTGGGTAAACAGAGTTAAATGGTCTGGCAGTAGTAACTGCTTGTCTAGCAGTAGAAACTTGTTTTGGGCCAGACTTTAAGAAACTTGCTCTGGGTATTGTTCTAGTAAAATTAGAGTGACTTTTAGTTGTATGCCTTTTTAAATTCACCCTATGATTTGAATACCCAAATACCCTTAGGTTGTAGAAGGCTTCAAGATGGTCAAAATCTCCACAAACGAAACAAGCTTTGTTATAGAAGACAAAGTCATCACCTAGTTGGTGAGACTTGAGTTCATTCCAATTCCTTTGGTTACCTTTAGGCTTGTTTGTGGTTCTATATTGTTTACAATATCTTACTGGTTGCCTAACATGTTTAACATTTGTTTTAGGCTTAACAGTATCATTCTTGATCACCTTAGGAACACTTATTCCTTTTGCCTTAACAACATCAGGTTTAGACATAACCTGATCTACCTCATCATCATCATATGTCCAGTCCTCAATGATTGGACCATCTGATTTCCTACCAGAGGACACCTTCTCCTTAGGAAGTGAAGTATCACTTGAACTCTCACTTACTTTTATAGGTTTATCAACAACTATATCTTCTTTTGGCTTAACACCATATTCTAATTTAGGTTGTTGAAATTCAGACAAGCCTGTGTGCTTTAGGTCTATCCCTGGGGGTGCAGGAATTCCTCTGTAAGGAGGTGGGACATTCTTATATCCTAACCCAGACTTGGCTTTGTTGATCACTTGACATTCAATTATTTTGTTTACACCTTTAGAGGTGTAGTCTAAAGTTTCTACACTTAATTGAATGTTTTCATTTTTCTTTTTAAGCCTATCATACTCAGTTCTTAAAAAGATAATTTCTGCATCTTTAAAAAATAAGTCTCTGTTAAGAAGACCTTTATCATCAGAAAAAGTAGACTCATTGGTCTTATAGTGTATGATCTGCTTCTCTAGAGTAGCTAAACCTATCTTATGATCTGTTAAGTTTTGATGAGTTTTGTTTACTTCTATCCTTTGATCATTATAATGTTTTCTTAAAGTTTCTAGTTCTTTAAGAGCAGTTCAAGTATTAGAACAAACTTTATCATTTTGTACCTCATTAGCAGAGAAGGCCATGAGTGCCATCTGAGTAGAAGTTTCTTCTTCATCTGCCATAAAACTCCAATCAAACCCTAAGCCATCAATAGCTACCATAGCTTTTGAATTTGGCTCAGTAACCTCCCCTGCTTTGGACTTGCTTCCAAAACCTTTGCTTTTGCCATCCTGATGCCTTGGTCTTCTACATTCCCTTGAGAAGTGCCCCATCATGTGGCAGTTGTAGCATTCTATCTTTGACTTGTCAAAACCAGCAGTATCATTGATGCTGATAGTGATCTTCTTCCCTGTTTTTTGATAGAATTTCTTAGCCCTCATGCTAAGAAGAGAAATTTGTCATTTAAGGTCCATCTCCTCCAAATCATCATCATTGATTTCCAGGAGGTCTTCATAAGTAAGCATAGACCCATCATTCTGGCTTGTGAGAAAGGCACAACAGGTTTTCTCATCCAGAATACCAATGGTACTGCGTGATGAACTAGCAGTACTAACTCCCACATCAATCTTCACATCTTCAACTGGATTTGAGTTACTAGGAGATGACACAAAGGCCATGTTCCCAGTACTTGAACTAAATCCTCCAGTCTTCTTCACATCTTGTTCCACAATTTTGAAGTTGCTATACAAGTCCATTAGGTTCATGATGTCAATGTCTGGCTTGTTCTTCCAGACAACAACATGCATAGCCCACTCTTTAGGTAAGCTTCTCAGAAATTTTGAGTTTAAATCTTCTTGTGGTATATGCACCCCAAGAATAGCAAGTTGGCTCACAATCTTCTGAAGCCTGTTAAACATGTGGTCTAATGATTCATTGCTTGTTGAAGAGAAGTTTTCAAAGTTCTGCTTGAGCAGAGTCTTCTGGGTCTTCTTGGTGGCTTCATTCCCATCATACCTTGCAACAATGGCCTCAAATAATGACTTGGCATCCTTGAACTTGCTGAAATTTAAAAGTTGATTATTTTGAATGGTCATCATCAGCATACTTCTGGCCTTGAGGTCATTCTTCTTCTTTACTCTATCTTCTGCAGTTGTTGGGTTGGTATGCACAGTTGTCACTACCATATCATCAACTGTAGATGTAGTAGTTGTAGGCTTGAAAGAGTTGCCTTCTTCAATAATTTCTCAAAGTGCATAGTCTTGCACTTGGAAATACTGTTCTATCCTTAACCTCCACATATCAAACTCATTCTGCTTGAGCATTGGCAACTTAGTAGCCACATTAGTTTGAGATGTCTCCATGTCCATTGCTTCTTCTAAATCAGAAGTATCAACCTTGCTCTGATACCAATTGTGAGGATTTGTTTATACACTTTGAGGATGTTAGTCCTTTATAACTTGTGTATGAGATACATTGAGTGAATATGATTAAGTATGCGGAATGTAAAACCCAAAAATCTAAAACATGCAAAAATTACCAAAATGCCCTTGAAACTTTAAAATTTAATTAAAGCTTAATTAAAGTTTCGAATCGATCCCAAACTTCTGGAAACGAGCAAGATATGATACAAAATAATTTTGACGACTTCGATTTATATTTATACAAGTTGTGAAATGACCAAAATACCCTTGGGTGTACCAACAATTTTAAATACACCATTATTAATAATTAAAAACCATTTAAGCATAAAAGTAATTAAGGAAAATACATTTAATTTGGTATATTAACTCTTGGGCCATTGAAGGCCGGTTATTTGGCCCCATGTCCTCCCCAAGGTTCGGCCTATCACTAATATATCACTCCATAAATTTATTTCACCCCAAAACCTTAAAAACAAAAGGAGCCGCCACATCAAAAATTCACCCACACCTCAATCCGATTTTTCTGAATCAAGGGAGTATTTTTCTGGTGTTCTTTATAGTGCAAAGGAGATGGGAAAAATCGCCACAAGGTTCTAGGGTTGATCGTGTGTTCGTGGTGATTTATTTGGGTTGAATTAGTGCAACCGAGCATCAATAATCCACAACGTGTGAATCCTTTGATCTATAAATTTTTTGGTATTTTTCTAGCTCTCTCTTAATCATATATAACATTTTAAAAATAATGGAATCGACCCATGCATTGTATTTTGGCCGAATAGAAAATTATGGGTTTATAAACCCTAAAATCGAAATCGGATTCTTTCTAATTCATGCGATTTTTCCTGGTCATGTAAATAATTTTCATGGGTTCTATATGCTTCATATAACATGAGAAAAATGGTATTTCGAATTGTTGAGGCCTAAAAACATGTATGTCGAATTTAAATTAAAACCGGATTCAAGAAATAAAAAGGGAAAATCATGAAAAACCCTAAGAACAAATCGACCTAGGGTTTTTAGTGATGAAATCTGGAAATAGTAGTGTTATAATGATGGTAAAATTATTGGATAATGATTGGGATTATTAGGGTTTGATTTTGTTAAGTTTTTATGCATAACGATTTGAAAATAATAAGTAAGGGGGTGTTTTGTAATTATTAAAACTTGTGGGATATTTTTGTAATATTGTATGGACCTGGGAGAATGTATAAAAATTATAAAATGAGGGTCTTATTTGTAATTTTGGCAAGATATGGATTTAATGGTAATATTATTGTCGAATTAAATATAAATAAAAATGAGGGACTAAATATGTAATTTCTGGAAACTTGGTGCTGTTTTGAGTAATAAATTATATTCGGGGGGTCATGTGTAATTTTGATAATTTAATGGCTTAATATGTAATTGTTAATAATTAAAGGTTGAAATTGTAATTTAAAGGATTAAATATGTAACTTTGATAACTAGAGGGACCTATTGTGTAACTTATGGAAACTTGAAGGAGCATTCGTGTAACATGCTAAAATAAGTACTCATGGTGTAAAATTGGTAAATTAAGGGTTTAATATGTAATTATAGTAAATTATATAATTCGAATTTGTAATTTAAAAAGTATAGGGACCAAATGTGTAAATTACCGAAACTTTGAGGGCTGTTTGTAACATAATTAAATTGAAGGTTAATTTTTTTAATTTGAAGAAATAAAGGGACTTGATGTGTAATATGAATATTGTAAAGGTTAGATTGTAAATTATGTAAGTATAAGATTAATTTGTAAATTAATAAAGTAAAGGGGTGTAATTCGTAAATATTGGAAACTTGGAAGGCTAAATGTGTAATTCTGGAAAGTATAAGTGTTTGAATGGTAAAATGATGATAATTTTTAATGTGGACCTTTAACTTTGGTAAAGTTACGCTTAAAACCCTAGAATGTGAGAACTTGTCATGTTTAACCCTAAACTTTGGTAACTTGTTAAAATACACCCTTAATCCATAATATGTTTTGATAATGACTTAACCTAAATGAGAATATGGAAATCTTACTAATTGTGGAAACTTTCTAAATAAGGAAACTTTCTAAAAATAAAACTTACCAAAATTGGAAACCTGCTAAAAAGGGAAAGTTACTTGAAATGGAAAGGTTTGTAATTCTTTTCTACCCCTCTAGGTGTGAAGAAGGAGAGGACCTGATCCTATCTTATTCATTTTGGTTTGTGCTTTGCTTTTGGAATAAGGTACAGATATTCTGCTCTTTGAATGAGGAGCCTTCGGTCTCTTATTTTGATTCTTATTAGGGTTTCCTAAGCCATTGCTATGTTCCCTACACTTTGATATGAACCTTTTATTTCTGAACCTCTTATATGAACCTTTGGCATTTGAACTTTGACATATGAACCTTTGATGTGAACCTGGAGATTTGGACTATGATTATGACCATATGAACCTTTGCTTTGATATGAACCTTTGACTTTGACCCCAGTTTGATACTACGAGCCAAAATTTGTTTCCTAGCCATGAAGGTAACATGGCCATGTCATTGATGCACCAATGGCATGACTCTTGTGTGGTCAGAGTGATTAACCACACCGTCCCCATTTTGATTTGATATGAGCTCACTATGATTTGTTATGGCCAATATGATTTGTTTGGGGGGCGTATGGATGCATCCTAGATTTGTTCTGTATATGATGTGATATGATATGATTTGATTTGGTGACTGATGATGGGTGCAATCCACGTCTTTCACAAAATTTGGGAGCTAGCTACTCCATTTGAAGAATGAGGACACCCCTCATATTATCTGATTATCTGAGAGGTCTCCCCTCTATATGATTTGAAGATTATGGTTACGACATGATATGATTTGATTTGTTTGGGCTCGTGGTGGATTACTGTCCTAAAACCTTACTCTTTATTTCCTTTTCCTATATCTCATTTATTATGATATGTTTGTTCATTTCCATTTGCTTTTGTTTCCGTTTATTATATATCTGTTCACTGGGCTTTTTAAGCTCAGCCGCATTTCTTTTCCTGCGGCAGGTTTTAGTAGGAAGCCAGGAGCTTGGGTTTTGCTTTGGGATGAGAGAATTAGCTTATGAAGACGATACCTTAGTTTTAGTATTCATTTATGTATGACTACGTAGATTTGGTATATTTTTCCTTTGTAACATTGTAAACCATTTGTATTATGTAAGTCGTATGTTATGCTTGCCTTTGATATGTCACCATTTGCGTGATACTTCTACCCTTGCCGGGTTGGGGTGTTACAATTATGGTATCAGAGACCAGGTTTACGACTTGTAGTACATCTACCCTTGGCCTGTGTAAGTTAGGACCCCTAAGTTTCCACTGTAGGCGCTCGTAGGATAACCTTTGCGAAGTTGCGTAGGATTTTCCCATAGGAACATAAGTCATAACCGGTGAGGAATGGGTAGTCTAGGACATCCATGTGAGTAGTATTTGCTTCCGCATCACTCTGAATCTTGCCTTTGCCTTTAGTCATGCCTTATAAGAACGTTGTCGCAGAAGACGAGGAAGTCTTACCTTCCGTCATTTGAAGGATGAACAATTTGATGTTGATATTTGTCCAGTACGGAATTGTTATCTAAGCATGCTGATGCTAATAACTGATATTCCATACATCTCAACTCTGACAGTAAACGATGTTCGTATTACTATCGGTGCACACCCTATCATTCCTATGTTATAAGCTAAACAAGATTCCAATCTTTTGAACTGTTCACAATTCTAACCTTCAATTTGATATATTTGACCTTGATATATTCTAATACTCTCCCATCCCACACTTTGATGAACCATGTACCTAAATTTGATATGTGAACTATCCGTATGATTTGACAACCACATTCGCTTTGAGAATCCGTTTCCCTTTGGATGTATTTGACCTTGAGGTCTCTTGATTATGGATTGATGGTTTTTGTAAAGCTATCATGGACTGCAATATTTGAAATGCGACCCTTAACAATCTGCTTCACCATATTTTAATACGATACTCTCAATCATTTGAATCTGTTAAGATTATTGTTGCTATGAAGCACATACTCCGATCTCTTTGATTTCCAATTTTCTCCTAACGCCTGTTAGCATCCATTCTTAGAAAGCTCCGGCACTTGAAAGTTTGTTGTACGAATTTCTGGTGCTTCTGATGAACCTTTTGAGATCCGTTTAGGAAGTAAAGTTTGTATTGAACTAATCTGAATTTGGCGAAACCACGATACTGAAGAAGTTAAGAGATTGTAGGAACTGATGGAATATGAGTTTGTTCACTTCAGTGATCTCTTGAATGCTCCTGTTGGTTTATGAAGAAGAAAGAGAGAAGTGTGCGGCGGCACACCGACCATCGTGAATGTAACCGTAATCATTATTCCATTTTCCGCGTATCAATATTTGATTTGTTCTATTTTTGAAACTCCGTAGCAGACGACCTCATTTGAGTTGAAAGACGGAAGAAGCAACCACAAGAACATCTGAGAAGGAAGTTGATTAGTGAGATTAAGTTCCGCGAAGCATTACAATTTGATTTGTGAAGAGAAGGATTTGTGATATGAAGTTTTTCCCTAAGAAGATTTCCTGAAGTTGCTTTAGTACCCGTGTGACCACTATGAGTTTTGAATGATGTCAATTGTATTGGCTAGAAGATTCATGTTTTCGCAAGTATTAGGACAATTGTCATAGCATGACAGTATGTTTGTGCTCAGAGACGAACAAGGAGCACGTTGAAAATTTTAGTATGAAGTGAACCGACCCCTTTGTTCTAGAAGAATAGATTTACTTGACGATCAGAGATTGTAGCAGACAACACCACCAGGTATCCGAGGACTAAAGAGCTTTCACGAAAAGGACCAAGACTGAAGACCATTGTCGGAGTTAGAAACCTTGTAGAAGATGTGCAGAAGAGGTTCGTGACAGGCGTTACCAAGAGAGAAGCATGTGAGGAGAAGACAGACTGAGATGAGATCCGATTATACCTCAAAGCAGCACGTGGAGATTTCAGTTGGGCATCAAGACGACCAGACTGTAGAAGATGAGCTTTCAGCACATAAACCAGGAAGTCCACAGCAGTTGAGTTGGTGAATTTCGAATCATGCTAGAAGACCTGTAGGAGACACGCAACCTTGTTTCTCTAGTCATTTTAGTTGTACTAAGATGAATTGAGAACTGAAGCAGACTCGCAAATGGAGGAATGCAAGGTGATCACGTCAGAGATTCACGCTACCACACCGAAGTGTCCAGAAGAAGTGTCGAAGACTTGAGGAACCAGACTCAAGTTTATGATTTTCTTTTCACCCTATGATCGTATGATTAGACAAGAGAGCGACTACTTGGAATTTGAAAAGATTCGAGATCATGAAATTGAATGGATGGAATTTTGTAGTAAACGTTTGGATTTGGAAGATTTGATTGTTGTAAAGGATGAAGATATTGAAGACGTAATTCATTTTCTTTTAGACCACTTAAGTTTCCGTTACCTTTCGATAGGATCTTTTGAATGAGCTTTACCCTATTAGAAATTCCGTTTTGTGTTCGTTATGCATTTGTTTTGGATGATGGTTTCGTTATGAGAAGGATGATGAATTGTGGAAGACCTAACGTTTCGACGACGAGTTTCATTTTGAGTTGTACACATTTCGTTACACTATTTGTACGTTCAAATTCCTCCGATTTAGAATCCGTAGTGATGGTTGTTTTGGACCAACCTTAGGAGGTAGAAAGACTGATAGGTGGTTAAGATAAGTAGTTCTGTTCGCGACTTGAGATAAAGTATGACCATCATGATGGTATACTCATATGATGCTGGTATTATGACGGTTCGCGAACGTGATAATACTTACGTCATATGACGTACCCTCATTGTGTTCATAGGATATTTCGAGGAGTACTTTAGAAACCTTAGAATTTTGATTAGAGATGTGAGAAATTTCGCATTTGTAAGATTTAGGTTCGTTCCACCTATACGCTTAATCTGTTCCGCCGTTATACGATTTGATACGTTTGGATTCTCGGTACGCGGTTGTTGACCTTTGTAATTCCGATAAGAATCTTAAGTTCTGCTATAAGTTTCTTCCATTTGATATCACCTACGATTTATTTTCTGTACGATCTCATCTGATTTGTCTAATCGAATGCTATGGACGGCATATCCGTCACAATCTTGTGTATCCTTGTGTCTCTTCTGAGAGAATATGATAACCATTCGTCATGTTTGAATATGATCCTTGCAATCTGAATTCCGTATGATATGTCATTTCTGGGAACTGAAGTTACTTTTGGATCGGCAATGAAGAGTCATGAGAAACAAATCTTTTACATTTCCGTTCGCTGTCCGTTGTGTCTTCTGTTTCGTTTCATTTCCGATCGTTGGGATTTTTCATTTCCATTCGTAAAGATTCTTTGGATGAACCACCCAGAGCGGGAGGCTATCTGGGAAACCGAGGAATCAATACGAGCTAGTTATCCGCATTTTGTATTCTGATCTAGTACGTCCCTATTTTGTTTTCGATCCTTCCACTTCTGATTCTTTGCAAATTTCGAGGACGAAATTTTTCTGTTAGAGGGGAAGAGTTGTAAAACCCGAAAATCTAAAACATGCAAAAATTACCAAAATGCCCCTGAAACTTTAAAATTTAATTAAAGCTTAATTAAAGTTTCGAATCGATCCCAAACTTCTGTAAACGAGCAAGATATGATACAAAATAATTTTGAATACTTCGATTTATATTTATACAAGTTGCGAAATGACCAAAATACCCTTGGTTGTACCAACAATTTTAAATACACCATTATTAATAATTAAAAACCATTTAAGCATAAAAGTAATTAAGGAAAATACATTTAATTTGGTAAATTAACTCTTGGGCCATTGAAGGCCGGTTATTTGGCCCCATGTCCTCCCCAAGGTTCGGCCTATCACTAATATATCACTCCATAAATTTATTTCACCCCAAAACCCTAAAAACAAAAGGAGCCGCCACATCAAAAATTCACCCACACCTCAATCCGATTTTTCTGAATCAAGGGAGTATTTTTCTGGTGTTCTTCATAGTGCAAAGGAGGTGGGGAAAATAGCCACAAGGTTCTAGGGTCGATCGTGTGTTCGTGGTGATTTATTTGGGTCGAATTAGTGCAACCGAGCATCAATAATCCACAACGTGTGAATCCTTTGATCTATAAATTTTCTGGTATTTTTCTAGCTCTCTCTTAATCATATATAACATGGTAAAAATAATGGAATCGACCCATGCATTGTATTTTGGCCGAATAGAAAATTATGGGTTTATAAACCCTAAAATCGAAATCGGATTCTTTCTAATTAATGCGATTTTTCCTGGTCATGTAAATAATTTTCATGGGTTCTATATGCTTCATATAACATGAGAAAAATGGTAGTTCGAATTCTTGAGGCCTAAAAACATGTATGTCGAATTTAAATTAAAACCGGATTCAAGAAATAAAAAGGGAAAATCGTGAAAAACCCTAAGAACAAATCGGCCTAGGGTTTTTAGTGATGAAATCTGGAAATAGTAGTGTTATAATGATGGTAAAATTATTGGATAATGATTGGGATTATTAGGGTTTGATTTTGTTAATTTTTTATGCATAACGATTTGAAAATAATAAGTAAGGGGGTGTTTTGTAATTATTAAAACTTGTGGGATATTTTTGTAATATTGTATGGACCTGGGAGAATGTATAAAAATTATAAAATGAGGGTCTTATTTGTAATTTTGGCAAGATATGGATTTAATGGTAATATTATTGTCGAATTAAATATAAATAAAAATGAGGGACTAAATATGTAATTTCTGGAAACTTGGTGCTGTTTTGAGTAATAAATTATATTCGGGGGGTCATGTGTAATTTTGATAATTTAATGGCTTAATATGTAATTGTTAATAATTAAAGGTTGAAATTGTAATTTAAAGGATTAAATATGTAACTTTGATAACTAGAGGGACCTATTGTGTAAATTATGGAAACTTGAAGGAGCATTCGTGTAACATGCTAAAATAAGTACTCATGGTGTAAAATTGGTAAATTAAGGGTTTAATATGTAATTATAGTAAATTATATAATTCGAATTTGTAATTTAAAAAGTATAGGGACCAAATGTGTAAATTACCGAAACTTTGAGGGCTGTTTGTAACATAATTAAATTGAAGGTTAATTTCTGTAATTTGAAGAAATAAAGGGACTTGATGTGTAATATGAATATTGTAAAGGTTAGATTGTAAATTATGTAAGTATAAGATTAATTTGTAAATTAATAAAGTAAAGGGGTGTAATTCATAAATATTGAAAACTTGGAAGGCTAAATGTGTAATTCTGGAAAGTATAAGTGTTTGAATGGTAAAATGATGATAATTTTTAATGTAGACCTTTAACTTTGGTAAAGTTACGCTTAAAACCCTAGAATGTGAGAACTTGTCATGTTTAACCCTAAACTTTGGTAACTTGTTAAAATACACCCTTAAGCCATAATATGTTTTGATTATGACTTAACCTAAATGAGAATATGGAAATCTTACTAATTGTGGAAACTTTCTAAATAAGGAAACTTTCTAAAAATAAAACTTACCAAAATTGGAAACCTGCTAAAAAGGGAAAGTTACTTGAAATGGAAAGGTTTGTAATTCTTTTCTACCCCTCTAGGTGTGAAGAAGGAGAGGACCTGATCCTATCTTATTTATTTTGGTTTGTGCTTTGCTTTTGGAATAAGGTACAGATATTTTGCTTTTTGAATGAGGAGCCTTCAGTCTCTTATTTTGATTCGTATTAGGGTTTCCTAAGCCATTGCTACGTTCCCTACACTTTGATATGAACCTTTTATTTCTGAACCTCTTATATGAACCTTTGGCATTTGAACTTTGACATATGAACCTTTGATGTGAACCTGGAGATTTGGACTATGATTATGACCATATGAACCTTTGCTTTAATATGAACCTTTGACTTTGACCCCAGTTTGATACTACGAGCCAAAATTTGTTTCCTAGCCATGAAGGTAACATGGCCGTGTCATTGATGCACAAATGGCATGACTCTTGTGCGGTCAGAGTGATTAGCCACACCGTCCCCATTTTGATTTGATATGAGCCCACTATGATTTGTTATGGCCAATATGATTTGTTTGGGGGGCGTATGGATGCATCCTAGATTTGTTCTGTATATGATGTGATATGATATGATTTGATTTGGTGACTAATGATGGGTGCAATCCACGTCTTTCACAAAATTTGGGAGCTAGCTACTCCATTTGAAGAATGAGGACACCCCTCATATTATCTGATTATCTGAGAGGTCTCCCCTCTATATGATTTGAAGATTATGGTTACGACATGATATGATTTGATTTGTTTGGGCTCGTGGTGGATTACTGTCCTAAAACCTTACTCTTTATTTCCTTTTCCTATATCTCATTTATTATGATATGTTTGTTCATTTCCATTTGCTTTTGTTTCCGTTTATTATATATCTGTTCACTGGGCTTTTTAAGCTCAGCCGCATTTCTTTTCCTGCGGCAGGTTTTAGTAGGAAGCCAGGAGCTTGGGTTTTGCTTTGGGATGAGAGAATTAGCTTATGAAGATGATACCTTAGTTTTAGTATTCATTTATGTATGACTACGTAGATTTGGTATATTTTTCCTTTGTAACATTGTAAACCATTTGTATTATGTAAGTCGTATGTTATGCTTGCCTTTGATATGTCACCATTTGCGTGATACTTCTACCCTTGCCGGGTTGGGGTGTTACACGGAATCTACTTAACCACACTTAGAAGGATATTGGTTTGAGGAAATGGAACAGTGATGCTTGTTATTGGAGAATAATACGAGTGATCTTCACTATCAGTAGGGTTACAAAACCTTGAATCTCTATTACAAAGATAACTATTTCTGTTATGTTCAACTCTCTCTATTTTGGCACTTTTCTAGACACACTTCATCTCTAAGCTAAGATCTCCCTTTTATAGACCAAAGGAGATCTTTACAATATTGTCAAGTCTTGTCAACTACTTGCTTGTTATGTGTGTCAGTAACTAAGATACAACATGTTCTGTGTGTACAACTTGTTGACATATCACTTATCAAAGATATTATCTACCGTATATATTTAACTTTTATACACCAAATATCTTTTTCATACTTATCCATTCAGCAGTAGTATACGCGACACTTATCCACTCAGCAGTAGTATGAGTCACTCCAACAACAGTATCTGATACACTAGCAGTAGAATCTTGCGGCAGTAGAATCTCCAATACTAGCAGTAGTATGGAATACACTAGCAGTAGTATAGACACTTGGAGTATTTTCCTTTATGCACCAGCAGTACTAATCTTCAGAACATTTAATTCCCAACAAAGAGTGTTAGTCAACGCAAACCACAGGGACCATCTTTGTAATTTACTTAAAAAAATAAATGAAAAAGTACCAATTGATTGGTGGTCGCTTGGACGACCTTCATTCACTCAAAACATGCAACCGATCGATCTTGATGAAGGTTCCACAGCAAGGACGATCAACACCAATCAATTGATCGATCGATCTTAATGTTACACCCGTACCCCGATGAGGTACAATATGAGTATATAATATGTTATGTGTTATATTTCATGAGCTAGTTAAATAAAGAAAATGTGGCCAAGTTAGGAAGGAATGAAACTAGGAGGACTAGCCTTGCCAATTAACCAAACTCATATCATCCAATGATTAAATAAGTCCAAGACTTAGAAAAGTCTGGAATTATCTTGGGAGTTCTTGAAAAGTCGACAAATAGAGGAGAGAAAGGGAAGGAAGCCAAAATTATCATCTAGCTCATTCTAATCATCTTAAAGTGATCAAGAAGCCTTAAGGAAGTCTTAATTGTGGTCTTTTCATCAAGTAAGTGGTTTTCCCCAATTGTGAAAATTAGGGTTCATATGGTGGATTTTAATGATTTTGGTAAAAAGTAGTGAAATGATGGTCTCCTTAGTTTGAAGATACTAATTGTAGTTAATGTTGTGCTAGGGAACATTTGTAGAAGCCAAATCAAGCCAAATAGGAAGCTAGTAGGACTAGAGGTAAGTGTATGAGTATAATCCTTGTTAATGCTATAATGTTAATGTTATGTTATACTAATGTAATTATTATGGAGCTTGTGAATGTATGTTAGCTTGGATCCAATGCTAGTTGTATAAATGCTATTTAATTACTTGCTTGGTCAAGGTGAGTAATAATCCCATTTGATGCTCCTTGTTAATGTTATGATTGGTGTTAATCACCAATCTTATGTGAATGTGATGTTGATTATATCTTGTATACTTACTAAGCGTTTTCGCTTACGGTTTAGATGTTAATGGTTTTGTAGGTTCTAGCAGAGGACGCAAGGGTAAAGATCTTGCTTAGTTGTAGTCGTGGAACAAAGCATAGCGTAGTTAGAAGCTAGCCTAAAGGACCATAACTCTTGGACCAAGTATTTTGGAAGTTGGAAGCCGAAGTGCCCTTTTGTGCCTTGGTATATTTAACTTGTGTGGTCGTTTTGTTAAATTATGGTCTTATCGTCAAACAATATCTTTTGTTCATGTAAACTTCTTGGGTCAAATGTTTAAGTGTTATGTGGTCCTAGTAGTATGTAATTATGGATGAAATTGACGCTAATAGGGTGTTTGGTACGAAGCCGTTACCACCCATTTTGATATATATATGGGTTGAATTTCTATGGAACAAGTTTGAATTGATAAGTTAACGTATTTGGTCAAGTTTGAGGTAAAACGGGAGTCGGATGGGTCGTTTGTAGTGAAAATGGGTCAAAACGGGTTATTTGCATAACCCGTCTAACTTGTAAAGTACCCCTTCGGGGAGTCTTTCAGTAAATGTTTTTGTATGAAAATGAGCCCATTGATATACCAAATGAATCTGGAAAGTTTGGTTAAGTTTCGAGTTCGGGAGGTCAGGTTTCCGGCCGAGGATTTTGAAAACAGCCCCGGGTGAACAGCAAGCTTGGACCGCCGGGTCCAGGTCTGGACCGGCGGTCCAGACTTGTTTTTGGGGTCAGACCGGCGGTCGGGATTCTCGACCGGCGGTTTGGACTGTCGTTCAAATTTTGGCGATTTTCAAAAATTCATATCTTTTAATCCGTAAGTCGTCACGGGTCGCGCCACTCGTCGTTTTGAAGGTAATTGAGTTTACTTTCATTTAAAAATAGCCTCAAGGGATGAATGTATATATATTTTTGTCAGTTATCAAAAAAGTGACAGAATGTCCGTAAAATTGGGTCGTTTCCGCTCAAAAGTTTTAAATTTTTTGTCTAAACGGGCACGGGGCGTTACAACTTGGTATCAGAGCTTCGGTCTAAGAGATTTAGGATTTCCTAGACTTAGACCTTGTATAGATGCGTATAGGACTAGTGTTTGTTATTTTTGTATTATTTGGATGATTTTGAGGCCCCATATATTCAATATTTTCATGACTACGCCTGGCCACCGTAGTGATGAAAATACGGAACATATGTGAAATTGAAATCATTTAGATCATACATGGGTGACAAGCTAGGGTGTTATTATAAATATAAAATGTCCTTCATGCATCGGTTAAGTATATGATTGTGCTTGATATTATGAATTGCTAATTTTCAGTAAGAAGAAATGGAAACCACTCACCAAAAGGAAGTCGCGAAAGCCACGGCTTCCAAGCATGCCGAAACTTCGGCAAGTGATGTGGGTAATAATGATAAGGACAATGAAAGTTCTTCTAGCTCCGGAGGCCTCAACTTCAGAGGTTTCACGGAAGAAGAAATGAAAGCCCTAAACTCAATGATGGCAAAAAGAGTAGGTAAGGCTATCGAACAAGCAATGCCCTATTATGTCAACCAAACAACGAAAAATCTTAGGAATTTAATGAAAGAAGAATTCAAGGAATTTAAGAAGGAATGTGGAGTAGCAAAAGAAACTAAGAGTGACAAGGCTACTTACCGGGACTTCACGGCTTGTGATGTACCACGGTTTACTGGTGTTCTTGACCCCATTGTTAGTAATAGGTGGATTACGGCTGTGGAAGGTGATTTTCGTACTAGTGGTTGTGAGGAAAGGAAGAAGGTTATCTATGCGACCAACTTTCTTCGTGATAGTGCCAAAACTTGGTGGGAAGGGAAGGTTTACGAGAAGGGGGAACCTTGGGCCGAATCATGTACTTGGAAGGAATTCAAGGAGTTATTTAGTACCGAGTATGCTCCGGTTGAAGAAATTGATAAAATTCGAGAGAAGTTCCAATCTCTCACTCAAACTAATGAGACGGTGAATGAGTTGTGGAGGACGTTCAATGATATGGTTCCGTATTGTCCCAAATACCTTGGGAACGAGAAGCTTAAAGTTGACAAGTTTCAAAGGATGCTTAAGGACGATATTCGTGATGTGATCTCGTAATTCAAATGCACCACCTTGGAAGATCTTTTGAGTAGAGCTAGGGTACGGGAAGCGGACTTGCTAAGGAGAAAGGAGAAAGAGGCTAGAGAACCAAAGAGGAAGCTAGAGTTTATAGGTCGAGATGGGAAGAAGACTAAGTTTGACCATGACAAGAAAGGTGTGGGAAACAAAGCTAAGGTAGCATGTTCAAAGTGTGGCAAGTTCCATCTTGGGGATGTAGGCGAAATACACCGGGTTGTTACAGATGTGGAGCTCTAGACCACCAAAGCAAGGATTGCACCAAACCGATGATAATGTGCTATGGGTGCAACGAGATTGGGCATAGGTTGAGGGACTGCCCGAAAACAAAGGCAATTGAAGCAAAACCATTAAGAACCGTCAAGGAAGAGAAAGTAGACGTCCCAAAACCAAAAGCTCGAGTCTACCAAATGAGTGTCGATGAAGCCAAGTCGGGGACCGATGTCATCACAGGTATTCATCTTGTTAATTCCATACCCGCTCGGGTTTTATATGATTCGGGTGCTAGTGTGTCCTTCGTATCTTATAATTTTAGCAAGCAACTAACCTCTCCACTGGCTAAACTCCCGATACCCCTAGAAGTCGAAATAACCGATAGTAAAATCGTTGTTGTGTCTAATATATATCGAGATGTAGAGGTAGAGATTGATGAAAACGTCTTTAAGATTGACTTAATTCCCATTATGCTCAGGGAATTTGATATTGTTATTGGGATGGATTGGCTTGACAAGTATAACGCGGCTATCCTTTGTAGCCAAAAGATCATTCGAGTTGTGAATTCTAGCGGTCGTGAGATGGTTATCTATGGTGATAAAAGAAAAGGTGAACTAAAGCTATGCTCCGTAATGAAGGCTAGGAGATATTTATCACGTGGTTGCTATGCCTTCATGGCTCACGTGGTAGATACGAGCTTTGAGAAGAAAAGTATTGATGATGTTCCGGTTGTGAGTGAATTTTGTGATGTCTTTCCGGAAGACTTGCCGGGTATTCCACCCGAAAGGCAAGTCGAATTTCGTATTGATCTTGTTCCGGGTGCTACCCCTATTGCCAAAACTCCTTATCGTCTAGCTCCGTCCGAAATGAAAGATTTGATGAGTCAACTTCAAGAATTGCTTGATAAAGGTTTTATCCGTCCTAGTAGTTCGCCATGGGGAGCTCCAATCTTGTTCGTTAAAAAGAAAGATGGTAGTATGCGGATGTGCATTGACTACCGCGAATTGAACAAAGTTACGGTGAAAAATGTGTATCCGTTACCAAGAATCGATGACCTCTTTGATCAACTTCAAGGTGCGCAATGGTTTTCAAAAATCGATCTCCGTTCGGGTTATCACCAATTGAAGGTTCGAAAAGAACACATTCCTAAGATGGCCTTTAGGACCCAATATGGACACTACGAGTTTACGGTTATGCCCTTTGGTCTCACGAATGCGCCTGCGGTTTTCATGGATCTTATGAACCGCGTATGTAGACCGATGTTAGACAGGTTCGTCATAGTGTTTATCGACGATATTCTTATTTATTCCAAGAGTAAGGAGGAACACGCCGAGCATTTATGGGAGATTCTAGAGACGTTGAGAAGAGAAAGATTGTACGCCAAATTTTCAAAATGTGAATTTTGGTTACAAGAAGTTCAATTCCTCGGTCACGTCATTAATTCCGATGGTATCAAAGTTGATCCTTCAAAAGTGGAAGCTGTGATGAAGTGGCACGTACCAAGGAATGTTGGTGAGATTCGAAGTTTTCTTGGCCTTGCGGGATATTATCGTAGATTTATTCAAGACTTCTCCAAGATCGCATCGTCGCTAACAAAACTCACTAAGAAGAATGCTACATTTGAGTGGGGTGAAGAACAGGACTCAGCCTTTCGTACACTACGGGAAAAGTTATGTGAAGCACTGGTTCTCGTGTTGCCGGAAGGAACTGAAGATATGGTGGTTTATAGTGACGCGTCTTATTCCGGTCTTGGATGTGTTCTTATGCAAAGGGGAAAGGTGATTGCTTACGCCTCGAGACAACTAAAGAAGCATGAAGAAAATTATGCAACTCACGACCTTGAGTTTGCGGCTGTGGTTTTTGCTTTAAAACTTTGGAGGCATTACTTGTATGGTGTCAAGTTTGTAATTTACACCGATCATCGAAGCCTTCAATACTTCCTTGACAAGAAAGATCCAAACATGAGGCAACGAAGATGGTTAGACTTGTTGAAGGACTATGATTGTGAAATTCGCTACCATCCCGGTAAAGCGAATGTAGTGGCGGATGCTTTGAGTCGCAAGGATCAAAATGAAGTCACTAGGATTCATTCGTTGCGGATGATTGTCACAACCGACCTTTTTGATAAGATCAAGTTAGCTCAGGAGGAGGCATTGAAGGAAGAAAATAGAGAAAATGAACGTATCACCTCCCACATTCCGCATCTTGAGAAAGATACTCGAGGGATTAGGACTCGGTATGGAAGGGTTTATATTCCTTTTCGTAGTGACATCAAAGAATTGATTCTAGAGGAAGCACACAAGTCGAAATATTCTATTCATTCGGGAGCTACAAAGATGTACCATGATTTGAAGAAGAACTATTGGTGGCCGGGTATGAAAAGAGATTATGTAAAGTACGTTGAGAAGTGTTTAACTTGTTTAAAGGTCAAAGTCAAGCATCAAAAACCGTATGGAAAAGTTCAACCCTTAGATATCCCGGTTTGGAAGTGGGAAAAGATCACGATGGATTTCATTACGAAGTTGCCAAGGACGAAAAAGAAGAACGACACGATTTGGGTCATAGTAGATCGCCTAACCAAGAGTGCTCACTTCATTCCGATTAGAGAGAATATGCCTGTTCATAAGCTAGCTAAGATCTATGTCAATGAGGTAATCGCACGTCATGGAGTACCCATTTTTATAGTTTCCGATAGAGATGGACGATTCACATCCAACTTTTGGCAAGAATTCCAAGAAGAGTTAGGCACGAAACTTCATATGATCACGGCCTTTCATCCTCAAACCGATGGGCAAAGCGAGAGAACGATTCAAACTTTGGAGGATATGTTACGATCTTGTATGATCGACTTTGGAGGCAATTGGGACGATCACTTGCCTCTAGTGGAATTCGCTTATAACAATAGTTACCATGTGAGTGTAGATATGCCACCCTATGAAATGCTTTATGGTAGGAGGTGTAGAACACCCGTATGTTGGGAAGAAGTCGGAAGAAGGGAATTGGCGAGCACGGATGTAGTGTTGGCTACAACAGAAAAGATAGAAATGATTCGTGCAAGACTTAAAGCAGCACAAGATAGGTGGAAAAGCTATGCCGATAACCGAAGAAGACCAATCGAATTCGAGGTAGGTGATTTGGTTATGTTAAAGGTTTCCCCGTGGAAGGGCGTTTTTAGGTTTAAAAACAAAGGGAAACTTAGTCCTCGGTTTATAGGACCATTCAAAATCTTGAAACGAGTAGGCGAGGTAGCATACGTGTTGGATTTGCCCGAAGAAATGAGAGGTATTCATAATACTTTTCATGTGTCATATTTAAGGAAATGCTTGGCAGACGAGTCGAGTGTGGTCACCTTAAACGACATCGAAATTGATCCGGAGTTGCTTTCACAAGAAGATGAGCCGGAGACTATACTAGGAAGGAAAGTGAGGCAACTAAGAAACAAAGAAATTCCGTTGGTCAAAGTTCAGTGGAGGCATCGTAAGGGTACGAGTATTAGGTGAGAAACGGAAGCGAAAATGAGGACCAAGTATCCTCACTAATTTCAAGAGTAGAGTTCGGGGACGAACTCTCGTTTTAAGGAGGGGAGAATTGTTACACCCGTACCCCGATGAGGTACAATATAAGTATATAATATGTTATGTGTTATATTTCATGAGCTAGTTAAATAAAGAAAATGTGGCCAAGTTAGGAAGGAATGAAACTAGGAGGACTAGCCTTGCCAACTAACCAAACTCATATCATCCAATGATTAAATAAGTCCAAGACTTAGAAAAGTCTGGAATTATCTTGGGAGTTCTTGAAAAGTCGACACATAGAGGAGAGAAAGGGAGGGAAGCCAAAATTATCATCTAGTTCATTCTAATCATCTTAAAGTGATCAAGAAGCCTTAAGGAAGTCTTAATTGTGGTCTTTTCATCAAGTAAGTGGTTTTCCCCAATTGTGAAAATTAGGGTTCATATGGTGGGTTTTAATGATTTTGGTAAAAAGTAGTGAAATGATGGTCTCCTTAGTTTGAAGATACTAATTGTAGTTAATGTTGTGCTAGGGAACATTTGTAGAAGCCAAATCAAGCCAAATTGGAAGCTAGTAGGACTAGAGGTAAGTATATGAGTATAATCCTTGTTAATGCTATAATGTTAATGTTATGTTATGCTAATGTAATTATTATGGAGCTTGTGAATGTATGTTAGCTTGGATCCAATGCTAGTTGTATAAATGCTATTTAATTACTTGCTTGGTCAAGGTGAGTAGTAATCCCATTTGATGCTCCTTGTTAATGTTATGATTGGTGTTAATCACCAATCTTATGTGAATGTGATGTTGATTATATCTTGTATACTTACTAAGCGTTTTCGCTTACGGTTTAGATGTTAATGGTTTTGTAGGTTCTAGCGGAGGAAGCAAGGGTAAGGATCTTGCTTAGTTGTAGTCGTGGAACGAAGCATAGCGTAGTTAGAAGCTAGCCTAGAGGACCATAACTCTTGGACCAAGTATTTTGGAAGTTGGAAGCCGAAGTGCCCTTTTGTGCCTTGGTATATTTAACTTGTGTGGTCGTTTTGTTAAATTATGGTCTTGTCGTCAAACAATATCTTTTGTTCATGTAAACTTCTTGGGTCAAATATTTAAGTGTTATGTGGTCCTAGTAGTATGTAATTATGGATGAAATTGACGCTAATAGGGTGTTTGGCACGAAGCCGTTACCACCCATTTTGATATATATATATATATATATATATATTTATATATATTAATTATATATTTATATTGGGTTGAATTGCTATGTAACAAGTTTGAATTGATAAGTTAACGTAGTTGGTCAAGTTTGAGGTAAAACGGGAGTCGGATGGGTCGTTTGTAGTGAAAATGGGTCAAAACGGGTTATTTGCATAACCCGTCTAACTTGTAAAGTACCCCTCGGGGAGTCGTTCGGTAAATGTTTTTGTATGAAAATGAGCCCATTGATATACCAAATGAATCTGGAAAGTTTGATTAAGTTTCGAGTTCGGGAGGTCGGGTTTCCGGCCGAGGATTTTGAAAACAGCCCCGGGCGAACAGCAAGCTTGGACCGCCGGGTCCAGGTCTGGACCGGCGGTCCAGACTTGTTTTTGGGGTCAGACCGGCGGTCGGGATTCTTGACCGGCGGTTTGGACTGTCGTTCAGATTTTGGCGATTTTCAAAATTTCTTATCTTTTAATCCGTAAGTCGTCACGGGTCGCGCCACCCGTCGTTTTGAAGGTAATTGAGTGTACTTTCATTTAAAAATAGCCTCAAGGGTTGAATGTATATATATTTTTGTCAGTTATCAAAAGAGTGACAGAATGTCCGTAAAATTGGGTCGTTTCCGCTCAAAAGTTTTAAATTTTTGGTCTTAACGGGCACGGGGCGTTACACTTACCTTACTGTGTGCAGCCTAACAAGTACTTTAACCAACCCAAATACCCAATCACTCTCAACTGATATCCTGTTTCCAAGCGCCAAATTTTCAATTCAAACTTAATTTCTCCAACTAAAAACCATTTCGACACGCAGCTTGTAAACCGAAACAATATCATCAATTCATGAACTAGACAATAAATAAAGAGCGTTTCGGATAGAAGGGGCCTTTTAGTAAAAAAAATGTCGTATTAGAGTTTACACCAAAGGAAATGCTATGCATTTATTGCAGAAAGACATACGATGTAGATAAGCGGAAGATGTTTTCCCATAATGACTGCTAAAACTAATTGCATACAAATTTTCACCAGTCAAAAGTTCGCCACAAATGGACCAAACAAGTCACTAAAACAACAATTCCTTTTCCTTCCCAACAGTGCTGATACTTGATACTAGTACAGAGCACACAAATCACCAAAATATTCCACTTCAGTGTACAACTAAAACTGATACAAATGAATGTCTGATGCATATAAGACTTGTACATTTCAGAGTTCGATTCAAATAACCTCTTTACCGCTCATTCTTGATAAAAATAGCTACTTTTATTAACATGTAAAACGTATAAAAATGGACAAAAAAGTATAAAACAGACAAAAACGTTTAAAAACGGACAAAAAAGTATGAAAACATAAGAAAAATGAATAAAACGTATAAAAACGGACTAAAACGCATAAAAACGGACGAAAGCGTATGAAAACGGGCGAAAAAGTATAAAAACGGACTAAAACGTATAAAAATTGATGAAAACGTAAAAAAAGAACAAAAACGGATAAAAACGAATGAAAACGTATAAAATAGATAGAAATGTATGAAAACATAAGAAAAAACGAAAAAGTATAACAACGGATGATAACATATAAAAATGGACGAAAACGAATAAAAACGGACGAAGGCGTATGAAAACGGGCGAAAAATGACAAAAACGTATGAAAAGTTAAGAAAACAAAAGTTTAAAAACGGATTAAAGCGTATGAAATTGGACGAAAACGTAAAAAAAGGACAGAAACGGATAAAAATGAATAAAACGTATAAAAATGGATAAAAATATAAGAAAATAGACGAAAACGTATAAAAACGGATGATAACGTATAAAAACGGACGAAAACGTATAAAAACGGACAAAAACGTATAAAAACGGATGAGAATGGATAAAAGCGTATAAAATGGGTGTAAACGTATAAAAACGAACGAAAACGTATCAAAACGGATGATAACATATAAAAATGGACGAAAATATATAAAAACGGACAAAAACGTATGAAAACATATAAAAATTGACAAAAACGGACAAAAACGTAAAAAAATAAATGAAAACGTATAAAAACGGACAAAAACTTTTAGTTTTGTCTCTAGATCTAATGAGGTTGCACATGCAACTCATATAAACACCCATGGGAAACATGAAAGATCTATTAGTTTTGTCTCTAGATATTATCAAACTCTATTTTCTTGACACAATGTGTTTGTTGTTGACAAGAATTATGAAACACAACCAAGGACGGAGCTATTAGTGTAACTAGTGGGTGTAGAGTCACCCTTAAGGGGGGAGGGAGTGGTCACTCCAACCCCAAACTTCCTCAAATTGCCACCTCATCATCATCCAATAAAAACCCTCCAACTCATTTCACCCCAATCCTTCTCCAAACTTCCCCAAAATGGTGGCAATGGTCCCCAAACAACCCCAAATCCCACATTTTCCACATCACATTTTTTTTCCATTTATTTTTAATACATAAACTATTTAAAAATAAAACACATATCATTACATTAAAAAAAAAAAAAAAAAAAAAAAAAAAATCCTACAATACTTTAAAAAAAAAAACACACAACTTAAAATGCCTACCACTTTTTCAGTTTCATCATCTTTAATTTTTCTCACTCACTTCTCTCTCTCTTTTTCTTCTTCACCGGAAAATGCCTACCAACTCCAAATCTTGAAAATCAATTTCTTTAAATTTAGCCAACTTTTATAAGATTTTGAACAAAACCCATTTCATAAACATGCCAGAAAAGAAATTAAGTAACCCATTTCATCGGTGAACTTCACCGAAATTTGGACATTTCATTCGGCGCCGCCTACCGGCGGCGGTGTGCCCGATCGGCACCGGCCGGCACCGGCAGCGACCCCGCATCCACTCCCTCCCCCCTAATAAGTCCACTTCATTAAGTTATTATTCAACTCATCAGTCATTTTCTCAATGATGTTTGTAATTAGCACCCCTTATTACTATCGATATTTTGATAAAAAATCAAATTCCAACAGCTTAACCAATCCAATATAACATTAAAAAATAAGTTTATTTTAAAACTATTTTTTTTCTACCTTATCTTAGTTCTTAAATATTGTGTTAAATTATGGGTTAAAAAAACAATAGATTCATTTTTTAAGCTATATATACGTTGCTACAATTTTTAAGTTAAAGTTCGGCCCCTTAACTATAAAATGTTTGCTCCGCCCCTGATACACAAACTGTATAGTTTAATAGTTTGCAAGACTTCATGTTCACATATCTACGAGATATTGGAAAAAAATAGACTCGATTCAGCTGAGTATAGTAATCAACAGGAACTTTGTTCGATGAATCTTGTTGTGTCAGAAGGAAAAAAAAAAAACACGACCCGTTATAACCTGAGCTCATTTAATTAGCCATGCAAGTCACTTCATTTTGCCACATTTACAAAAGGCCAACATCATATGTGCACAGAAGACTAAAAGGAATAAAATTTATCAACAAGTGTCCAAATAACAAGTGTGGCACATGACAGATAGACCGAAAGATACATGATGCCTAAGTGGCCAACATATGAGGCTAAACAAAGTAACGATGGGTCGATTCCTCTCATTTTCTCTGACACATTAGCTTTTTTTTTCAAGCGACTTTAGGCGATTGGATATCACAGTAAGGGCGACATTCATTATTTTTTTAATATATATATATATATATATATATATATATATATATATAAGTAAAGTAACTCCCAATACCGTCTTCCACGGGTTATGGGTCCCAATACCGTCGGAGACGGTGTATGGGGGAGGTTGAGACGTAGACAGTCTTACCCCTACCTAAGGTAGAGAGGCTGCTTTCGGTTCTACCAAAGGTAGAAAAGGACCCCCGGCCTTTTGTAGGGAGTGAGGATCGAACCCTTGACCTCTCGGTTGAGAGGCGAAGGGTTTTCTAACTGATCCAACCCTACTTGTTCATATATATATATATATATATATATATATATATATATATATATATATATATATATATATATATATATATATATATATGAATCTGGATCGATTGAGAAGGTTTTTATTTTGAGAAGATTGAGAAGGTTTTCAAAAACGATAGATTTTAACTTTGATTCATGTTTTCAAGCGTAAAACTCATTTTAATGTGATTAAAATTCAAAGTGTGTAAAAAAAAATTTGAATCAATGTTAAAAATCTCTCGATTTTGCGATATATGTAGAATACTGAATCATCTGTACAAATTTAATGAATCATCATCATAACTCGATTTTAACAATGATTTGTGAATCAAATTTGTAATTTATAGATTCGATTCACCATAAAATGATGTTTTACTTGTGAATCAAATCAAAAACATGAATCAGTTTGTTCAAACGAAGATTTCTCAATCTTCTCAAAATAAAAACCTTCTCAATGGAACCGTATCCATATATATATATATATATATAAACTTAAACTTTATTAATAATTCAAACCTTACATAATAATTTAAATCAAATTAAAATATTACAATAAAATTTAAATAACATTAAAATATTACGATAATAAAATGACTAAATTAGTTTTGAAGTATAAGTTTAAAAGTTAATTTTTTTTAGTCCCAACGTTCAAATCCAAACGGTAAAAAAAAAGAGTAAATTACAAAGATGGTCCTTGTGGTTTGCGTTGACTCTCACTCTTGGTCCTTAGACTTTTTATTTTGCATAGATAGTCCCTAACTCGGAAACCCTTAACGCTAAGAGTCCCTTTACCAAACGGTGTTAGCTTTGACCGTTAAATACCCCTCATGTGACTTGCACATGAGGGTACTATAGTCATTTTAGCTATTCACCAGATTTAAAAAAAAAAAAAAAAAAAAAAAAAAAAAAAAAAAAAAAAAAAAAAAAAAGTTTTGCTAACAACAACCCAATAGGTGTTGTTTAAGCTTACCCTAAATAACATTGTTTCCAAATATGAACTCATAATTTCTATAAATACATGAGTAAATGAATTTAATAAGGTAAGTATTAATATCAAGTGAGTTAATATTTGAAAACATTACTAATTAAGGTAAGCTTAAACAACACCTATTAGATTATTTTTAGCAAAACCAAAAAAAAAAAAAATTCATACATTATTTCTCTCTTTCCATCAAGACTATCACACCTGCTTATTTCCAACATCTCTTTCTTTTCCTCTATTAGAAACTTATCATCATCCTACCACCGTTTTAAAATCAACCATTAAAATCAAAACCCGCTGCAATCTAAACTCAAGAACTCCACCCATCAAAATTCCAACCTAAATTACACTTACAATTTTTTATTAGTAACTGTGAGAGAAACAAAAATAATTAAGTTATATTTCTTCAAACTATGGGCCCGTTTGGTTTAACGGTATAGGTGAGTTTTGAATGAAAGTTTAGTTAAATCAATTGTTTGGTACACTTTTGATATCTTTGGTATGATGTTTGAAATAAAATTTTGAAAGCTACCTATTTTGGTGGGTTTCAATGAATTCAACCAATCAAATCTTTTTTTCTTATTTGATGAATTTTTCTAACTACATATTATTAATTCTTTTACTAACTTTTTACTTTTACTTTTTAATCCAACCAATCAAATTTTTTTACTTTTAATTTTTTTTTTTAATTTTCCCTTTCATCATTTTCTTTCAAACATTTCCTAAATTCAAATCCAATTTCAATCCCACTTACAAACCAAAAAGGCCCTATTTTCTTTCTTAGAAAAAAACAAATTTGTTTATATGTGTGAAAGAAACACACTAGCCACACACTTCCCGGATAAGAAGTTAACTACCCAAACATGAAAGTTTATTTCCCAATCTATAAATCACACATACTAGTTACATCTCTTTTTCAAGAAGTTATACCGGAATCTGGTCATCACCGTACACGAAGGATCATAATTGTGGTCGGATCTGGGTGGACTTAGGTGGCTGCAAAAGCAATCTGATCACATTATTTGGCCCATATTAAACAACAAAAATGAAATGCCAAACGGTAAAAAAAAAAAGAAAGAAAACAAAAGAGTTGAAGAGACAAGGGTGGGTCCCACTTACGTTACGAACCAAACGCACCCTAAAATTATTTAGTCAAGGATTTATGGAATTGGATGGCCGGTTGTTTCTTTACTCTATTTGATGGTTACAAGTTTTTTGTTTTTATGGACATTTATTTAATGAGCTTCATTTCCTATAATATTATTATCATGATGGTGAGCCTTTTAAATCTTGGACACTAGTATGAAATGTATGTGGCGAAGGTGTATGGGTTTTCATTGTGGTCAGATCCGTGGCGATGGTGTATGTGGGTTTTCATGGTGATCGATATGTGGGGGTTTCGATGTATGTGGGTTTTGATTTTGGTGACTGTGGCGAAGGATCTAATGATGGTGGCGAAGGATCTAATGTGGGTTTTGAAGAATCACAGGTGGTGTTACAATGATGATGATAGCTCAATTTTTATTTATTTTTTTAATTTACTTTTCATTTTATGTTTTAATGGAAAATATTGTTTATTTGCCCGGTTTTGTTTCATGATTTTGTTCAAGATAACCTGGGTTATTTGCCAATTTGATTAGTGTTTATTTTTGAAATATTTATGTGTTTTGAAGTGTAAAATTAAGTACACATGTAAAGGTACAATATAAAAGGAATACGGGTGTTTGATTGAGGTGGTCGGAATTAAATGGAGGTGGCAGGAAAAATTGGTGTCTCAAAATAATGATGGTGGGAGTTGTGTTTGTGGTTGAATATGAAAAAGGAAAAAATTATGGTTTGATTTGTAAGGCTATGAACAGACGTTGACCCAAGCGACCTGGGTCACCGGTTGCCACGTCAGCTTTCTCTCTCCGACGACCAGAAGCGATCAAAGTGTCACAGTCGATGACCGATTTTTTTTTTTAATTAAAAAAAACTTAAAATTCATTAATAATAAAAACATTACAATACTAAATTAAAAATACGATAGCGATTATAAACGTAAACTAATCATCTAAATTGTAGCGAGCTTTGATTTTTGCCTTAAGCTGCCTAAGATGATTTTGGTGATTTTCGGGCAAAGTTGTGTCGATTTTGGAGTAGTAGAAGATCAAATCTTGGTTCTTGTTTGATTTTTCCATGATTTCGACTTGTTTTCGTTGAAGTTCTATTTTCTCTCTCTTTCAAGGCCAGCTCTTGTTGCTTCATCTTCAGATACTCATCTTCAATGACCTTCTTTTTTCCCTCTTTTGAGGGCTTCGATTTGAAGAAGTTCTTGGTTAGCGAAGCTACAAACGATTGTGGTGGATCACGAGAGGAGGACGATGATTTCTTCCTAGCTGCGTCACGACCTTCTGGTCGTGATTCTCTAGTATCGTCTTTATCTTTAGAATCATTGATGTCTTGAAAATTCAAAGGACCTTGTGTTGACCCTGAGGTTGTTGTAGAACCCTTTGTTTTCTTCCGACTATTCATTCGGATAGCATCTCCCTCCGTCTTCCAAGCATCATGATGCCTCAAGATTCTCCAACATTCCACCAAGTTGAAATCATGACCGTAAATCATACGGTATTCCCTCAAACCTTTCTCCATATCATCAACATCATTCTCACCACTACCATGGTTAAGCTTGATATTATCCATGATAGCAGCAAAATTTCCAACCCTACTCCGAATCCGATTCTTCCATTTGCTGTTGATAGAGTCGTAGCTTCTTAATGAACCGGTTTCTTTATGAAAATACGTTATCACCTCCTCCCAAAAGCGGTGCCTGTTAATAGCGTTTCCTCGCTGGGAATTTTTCGACACAAAAACCCAAGCTTTACAAAGAGCGATCTCTTCCGCCTTTGTCCATGATGCTTGTTTTTGGGACGGTTCGGCCTTCTTGCCTTTGTCCTTCGCCTTTGTAGCACGTCGCGAAGCGGTCCTTGGTTTGACGGGTAATGTCTCTTCGACATCGTCATCGTCTTCAACATGGAAAGAACCGTGGTACGAACCATGGTAAGAACCGTGACCCGAACCTTGCCCCATCGACGCATCTTGAGTCGGATATTGTTGCGTCACATGGTTGTCGATAAAATCCTCAAAATCCATATCAAGATTAACATCCCAAATCGGGGAATAATCTTAATACGGTTAGGGAGATTGCATGAAATCCATGTTCGGCCGATACGACGACCCACTTGGTTCTTGGTGATAATCCATGTTAGGACGATACGGTGGAACATATGGACGATTAAGGTAAAACATGTTTTGATTTTGGTTAGGTTGGGGTAGTCGTGATGAGTATTCAAAAGAGGGTGCACGAAATCGAATACCCCGTTGTTGTTGTGGTGTTATGCTGGTTAGTTGGAAGTTGTTTTCCGGCGAGAAGTTCAAATTTGAGGCATTTTGGGGTAGTCGGGATCGTCGGTCTTTTGAAATGGGAGTGTTTTTCTTTAACATGATGAGAAATTATTTATGGATGATAAGTTGAATATGAATCGTGTTTGAAATTGTGTTTTTAGATGTGTGTTTGAGGTGGGTATTTATAAGGTTGAAATTTTTTTATTATTATTATTTTTTTTTAATGCAACGGATAGAATTTGGAATGTGTTTGGTTTGTTTTAAACTCGGTCGATTGAAGGACCGATGTTGCATTTGTTCCTTAAGCGACCGATATTGGATCGACTTCACACAACCCAAGCGACCGACTATTATATCGGTCGGTTTCATCCAACCCAAGCGACCGATCGACTTTTATCAGCCGGTTGTGCATAGCCTAATGGTGGGAAGTTTATTAAAGATGAAGAAGGGTAGTGGTGGTGGGCTCAGAAAAAATATAAAATGACGAATTCACCCTCATGTGCAAGTCACGTGAGAGGTGTTTAACAGTCAAACTTAATGTTTTTAGGTCAAGGGACTATGAGTGTTAAGGGTTTCCGAGTTAAGGACTATCTATGCAAAATAAAAAGTCCAAGGACCAAGAGTGTTAGTCAATGCAAACCACAGGGACCATCTTTGTAATTTACTCAAAAAAATATAAATGCAAAAGTACTAATCGATTGGTGGTCGTTTGGACGACTTTCATTCACTCAAAACATGCAATCGATCGATCGTGATGAGGGTTCCACAGCAAGGACGATCGACACCGATCGATTGATCGATCGATCAATCTTACCTTACTGTGTGCAGCCTGACAAGTACATTAACCAACCCAAATACCCAATCACTCTCAACTGAGATCCTGTTTCCAAGCGCCAAATTTTCAATTCAAACTTAATTTCTCCGACTCAAAACCATTTCGACTGCCAAATTTTCAATTCAAACTTAATTTCTCCAACTCAAAACCATTTCGACACGCAGCTTGTAAACCGAAACAATATCATCAATTCATGAACCAGACAAAAAATAAAGAGCGTTTCGGATAGAGGGGGGCCTTTTAGTAAAAAAAATGCCACATTAGAGTTTACACCAAAGGAAATGCTATGCATTTATTGCTGAAAGACATACGATGTAGATAAGCGGAAGATGTTTTCCCATAATGACTGCTAAAACTAATTGCATACAAATTTTCACCAGTCAAAAGTTCGCCACAAATGGACCAAACAAGTCACTAAAACAACAATTCCTTTTCCTTCCCAACAGTGCTGATACTTGATACTAGTACAGAGTACACAAATCACCAAAATATTCCACTTCAGTGTACAACTAAAACTGATACAAATGAATGTCTGATGCATATAAGACTTGTACATTTCAGGGTTTGATTCAAATAACCTCTTTACCGCTCATTCTTGAAAAAAAGAGCTACTTTTATTAACATGTAAAACTTTAACATAAGAAACACCGTGGTTTGTTCATTAACTCTCACATTTCAAGATTTTATGGATTTCTTCTCTTGTGGGCATGGCTGGAATCGCTCCTTTCTTGGTTACGGTTAAGGCTCCACACGCGTTTGCAAAAAGAAGCGCTTCTCTTAGTCTTGTTTCGTCCTACATTACAGTCAAGATATTTAAATTGATCATTTTGTGGATAAAAAGAAAAACATAGTCCTGAAAAATAAATGAAACTGAGAGATAATATTGTACCTTATAAAGATTCGTATCTGAAGCTAAAAGGCTCAAAATTCCACCAACAAACGCATCTCCAGCACCTGTAGTATCAACCGCCTTTACTTTAACACCAGGAACTCTTCCCTTAAATTGCTGCACAAAAAGATTTACATATTTCATTTGTGGCAGGAACCACAAAATAGGAAACCTCAGAAGATAAGGATTAAGGATCCTTGCCTGCGTATAATATCTACACCCATCTGGCCCTTCACTTACGAGCAAAAGCTTAAGCTTGGGGTGAAAAAGCTTATTCAGCACGACATTATCATCATACGGGTCGTCACCCCCTGTCAAAAACGTAATTTCATCCTCGCTTACCTGTGTATGCATTGATAATATCTATATTAGTCCATAGAAAAAGAAAAAAATCTCGATATGTCAGTTTACTTTTTATGCTCTCAAAACCTGACAGTATACCTTAATGACATCCGCTTGATCCCATATACTCATTATACCTTCACGAGCAGCATCCGGTGATGGCCACAACGGTAATCTCAAATTGACATCATAAGACAGTATACAACCAGACTTCTTTGCTAAGGACATTGCAGCTAAATGTGTTGACTTGCATGGTTCGTCTATTAAACTAATAGAACCATAGTGGAATATACTAGCCTGTATGAAATCATAACTGAATTAGCAGTGATAAAAAGTTAGATATGTTTCTTTAAAAGAAAATATAAATGTGCACCTGCTTGATAAGATTCACGTCAAGTTCTGATTCATGAAGAAGCATATCTGCACTTGGATTACGGAAAAACATAAATTCCCTCTCTCCATCAGATCTTAGAGTAACAAAAGCTAGCGCTGTTCTTGCATTTTGGTCAAATCGTATTCCTGAGTTGTTGACTTTGTTTTGCTGTAAAATGTCGGCTAGCATGTGCCCAAATTCATCATCACCCACCTACAAAAAAAAAACAAAAGTTGGTCCTTTTACTACTGATTATCTGGTTTATATCATATCACATGACTTGAGGTGAAAAAAAAATAATGAAATTTAAAATCAAAATTTTGGATTTTGGGGCTACCTTGCCTATGAAGGCTGATGAACCTCCTAATCTTGAAATACCAACAGCAACATTAGCAGGGGCCCCACCAGGAGCTTTTTGAAATGTGGGTGCTTCTGCAAGTGAAACTCCGGAAACTGAAGGCACAAAATCGATCAACATTTCACCAAAACATACAACAAGTGAACCCTTTGTTGCTGAGCCTCCATTTGAATGCAACGACAGCTCTTTTAAACCATCTGAATCCATGAAAAAAGCTATTAATTAGCAATAATACTAGTAGAGTAATCAGGCAATATGGCATTTGCAACAGTGTGAGTCTAACTATCTGTTAACGGTGTGACTATAACTATCTGAGAGTTAGATAGTCATTTTTGGATTACTAACTTCAGTTTTGGATAAATAGTCTTCATACAGTACAATCATATTAGTTAACTAAGGGTTAAACAAAATAAGCTAATTTACCCTATGTTATAACCTATTTTCAGAACTTTAAGTTTCATTTTGTGTCTACTTTTTTCACAAAGATGTCAATTTTGGTAATTTTTTTTATTATTCTTAAATGATCAAGATTTGGCAAACATTCAAACAAGTGACTGATACAACTTCAAGCATAACCACATCCAAAAACTTCTTTCCATGACCCATTTTTTCTAAAGTTGGCTACTTTATTGCGATTATTCAATATCACATGAACACACTCAAAACAGACATCCAAACGCCCTCCAAACGACCCCTTCTTTCTTTTCCCGTAATTTACAAACTTTTACTTTCATCTTTTCAAGAAATCTTACTGTTTTCCACAAAGATGTCATATTTAGCCATTATCTCATGAAAACACTTTTCTACTACCCATTTAACTACAGTTCATCATCTAGTTATCTAATCATGATTATCCAGATCCCATAATCAAATTCCAAACACTCTCTTATCAGCAGGCCTTTGTTACAATGTACCACAATCCGAAACGGCAATAGTAAAACCTTTCTAAAATTTTACTAAAAAACCGAATCATCCAATCATTCATTAGATCAAGATTTCACGTAAATACGTTAATTCAATATCCCATAACCTGATAATCACATTCAAATCGAACATCCAAACGCCATTCGTTAATCGTTTTAATGCACCACAAACCGAACAGTAAAACTTATGTTATGCATTTACTAAGAAAACAACAAAACCAACCATATATTCATAACTAAAGATCACATAAACAAGTAGGTCGGATTAACTTATATCAAACCCTTAACTAAAAACCAACAATAATTTAACAATATAATCACAATGTAATTTCAATACCAAATTATAACTTAAAATCATTACATGCAATCAAATCAATAACAGATCAGATCATCAAAACCACATCAAGATCATGCAATATAAAAGTCACCCAGATAATAAAAATGATTAAAAGTTAACAAGATTTAAAGATTACCTGAAATGGGTTTATCAGCCATGTGGGTAAGCAGTAAAAAAACACTAAACTTGAATCTTGAAATTAGCTGCAAAAACAGAGTAAAATAATATATAAAAAAGATGGTGATGATTTAATGAGAATGTGAAGATGGTTTGAAGAAAAAGACTGATTACCAATAAAGAATGGGGTTCTGAAGGATTATGAAATGGGGTTTTAAAGATGAATCTTGAAATTTGATTTGGTTCTATTTTGCCTCTAGATTTCAGTTGTTATACGGAGACTACGAGTATATATTGTATGTTTTTGGTTTATTTGGATTCTTTAATTAGCTTTTGTTTTTCAATTTTGGTGTGTTGTGAATGTGAACATTTTTATTTTTAATTGGAATTTTTTTTAAATACTTGTGTTCTTTTTGGAAAAATGAAATGTAAACTTTTGACAAACCAGTACACGGAGTTTTTTTTTAAAGAGGAACGTTGCACACAAACAAAACACATCCATAAAATTGTCCATAAAATCAGTTGTCCGTGAGTGATCGGTGTATTTTATTATAGTTTTTCTCACTCTTTTATGATTAAGTCAAGAGCATTGCTAAAGCATAATACAATATCTTGCTACTAATCCTTCTACACACACAACAATATTTTTTTTTTTTTTTCACTCATTCTCTCTCTGCATCCAAACTGTCAGTTCTGATACTTTTCAGGATCTTGTAAGTAGGAAGATGAAGTACGAACATTTATCATTTTCCTTAATTCAATTACTCCCCGACACCTCATTTTGTGAATGATTTTTTTTAGTGTAGCATTTCTCTTTTTTAAATGGCGTAAACCTGTAAGTATTATGCTTTATTGATTGACTATTTATAAATCTAAAACCTTAATGAATTTTGAGCCTATAAAATAGGGTTTGGGCTTATATTAATATATCATCTCATTCTCTCTCGCAATCTAAGTGGTGAAATCATGAAAATTCGGATTTGATTTGAAAACCAAAAAACATTAAAGTAGTAATAAATTATTGATGAAGACACCTGACAGCAAGCGTAATCTAATTTTCAAACAGCAGGAACAAAAGCATAAACAAGCAACAAAGTGAAAAGCATTAAAGCAAACCTAATTTGTTGTTGAAGACATCTGACAGCAAGCGAGAGAAATCTTCAAACTGCAGTAGCAAAAGCAAGACAGGCAAAGCAAAAGCAAATAAGCAATTTTTTTACAGCAGGCTGCAATGGCATGCGGAGGCGTGTCAGGTGGCCGACGGTGGTGATTTCAGTTGGGTTTTTTTGTATAATTGAATAAGAAAGAGAACAACGTTAACTGTGTCAGTTAACTCCTAACGGTTGAAAGTTATGGCCAAAATCAGATGTAGTGTTTGACCGAAAATTTGCATTTTTTTAAATAAAAGGTTAATAATGATAGCGGTAGGGTTTGACAGGGTGACATATAGGTTGCGGCTCAACTTAGCCACATAAATATGATAATCAGACCCACTCCAATATCATGTTATAAGCTTATTGAAATTTTACGTTTATAAATAGTCAGTTAATAGAGCATATACGAGGTTTACATCATTTAACAATAACCACTTCAAGTTTTTTTACACCGATCATGGTTTCAACTTATAATATATAATAAATAATAAACAATACAATGTCCCATTATGAACTCTCTATTAACATATCTCTACTACTTATAAGGAGTGTATTTTTTTTCTTTAAATTTGAAACTTGAAATTTAAATTAATGTAGTTTGACTAAATTACTCTTAAGTACTCTTTAAATTTGGCAACTTTTTTAAAACTTGACAGCTTAAATTATGTCTTTTCTTGATCAATTATAAACTTAATAACTTTTCAAAAACACACATTATACTAATTTTAAAAAACACGCGCTTTGTATTTCAAAAAACACACGTTTTGCATAAAGGGTCGAACCAGAATCATGATTTCGCAAGAATAATTATTTGCCGTTATAGACCGTCGCTTTGTGCGGGTATTCGTCTAGTTACTAATAAATTACGTATTAGAAATAGTAATCGTACCTTTACGAATTATTTAGATAGTTGCAAGTTATAGAATGACAAAATTTGGTAATTAGGCTGGATGTAGTAGTATCAATCGATCGATTGATTGATTCGATCGTAGTCGATCGTCCTTGTTGTGGTTAAATTTGGTGATCAATCGATTGATTTGAATTTGGGAATGAGGAGCGCATAACCAATCGACTTCTTTCACTTTTTTTTTTTTTTTTTTTTTTTTTTTTTTTTTTTTTTTTTTTTTGCTAATTGAGAATACTTTTCAAAGTAAAAAATAATAATAATAATAATAAATAAAAAATCACATAACCGTTGAGCAACGGTTTGAATCCAAATATATATATATATATATATATATATATTATATATATATATATATATATATATATTATATATATATATATAACACATAGGGGTGCGTTCTATTCAGTACCAATATTAGATACAGTACTTTACAGTACCACTTTAGAGCAATCTAGACCCTTGTATCATTTGATCAATGGTTAATAATACATGATGGCATTTATGTAATTTTTTTTAATATTCAAGGATTTTATTTAATTCAAAAGGGCATAATAGTAAAACTATATTTTTACTTTTTATTTAATATTTTCAATAAAAAAAATGTTTTTTTTTAAATCCATTAATTTTCGGAATTAAAAAAATAATTATTTGTAGTTTTTTTTTTTTTTTTTTTTTTTTTTTTTTTTTTAGCAAACAAGTTTTCAAAAAACATATGTGCATATGTGTTTTTCTAACAAGTTTTAAAAAAAACATGTGTGCATATGTGTTTTTGTTAAGAATGTAAGTTTATATGTGTTCATTGTATACAATTTACAATTTTTTTTAACATTCAAGGCTTTTTGCTCAAGAAGGTAACCGCGTATATGTTTCTAATATATATTTTTTAAACTTCAAAGTTTAAAGCCACCAATATAAACATTATACATATGACCTCTAAATTTATAGCGAATCAAAAACATAAATATCATATACAGAAATTGATATTAGATAAAAGGACAATAAAAAACAAAATTATTATTAAATTCATTATAACATATGTGCACGTCTTCCAAAAACATATATGCACGGCTTTCGAGAACATATGTGCATGCCTTCTAAAAACACAAGTGCATTCGTTGGTCATCTTCATCACACACCATCTTCTAAAAACTCTCTTATCGTTAGATAGTATGTACAAAACACATGTGCACTCTTCATATTGCTCATCATACTCGTACCTGTAACCACAAAACACAAGTGCACACTTAAAATACATATGGACAGAAGGCATCAAATTCACCAGAAACTATAATAACACATATGCACACTCTTTCATAAATGAACAACCAACTATAAAATACGTATGCACCCTTCATTTTTTTAAAAGTTTCTCACTTTTTTTAAAGCTTCCTTTATTCAAAAAGATATTTTAAAAAGGCTTTGTCAAGTTAAAAGATCAGGTAATCCCAAACACCCATAATCAAGGATTATGTTCGATTATGTTCGGTTTAAAGTAGTTTGATAAAAAAATCTCCTAAGACTAGCACATTAACTAAGCCCGTACACATTGGCTGAGATTATTATACCAGTTACCATATATATAAATCATCTAGATGCCATAAATTTATTCAAACATTGCTTCATAGCATATCTTGTTTTCTGAACATCTAGATAAACTTTCACCAACTTTAAACCCGATAAATGGCCATTAGAATTAGAAGTCTAAACTATAATATAGATTACCAGTCATGACCAAGCACAAATAAAGAGCCCAGAACAACATGAACAACCTAAAAAAAACGCAAGCATGCCCATTTTGACCATTGTAGTCAAACGATTGATTCTTCTTAATTAAAAAGTAAATGGCTGCCTTTTTTATCTACCTAAAACACTTGAAATTAGTTATCATTAGTTTTAATATAATGTCATAACATATACTCTAAAAATGTCTACTTTGACCAATAAAAAGTCAAAACTAATAACAAAAACTCAAAATTAATGTCGAACAGAGCTAGAAAAAAGAAAATATCTAGATTGCATCATGACCAAGGAAAGAAAAAGTTTGACTTTCTTAGTCATACGTTAGTGATCATATCATTCCTTATATCCTGTACATATCTAAATAAATTTCTACCATCAAATTTGAACCCTAAATATAACCAGTTTGACCACATAAAAGTCAAAATCAATAACAAACAAAAACAAACATCATTTAAGAAATCAACATTTATAAAAATCATCAATTAATGATCTTATTAATAAATAATATTGATTACCAGTAAGAAGGGGTGTGATGAAACTGGGAAACATTGATGGGAGTTGAATCTTGATCAAGAATTGAAGCCATTGGTTTTGACCAAATCGCACACCCTATTATTACCACGAGTGTGATTCCTTTTGCTGTTGTTAGATTTAATTTTTGTAAGGAATTAAATCAAGGGTTTAACGGGGCGTTCGGTTCGTGGCTGGTGACAAACAAATATATCGGATCCATTAGATTCACGCTACAGAAACCGACCAAGATCGTGAGACTGCTTAAAGTTTATCAGTAGACAACCATGGATCGGAGGAAGGTTTTGATTTTGGATATTTACAGATGGTGAAAATGGCGGCTAGGGTTATGATGAAGATGAAGATGAAGGCAGTTGAGATGATGGTGGCTATGACTATATATAAGTTTTGGATCCGGATTTCGTGGATGGAGGCTGTGAAAGGGAAGGATAGGTTTTAGAGATTGGAAGAGAGAGACTAGGGTTTGAGGAAGAGATGTGTGTGAGTGAGGAGGAGTTATAAGATAACTGATTTTTTCCCGAATAGATGGACAAATTTTATGCTAATGTAAATTACCATAAATAGCCTTGGATAATAACATGAATTAAATAAATGGAAACTAATTTACTAAATTCTGATTGGTCAATGATGGTACTGTAAAGTACTGTATCTAATATTGGTACTGTATAGAATACAACACTATATATATATATATATATATATATATATATATATATATATATATATATATATATATATATATATATATATATATATATATATATATATATATATATATATATATATATATATATATATATATATATATATATATATATCGATCTCTATATATATTAGCAATACCTGACAACTTGGAAAAGCCACTTGGCCAAAAAAAAAAGCCACTTGGCAAAAAAGAATGCCACTTGGCAAAAGAAAATGCCACTTGGCAAAAAAAAATACCACCTGGCATTACTCACACACTCTTTACACACACACTAATCCGGATTTCTCTCCTCTCATTCAATTTTACCGAGAATTAGTCAATCACATTTAAAACTTTACTAAAAACTCTCACAAAATCATCTTATTTTTTATAATTATTCAAATCATAACACCAAATTCTTATCAACTGATACTGCTTTCCCTTAATTTTTGCCAAATAATTTGTGATAAAACTCGAATTGATGTGTGTTTTAAACGGCACATATACAAACCCTAATTTCACCCAATTGAGATCGACTCATCAATTAATTTCAGAAAATACATAATCGATGGCTTGACTGAATCGGACCAGCGTGTTTGAAGGTAAATATGAATAATCAGTTGTTTGTTAATTACAAATCTGATTTATAAAGATGTTTTTTTTTTTTTTTTTTTTTTTTTTTGAATCTCATTTCTTGAATTGAAAATTGTAAATCACAGTAATCTTGAAATTGTAGGTTTAGGGTTTTAATTTAGATACCTAATATTTTTAGAGGTATATATTCACTTAAATCTGTTCTGGGATAATTTATGACTGAGTTTCTGTTCTTACCGCTTGCTAATACCTTTCTTTCCAAAAGCTGCTTCAACATCTTCACAGCTCCAAGAAGTTGAAGGGGAACCTGAGGAAAGACGAAGAACAAGGCTGGAAAGAGAGCAGCGTACTCAGGAACGTGCGGTATGTGATTGTGGGAATTTTTCATACTTTTAATCCAATCATGCATGTCATGGTTCTAAATGAGATGTGGCATAGGCGAAAGCGCTGGATGAAAAGAATCAGCAGGATCTGCAATCTCAAAGAGAACAGGAAGAACGAAACGTAAGTATACGGGATTTTTTTTGTTCTTTCCTTATCTTTATCAATACTTCATATATCAAGAATATAAATGTAAAGATGGAGCATATAGTCAGCATTGGAATACTGCCATTTTTGTGGGGTTTGCCCATCTTATATGTTGCTACTCTGCTTTGTTCAGTATCATATCATTTCATGTCATTTGCATTTTCTTTTTACTTTTGTGATCATTTCAGAGGATTGGTGGAACTTTAGATGCTGAAGTTAAGCGTTGGGCAGCAGGGAAAGAAGGGAATTTGCGTGCTCTCCTATCCTCACTACAATATGTATGTTTCGCCGTCTTGTCCTTTGCTTCTTTATGTAGAGGTGGCAGTTTAAACCCATTTTCTTATGACTAAGTTGTTGGGGGTTATGCTTTATCTCTAATGGGTCAGTGTGTAAAATTAAAATAATAGCAAATGAGGAAATAGGCCAATTGGCTAGAATGTAATTCTTTTTGTATTTTTAATGGAAAAACATTCTCCTAAACCTTTTTATAAGAAATGTAACTTACTATTGAATTAATATCATCTTTGTTATCATATTCAACAAACCAATCATTTATAAACAGTTAATCTTTGGTGGAAAAATAGTTGATCAGGCCAACACAACCCAACCACACCACATTTTTACCCATTTGGCGTGACACACCCAATATGCCCATTCTGCCACCTCTACTTTTTTGCTTAAGGATTCAAATTGCTGTAAATATGTTTTAAGTTTTTGGTCACAGGTAAAGCCTTGTGGGAAATGCGATTTTTATGACTGTAGCGCTTAAAGTCAAGAAACACATTTATGATCTATCATCGTTATCATGAATAAGTTATTGACTCATGATATTTTAATATCTCAAAAAGGATACTGATTTAGGCTATCGACTATGCTATAAGCCTTTTCATTTTATCATTTATTGTTCGAAAAAAAAAACCAGTACCTTTGACATAACTTTTTATCCTTTTGTATGTCTACTCATTCTTCTGTGAATTGATTGCCAGGTTCTTTGGCGTGCATGTGGTTGGCAGCCTGTTTCATTGATCTATCTGATCACTGGTGCCAATGTCAAAAAAGCATATAGAAAGGCAACTTTATGTATCCATCCTGATAAAGTGCAGCAAAAAGGAGCTACTCTTCAACAGAAATATGTTGCTGAGAAGGTCTTTGATATACTTAAGGTACTTAATCAATCAACTTAACCTAACATAGTTAAAGATTAAAAATAAAGTGTACCACTTATATAACCTAATTTTAATTAAATACTTGGAGTGTCTGACCGTATGTTTGGACTGTTAGTTACATGGCAGAGCGGATTGTTTGGACTGGATCATTTGGAACCATTTACCAGGTATGCATAGCAACATCAGAAACCATGCCTGCAGAGCAACATCAGAAAAAGTGAGATGAGTAAGCATGAACACATTCATGGGCCATGACATATATGTTCATGTACATAAACCATTTGCATTAACTTTTTCTTCTTATGAGGCACAACAAAATCAATATTTGATTGATCAAAAAGGTTTTTAATGTGTTGTTGTTAGTTGATCCCGGGACTGCAAAATCTTAGTTTTTAGAGTAAGTGATTCAGGTTTTTTTAATCTAGATCTGGACCATATATGAATCATCAGTACCACTAATGTTTTTCAAAACTTTGTTATGTAGATATGTTGAAAAAACTTGACAGCTGGCAGCTTACACAACGGGTAAAGGAGCTTCTGTTGTTGGACTTACAACAGATGTGCACAAGGATTCAGTCACATGAGAATGGACACTTGAAGGAGGCTCTCGTGCTAGCCCATAAGGGGATATTGCTTATAGATGAATTCGATAAAATGAATGATCAAGACAGATAAGTAAATATGTGTCTATGATTTACTATATTTCATTGGTAAGTAAATATTACTTGTCTGATACGTGGCTATTTAGAATGAAGAGTTATTTGCTTATAGTAAATATATGTCACAAATCTGGATAAATAATTATTTGTGAACGCTTAAAACCGGCTGAAGATTATAGTATTAGTATTTATTTTTGGGATAATTACCAAAATAGCCCAAACACAAATGGGCGGTTCCCTATCTAACCCGAAATCCAAAAATAATTGTGTTGCCCAGGGCAACCGGCATTTTTTGGGGCAACCGAAGGATTTCAAGTGTATTTTTTGGGCAACAATCGCCCTTTTTTGGGCAACTGGGGGCATTGCCCAGGACAACCGGGGTAGAAATATCCCATTTGGGTTTTGGGCTATTTTAGTAATTATCCCTTTATTTTTCTACTTGACTTGTGAAAAAAGTCAAGATTGAAAGGATTTGTTTGAGGGCCAGCATCCAGTTTACCTGAATGTTGACTGTTTCACATGGGTTAAACGTGATATGATCTATATAAACACATATCTAGCAAGTGACCAAACTATAGTGTTCAACCTCAATTTCATTCTTACGTTTTGTACGTTTAGTTATTGCCAAAAATAAATCAAGAAAGTAGAGGTTGAAGATGATGGAGGGTAATTTATGTCACATAATCAGACTTTCATCAAAACCAAGCGAATGAAAATATTTTGAACTGAATAGGTGTGGTTGAAATAGTATGGACCATATTCATGATCTTTCAAATACCACAAGGCATCATAACAAATTTGGTTTCTTTTTCTTTTGTTATGTGTTTCAGAAAAAGGTGTTTTAATTTTGTTTAAGATATTATCACAATGTAAAGATAAAGCAGTCTAGCTAGGAGAAGCCTCTCGATTTAATGAGCCCAATTGAGGTGTGTGAACATCACCTTATTGGTTTATCATACAGCCTTATTTTATTCTTTTGTTTACCATCCCCTGGTCACTATCAGATCGAGTATCCATAAATATTAGTTAGAATCCAGGTTTTTTATATACCTAAATTTTTAGTTAGGTATTAAGGGGTGTTTGGATCTGCAGTTTGAAACGTGTCATCTGATATTGAATTATCAGATGTAATGAAACAGGATGGTAGGAGATATTGTTTTAATGTGCTTCAGTTGTTGGAAGCTTTAATGATCAGATAATTGATTGTTTTGCTGTTTAATAAATGATTACTACCTCCGTCCTAAATTATATGACCATTTTCAAATTTCACAAAGTTTAAGAAAAGTAGGCCCCTTACAATGTTAACCAATAAAATTTAATTCTCGCCCATTTAGAATCATTTTGATTGGTTGTTATTGAAAGTGAACATTAAATTTGGGACAATAAAAAATATCAAAGTGGACTTATATTTTAGGATTGGTGGAGTATTATTTAAGGAACCAATGTATAAAATGACCATAAAAGACATTCATCTGGAAAAAAGTTGGGTCTTGTGAAATGGGAGTAATAATTCTCAATGTAGTTTATGAAGGGGTAAATAGGTACTCCATCCAATGGGATTGGGTATTATTGTTGTTGTAAATAAGTACTCCGTCTGTTCCAAAATAATTATCCGCTAGACAAAAGCAAACGGTTTGAGAAAACTATAATCATTAGAGTTTAATTGAGCAAGATGACATCTTTACCCTATGAGTAATTATAAAATGATGTCTATAAGTTGTGATGGTAGTAGTTTCACTTAGGGGTAGATGGGCAATATGGGAATCTTAATTAATGATATCCATTCTGGTGGAAAACCTGATCATTTAGGATATTTAAAATAGTAAGGTGGTCACTAATTTGGGGATGAAAGGAGTAACTCTTTTACAGTACTACATTATACGTTTAACTTTTTATGATGTCTATTATGAACAGAGAGCTTATGCAACTACAAACTGCAATGCTTTGGATGGCTCCCTCAACTGTTTAAAGTCCTGAAGATTATCAGTGAAACTTTAGATGCCTTTTCTCACCTGCCAATTCCCACTCATCCAGCCTTACTTCCTGTATTTCATTATGCAAATTTATATGACAAAGCAAGGGGTTCTAATATTCATCGTTATATTCATTTCAGTTGGTTGCGGTTGAGTTTTGAAACAAATAGGGGAGAGCTTGCTGAAAATGTAGTCTTTTAAGAGCATGCAAACAAGCAGGTAATAACCTGCAACTTTCTTAATCATTTATTTCTTTAATGGATCATAATTTTTAGTTTGACATACCCATACAATTAACCCGATAAGTCGACTTGAACCCGAATAAACCCGACCCTATGAGGCTATACCAGATTCAAGTCGAGGTTGGGATCGACTCATTTGACAATCATACCATAGCCCAAGATATCACATCATAAATTATATGAAAGTGACAACATGTTCACTACAATTAAATACTTCCAAAATGTAATGCCAAACATGGGAATTTTATTTATATGTTTATAACTTTATATTATATGAATGTCTTTGTCACAGTGTTAATGGATTGGTACCTTAATATCTTTATATTTAAAGAACCTTTTAAGTTAAACAAGTATATAACCAATCACATCATTTCGGCGACTACCCAAAATATATAATTATGTACAGAACTACATAAGTAGTATTTTAATTGTACTGAATTAGAGATGTTTATTTTTTTTGTTGGCAGTTGTAAGCATGAAGTGGTAGGTGAAGTTGTAGAGGTGGGATCACATGTTACCAAATACAATGTTAAAGACATCATTGGAGTCGGGTATCTCGACTGTTGTTGCAACATATGTGCTACCCATGTGAGGCGGACGTGAAGCAATACTGCAACAAGATATGGATGTACCGACATACTCTGATGTTGACACCGATGGGAAACCTACTCAAGGTGGATTCTCGGACTCAATGTCCGTCTTTCAGCAGTAGGTAGTTGAACAAACATTATGTAACTCAATATTACCCCAACAAGGGTGGCTAAATTATGAATTTGTGTTGACTATGCTGAGGTAATTCTCATTTTTTGGTGTGAAAGGTAATATTGCAAGTACATATGAATTATGTTGGAGCACAACTGTGTGCATCAACTGCTACATTTGTAGGTACATTATACGATTAACTTGATTATCAGGTTGTCAATGAACCAACCAGAAAAAATACATATGATGTATAATGTAATTGTATGTTTAATAACATTATGTTGTCTCTATTCATATGAATACAGGGCAATGTATCTTTTTGCATTTATGTTTAGTATTTCGTATTTGTGTAAATTTATTGTTCTTATATTTATGTAAAATAAAATCATAGGACTAGCCAATAAGAATTTGGTTGTTACCTTATAGTAGGACTTGCTTAATTCAGTGGTGTTTGGGACTGTTCTAAGACTTATTAAGTTTAAAAGGGTGTTTGGGACTGTCTTAATAGTTGGATTCTGGGGTGCTTAGGACTGTTTTTAATAGCTGAATTCAGGTGTGCATGGAACTGTATTAATAGCTGAATTTCAGTGATGTTTGGAACTATTTTTAATTGCTGAATTCAGGGGTGTTTGGAACTGTCTATGTAGCTGAATAAAAGGGTGTTTGGGACTGTTTTTAATAGCATTTTTTAATCGCAAAATATGCAAAGAAACACGATGGGTTACAACAACCTTTTAGAATCATCAAGACCAGATATCAATGTAAAGGAAATAGTTGTAACAGATGGCTTTAAATGTGGTTTTGGTCTTTGAAGTTGTAACAATGACATATAGATATTGGGTTCAGATTCAAGTCGAAATGATGTCAATCAGTCAATGAATAATCAAAATTCTAAAGCACATGCTTGAGGATGATGTGTCATTAAGTCACAATGAATAAAATGATGTCACACATCTGTTGGAAGGTTTGGAGGTGCCCCTGCATAAACAACTATATTCACTTCTCATTTTGTGAATGCTCATAACTTATTTGAAAATGTGGCAACGGGAGGCGCATGAAAGTCATGGACAAACCTCATCTATTTGATTTGAGTTGGAAAGAAGTCAAATGGACAAACCTCGTCTATTTGATTTGAGTTGGAAAGAAGCCAAGGGGAGTTGGAGAAATGCAAGATTTAATTAAATTATTTAAACTTCTATAATGTTACGACCACTAATTGTTATTTTTATATATAATAGGGATAGACAAACATCGGAGTCTCACAGGTGATATATAAAAAACATGTATTACTATAACATATTTTCACTCTCAACCAGTGTTAAAGACTACTTGAAAGTTTTTTCCCCATATTACTTGGCATTCTTAAGGTGAGTTGGCATGGTTCGGAAATCTAGAAATCCAAACAAGAATACGGTTGTATTGAGAGTTTCGCAATTATAGAACATCAAGTAAGTAAAATTTTGTTACTCCTTTCATAAATGATTAATCTCTTATGCACTAACAGCTACAAATTTTTATCATGTATGATCAACGAAAATAAAGTTATTATTCAATGTTTCATGTTTGATTTACTAACACACTCAGCACATAAAGGGAAGGGAATCGAAGGGGATCGAAGCGAAGCGAGACGTCATACATAGCAAGCCAAGAAGAGGAGAAGTGAAGCGTTGCAAGCCACAACATGTGCCGAGGCAAGAAACGAAGTGAAGGCCAGCCAAGAAGCTAAATAAAGCAAGCAAAAAATGTGTAGCAATCTAATTTCAACTTTAACTTGATAGTATCATGTACTGATTGTGTAGGGGACAGGTTTTTGCATGATTTTAGAACAAAGCAATTAAGCAAGCCACATGGTCAAGTATATGGATTTTCAAGTATCATGTACTGATTATATTACTATTCGGGTTAAAAGGGTAACATTTACATAAATATTTACTAAAGAGTCATTTTTATAACTTATGGGTAGAAATTGAATATACAGTAACCAGGAGCCATAAAATGTCACTTTCGATTAATTTGGACAAAAAATGTAAATACTTTCTAACTAAGGACTAACGGTGAAAAAGATTCACCGTTAGGGTTAAAAGTTGTCTCTTTGTTTTAAAATTGATCATGCTAACAATATACGAACATTATTGATAATTTAATATTGATAACAAATTTTTAAGAAACAAAATTACAATTTTTTTTTGGGTAAAAGGGTTACCCCAGTACAATAACAAACAAAATTAGATTTATATCATAATCTTAACAAAATTATATATATAAGTTAGAAGTGTTTAACAAGATATTACATGAGACTCGCCCGGCCTGGAGGCCGGGTCATGAAAGCTAGTATATATATATATATATATATATATATATATATATATATATATATATATATATATATATATATATATATATATATATATATATATATATATATCTTTTAAACTCACTTATAAATACACAACATAAACACACAACACAAACACACTTCAATCCACAAATCTCACACTTCTCTCTATTCAAAATGGCTTGTCGTCTCCCCAATACCGTCGAACAAATGCAAAAGTACATCAAAAAACAAGCCGAAAAAGATGATGAGGCTCGACAACAGGCTCTGATCGAAGTTATCAAGCAATTTGAGCTTGCAAAGGCACTGAAACAAATATTGAGACAACGATACGCAGACTACAAAGACATCTCTGAAGAAAGAAAAGTTGTGTTCGACCAGTTTTTAAACGATGAAGCTCACAAAGACGGAGCCATTATGTTGGGAATTAAATGTTCTGAAGATTAGTACTGCTGGTTCATAAAGGAAAATACTCTAAGTGTCGATACTACTGCTAGTGTATTCAATACTACTGCTAGTGTTGGAGATACTACTGCTGTAAGATACTGCTGCTAGAGTAAAAGAAACTGTTGTTGAAGTGACTCATACTACTGCTGAGTGGATAACTATCGCGTATTCTACTGCTGACTAGATAAGTATGAAAAAGATATTTGTGTATAAAATTCAAATATATACGGTAGATAATATCTTAGATATATGTTCAGTCAACAAGTTGTAAACACAGAACATGTAGTATCTTAGCTACTGACATACTCAAGCTAGCAAGTAGTCGAATACTCAAGTGTGCATGTGCTTAGATATTATATATATAGAGAGTTAGTCATAAGTTAGAAAGTGACTGAGTTGATATAATACAATAGAAAATAGTTTTCTTTGTAATAGAGATCAAGGTTTTGTAACCCTAGTGATAGTGAAGATCACTCGTATTATTCTCAATAATATTGAATCGTTTGATGTTATACTTTCTGTGTTCATTATCCAATAACAAGCATTACTGTTCCATTTCCAATAACCAATATCCTTCTAAGTGTGGTTAAGTAGATTCCGCATATTTAATCATATTCACTCAAAGTATCATATACACACGTTACAAAGGACTAACATCCTCATAGTGTATTTAAAACAATCCTCATAGGTGATAAAGGGTTGTTTGAGGTATTGACCTAGCACACACAGGTTTAGATGAGTTTCAAGAACCAACATTTGAATATGGTTCTAAGTCTACTGAGAGTCCTCAATTAGCAGAAGTTTTTGAGAGTGCAAGTGATGTTTCACTCCCTGAGGACAAGGTGCCCTCTAGTAGCAACTCAGATTGTCCAATTATTAAGGACTGGACATCTGATGATGATGAGGAAGATCAGGTTATGGCTAAACCTGATGTTGTTAAGTTAGCAGGAACAAGTGTTCCTAAGGTAATCAAAAATCATACTGTTAGGCCTAAAACATATGTTAACCAGTCTAGGCAAACAGTTAGATATGCTGAGTTGTATAGGTCTGCAATCAGGTCTCATGTTCCTAGGGGAAACCAGAGGAACTGGAACAACTTAAAAACTCAACAACTTGGTAATGATTTTGTGATGTTTAATAAAACATGTCATATATGTGGTAGTTTTGAACATCTGTATGCTAACTGTGATTACCATCAGGGAAGAAAGATGGTATATGGGAAAACTAGGGTTACTGGGCACACAAACTTAAGGGTGAATCAAAACAATGTTTCTAGAAAGACACACCCTAATGTAAACAGCACAATGAACCCCAGAACAACAGTTTTGATGAAGTCTGGCACAAAATCAGTTTCTACTGCTAGAACAAAACCAACTGTTTCTTGTGCCAAGCAAACAACAAGGTTTATACAAACAACACAAAAAATAGTGAAAAAGCCCTTTAACCAGAAAAATCTTGTTCACAACATAAAATGGGTACCAAAAGTTCAAACAACTGAGCCAGCAGTTTCTACTGCTAGACCAAAAGTTTCTACTGCTAGGTTTGTGAACACCAAAAGGGAAAATGGGGGCAATGCTGTTAAGGCCTCAGCATGTTGGGTTTGGAGACCAATTAAACCCAATGGTGCATCAATTATTTTAAAGAAATTTGATTACATTGATGCACGAGGTAGATCCAAGTCAGTGATGGCTTGGGTCCCCAAAGGAAACTAATATTCCTTATTTCATGTGCAGGAATATTCAAATGCTAAACAAGAAGATCACGGATACTCAGACAGTGGATGTTCAAGGCACATGACTGGCAACATGTCATACCTTTCAGACTTTACTCCTCTCGATGGAGGATATGTTAGCTTTGGAGGAGGTATTGGTGGCAAAATTTCTAGTAAAGGTACCATTAAGACTGGAAATTTAGACTTTGAAGATGTGTACTTTGTAAAAGAACTTAAGTATAATCTCTTTAGTGTCTCACAGATGTGTGACAAAAAGAACAAGGTTCTTTTTACTGACACTGAATGTCTTGTCCTTTCTTCTAACTTTAAGATGCCTGATGAAAGTCAAGTACTTCTTAGAGTTCCTAGAAAAGGCAATTTATACAGTGTTGATATGAAGAACATTGTTCCTAAAGAGAATCTTACTTGTTTGCTTGCAAAAGCCACATTGGATGAGTCAATGATATGGCATAGGAGGCTTGGTCACATTAATTTCAAAACCATAAATAAAATTGTCAAAGATGGTTTGGTAAGAGGCTTGCCTCAGAAAAGATTTGAAAATGACCAAACATGCGTTGCTTGTCTTAAAGGCAAACAACATAAAGCCACTTGTAAGCCCAAACTTTTTAACTCTATTGATCAATCATTGTTTATGCTTCATATGGACTTATTTGGACCTACTTCTGTGAGTAGTATTAAGCATAAAAGATTTTGTCTAGTTGTTACTGATGACTATAGCAGATTTACATGGGTTTTCTTTTTAGGTTCTAAGGATGAGACTTCTAGCATTCTTAAAACATTCATTACAGAGATAGAAAACTTAGTAGACAAGAAAGTAAAAGTCATTAGATGTGATAATGGGACAGTGTTTAAGAATAGAGTTATGGATGATTTCTTCAAAGAAAAAGGTATTAGAAGGGAATTTAGTGTCGCTAGAAATCCTCAGCAGAATGGAGTAGCTGAGAGAAGAAATAGGACACTTATAGAAGCTGCTAGAACCATGTTAGCTGACTCTAAGTTGCCTATCACTTTTTGGGCTGAAGCAGTTAATACTGCTTGCTATGTCCAGAACAGAGTTTTAGTTGTTAAGTCTCACAATAAGACATCTTATGAGCTTTTTAGAGGAAGAACTCCTGCAATAGGATTTCTTAGACCCTTTGGATGTCATGTGACAATTCTGAATACCTTAGACCATCTAGGCAAATTTGATGGTAAAGCAGATGAAGGATTCTTGGATGGATATTCTCTCAATAGCAAAGCATTTAGAGTATACAACTAAAAAACTAGGAGAGTTGAGGAAAACCTGCATGTGAAATTTCTAGAAAAAAAATCCAATGTAGCAGGTGAAGGTCCCAAATGGCTATTTGATCTTGAGTCACTAACCCAATCAATTAACTATGTGCCTGTTGTTGCAGAAAATAATGCTTTTTCAGGTTCTGAAGATGGTGATGCAACAACTGAGGCAAGGTTAGGAAAAGAGAAAGATCAAGATTATGTGATGATGCCAATATGGACAAGTGTGGATTCAACTTCAATAAATGATGAACCTTCTTCTGATGAAGCTAAAGAAGGGATTGAAGGTGAAAACAAAGAAGATGGAACTGAGGAACAAGAGAATCCAGTTAACAGTTCTAATGATGATAGTACTGCTGAGACAGAGCAAGCTACTGCTAGGCCAAATGTTTCTACTGCTAGGCCAAATGTTTCTACTGCTGGCCCATCAGACTCAAATGAAGCAGATTTCTCAGAAGATGAGGTGGATTTCAACAATCTCCCACCTGACTATCATGTTCCTTCTACACCACAAACAAGGATTCACAATGTCCACTCCCTAGACAATGTGATTGGTGATATACAATCTGGTGTGAAGACAAGGAAGCAAATTATGTCTTCAGACCAACAAGGGCTTCTTGATGCTCTTTATGCATCAAAGCAGCATGAGTATGCAAACTCTTGCTTATTTGTATGTTTCCTCTCACAAGCAGAACCCAAGAATGTTCTCAAAGCCTTAGATGATTCAAGCTGAGTAGAAGCTTTACAAGAAGAGCTTCTCCAATTCAAGATTCGGAAGGTATGGGTACTAGTTGATTTACCCAAGGGTGTAAGGGTAATTAGTACTAAATGGGTTTTCAGGAACAAAAAGGATGAAAGGGGCATAGTGATAAGAAATAAGGCTAGACTTGTAGCCCAAGGGTACACACAAGAGGAAGGGATAGACTATGAAGAGGTTTTTGCTCCAATAGCAATAATTGAAGCCATTAGACTATTTTTGGCTTATGCTTCATTTATGGGCTTCACAGTTTATCAAATGGACGTCAAGAGTGCTTTCTTATATGGTATTATTGAAGAGGAGGTTTATGTCTCACAACCTCTAGGTTTTACTGATCCAGAACATCCAGACAAGGTGTACAAGGTAGTCAAAACTCTTTATGGCCTTCATCAGGCACCAAGAGCATGGTATGAAACAATGGCTTCCTATTTAATTGAAAATGGATTTCAAAGAGGCAAGATTGATCAGACATTATGAGAGGATTCGATACACTTGAAGGGTGTTAGTCCTTTTATAACGTGTGTATATGATATCTTGAGTTAATATGATTAAGTATGCGGAATCTACTTAATCACACTTAGAAGGTTTATTTTGGTTATGGAAATGGAACAGTTATGTTTGTTATTGAACAATGAGCACAGAAAGTTTATCACCAAACGATTCAATATTATTCAAAATAATACGAGTGATCTTCACTATCACTAGGGTTACAAAACCTTGAATCTTAATGTTTCTATGACTTGTGATATTGTTGTGTTTGTTCTTTTCTCTTAACAGATATTCAAGTTCTATATTTTGGCGCACTAAATATCTAGTCTAAGATCTCTCATTTAAAGTTCAAGAGAGATCTTTACAATATTGTCAAGTCTAATCGAACACGTGCTTGAGTGTGTCAGTCATTAAGATACAACATGTATCTGTGTTTACAACTTGTTACTGAACACTTTGTCTAAAGATATTATCTACCGTGTATTGTTGACTATTATACACATAATATCTTCGTATACTTATCCAACCAGCAGTAGAATACTTCAACAGTTATCCACTCAGCAATAGAATCTTCTTCACCAGCAGCAGCATCATTCAGCACTAGAATGTTTAACGCTAGCAGTAGAATCAAATGCACTAGCAGTAGAATGATACTTAGAGTATTTCTTTGAGCAGAACTGATCTTGTGAACATGTAATTTCCAATACTAATCTTCAGAACATTTAATTCCCAACAATCCTCCCCTAAACATGTGATTTCCCTTAATCAACATGTTTTTCTGGATTAAATGAGGATTGTGAAGATCTTTCAAACACTTCTTAGTCAGACCCTTGATCTGAGCTTCCCTTTGTTCTGTAAGACTAAATATCTTTCTCGGTAACTCATCTGCCATTTTCTTTTGACTTCAACAATATTAGTACCAATCTTCAAGCTTCAAACAAAGCCTAAAAGATGGTGCAATTTCCTTGGATGGAGGAATTATAAGAGGCAATGGTGCTGTGCATCTTGGATGCTTGTTTCAACAAGTGAAATCATCTATCAGCATGCCTTTGCAAGTGATGAACAAACGTAGTGAACTGAAATTGAAATTGAAAGCTCCTAGATAGAACTTTCTCCATTTGAAATGCTTCATCCCTTCTGAATATATATAATACTCCAGAATCAGCTCTGTTCTTGTCATTTTCAACCTCCATGTCATCATCTTGTATGCTCTTGTCTTTTCCTCCCTTACATTTGGTTAATCTTCCTTCCTTGGGCTTTATTTCCTCCCCTAAGATGCAAATAACATTTCCTCCCCTGTTTGGAATATCTCTCACCATCATCCCATCATTATCTGATCTACCAATGTGAACTTGTTTTCAGACAATGTTGTAAATGTAGCCATCAATTACTCAAATTTCAATGCTGCCCTTATCACTTCCAGTTGTGTTAACTCCTGTGAGAGGTGAATCATGGGACATTCACTCATATTCCATCATTTGATGGTTTATTTGAGCCACTTTGAAAATCCTTTTTAAGAAAAACTTTTGACTTAGCAGTATGTTTATGATTTTATTATAGAAAAATCATACTGCTTTCAACCATTTTGAAGGGATTAAGTGTGTAACAGACACTTAATCAAGATTTTGGTTTAAAATAACCTCTGGTTGTGTGAGAACCAATGTTTTTCAGTTATAAATAACTGCCTGTGTAAAGATAAACCTATTCAAAAGGCTTTCTTGACAGGGTTTCCAGCTCATAGCAATTGTTACCTCTAACATAAGTGTTAGATTCACTTTTACTAGTTGTTCTTTCTATCAGATTTTCTTAGACTTGCTCATTATACTAATTAAAGTATAAAATGATAGAAAGTGAGTTGAATCAGTTACTATCTGATCAACTGAACCATCAATTCAATGTGAAATATCATAATCAGATTTCAAGAAATGAGTTCTAAGGGATCAATTAACTTAGGAGTAAACCTTTGTTAATAAATTCCCAAACTCAGTCCATCATAAACCTATTATGTTAGCAACTGATATGATCATTCTGCTGATTCCATTTCACTTGAAACTTCCTTTTTGTTCAATGTTCATACCTGAAAATGTTAGTCCAAAACCAAGAAACAAAATGCAAAGCATATGTCTTATAGCAGTATCATTATATGACTAACAAATATGAACTTAACAAACAAAAATTTGTACTAGCAGCACAAACTTTTCACTAACAGTAGTAACTTAAAAAGCCAGCAGTACAATCAAAAATTTATATACAAAAACCACACAGATTAAAAAGTTTAAGGATTAAGCATTCCAATACTTGCTACCAAGTATTGAAACCTTCCAACATCAAAAGCTTTAGTGAGAAGATCTGCAAAGTTGTGTTCAGAATCAATTTTGAATACTTGAATCAACTTTTTCTCATTGAAATCTCTAATAAAATGATATCTAATTTCAATGTGTTTTGTTTTAGAATGTTGTACCGGGCTTTTAATTATGCAAATTGTACTACTATTATCAATATGTATGACAATGTTCATAAAATTGTACCCATAATCAAGTAATTGATTTTGAAGCCAAAGTACTTGACCACAGCAACTTGCAGCAGCTACATATTCAGCTTCAGTTGTTGAAGTAGCCACAATTGTTTACTTCTTACACAGCCATGAGATAAGTCTACACCCAAGGAATTGACATCCTCCAGTTGTTGACTTTCTGTCCAAGCTAGCACCAGCATAATCACTATCCGAAAATGCTACCAAGTCAATAGGTGATTCCCTTGAATACCATAGACCCAACCTAGGTTGACCCTTGAGATATCTAAAAATCCTCTTGACTGCTGTTAAATGAGAAACCTTTGGAGTTACTTGAAATCTTGCACAAGCACAAACAGAGAACATGATGTCAGGTCTTGATGATGTGAGATACATCAAAGATCCTATCATAGATCTGTAAGTGTGTACATCTACGTTGTCTCCATCTAAATCTTTAAGAAGTGACTAATAAATATGCATTCACATGATTGTCTAACTTGCAGACCCAAAAAGATTGTAAGTTCCCCCATGGAACTCATCTGAAACTTATCATACATAAGTTTCTCAAACTCTAAACACATCTCCTTCCTTGTAGATCCAAAGATAATATCATCCACATACACCTGAACTAGCAAAAGTTCTTTCTTGTGCTTCTTGATGAATAATGTTTGATCAATCTTTCCTCTTTGAAATCCATTTTCAATTAAGTAGGAAGCCAGTGTTTCATACCTATGTAACACCCCAACCCGACAAGGGTAGAGATGTCACAACAATGGTGACATATCAGAAACATACACAAGCATACATCTTCAATAATACAAAAGAATACAAAGGTTACAAAGAAATTTCAAGGAAATACAAAATTACAAAGGAATAAATACTAAGTCTGAAAATATAAATTCTTCTAGTCATCTATATCAAATGGCTATCACAGTGTAGTCTTCTAAGTCCAATGGTACTCTCCACTCATACCCAGCTTCTACAAAAAACCTGCCGCAGGAAAAGAAATGCGGCTGAGCTACGAGAGCTCAGTGAACAGATATAACGGTAACAAAGCAGTAATAAAGAATAGTACAGAGTGTCAGAAATATATGTCATGCAGATATAATCAGAATCAAAGGATGAATAAAGGAGTAAGGATAAAGGATAGGGAATAATAAGTAGGTAAAGGTAAAAAGAAATAGTGCAAGGTATAATAATGGTCAAAGGTAAGTAATGTATATGGTAAAGGTAAACAGTAATCCACCACGAGCCCAGAAACAGAGATAATATATATATATAACCATGCCATCATCATCAATCAGAGGGGTGTCCTCTTAGTAACCAGATAATATGAGGGGTGTCCTCATGTATCAAATGGAGTAGCTAGCTCCCAGAGGTTGTGAAAGACGTGTATCACACACACCATCAGTCACCAGAGATATAACAGATAATATAAACAGATAACAGAAACAGAACAAATCTAGGATGCATCCATACGCCCCAGGTGGCCAGAGTCTACCAATACACGCCAGATAAAATAAAGTCAGGGATGGGACAGGTCATCACTCTCCTGCCCTAGAGTCATGTCATCGGTGCATCAATGACATGGACATGAAACCCTCATGCCTAGTGAGGTGGCTCGGGTATCAAACCGTGGGTCAAAGGTCAAGTATCATGTCATAAACAGAGGGTCATGTCAAAAGGTTCAGATTATAAGGTCCATGTCAGATGTTACAGAAGTGTATATCAGAGGTTCAGAAATCAGATAGGTTTATATCAGAGTTTATAACAATGTTCAAGTCCAGGTTCAGAAATAGTATATCAGATTAATACTTATATCAAAGTTCAAATTAAGTTTCAAACAAGAGTTTATAACCAGGTTTAGAATAAGGTTTAAATCAAGGTTCAATAGGTCATATCAAAAGTTCATAATCAAAAAGGTTTATAGGTTCATAGAAAAGATTTTAATTCAAAGGTTTCATATTTAACTTGTATTTAAATAATCTTCCAGTGACTTTCATAAAATGATGTTTGGTAAAACCTTCTTATACATATAGTCTTTAAAAGAAATTTTTATAAAACCTTTAGTGCTGTTTATAACATCGTACTCAAAAGCTTTTCAAAAACATTTTCATATCATTAAGGAAAGTTTCCAATTTCAGTTAAAATGTCAAAATGAATCTTCAGGGTATTCAGAGGTTTGCATATTCAGGTCACAAGGTAATGAGTCAAGTATCAAGGGAAAATTCAGAGTCAGATATCATGTTAGAATCAGAGTGTTATAACAAGTTCATATTTCAAAGGGTTTATAACAGATGGCTCAGAATCAAGTTTCATAACAAAGTTCATATCAGGAATTATAACAAAGGGGAATCATATGAGAGGTTCAAAGTAAAGGGGATCATAGCAATGGCATCAATACAGAAGCTGACAGATCAGAAAAATGAAAGAGATCATGAGAAACCTGTGAGAAGGTTCAGAATATCTGTACCTTATACCGCAAATGAAAACACAACAGAACAACAAGGTCGGAAGCAACTCCGTCTTCAGCGGATCTACATGAATTCATGACTAACTTATTAAAAGCTTATTTAATTTCAGATTACTTATTTTAGTCGGCTTTCCAGTTTTAGTAACTTTTCCTTTTTAGGTAACTTTCCAGAAATAGCAACTTTCCTTATTTAGCAGGTTTCCAGAATTAACAGATTTCCATATTTAACAAGATACTATCATTACATAGTAGGTTAAGTCCTTATTTACAGATTATTATGGGATTAAGGTATATTTTATCAAGTTGTAAAACTTTAGGGTTAATTATGACAGATTTTCATATTGTAGGGTTTTAAATGCAAATATTCTAAATTCAAAGGTCTAACATGAAAATACTTTAAATTACTGATTTAAATACTCATTTTATTCAGAATGACATCTTAATCCCTTTAGTTTCACAGATTACAGTTTATACCCCTCTAGTTTCAATATTTACAAAACAAACCCTAGATTTACATAATTCATGATTTAATCCCTGTAATATCCATATTTACCAACCAAGCATATTATTTTACAAAATTACAGAATGTAACCTCAGAATTAAGTATAGTATGAATCAGACCCTCAGAATTCAGAAATTACACATTTGGTCCCTTAACTTTACAAAACTTATAATTCAAATCATAATTTAATAACAATTACATATTAAGCCCACAAATCCTCAAATTTACACATTACACCTCTAATATCATTATTTTCACAGAATAACCATGAGTTTCCAGAATTTTCACTTTTAGTCCCTCCATTTTATTATTTTTCAAATCGAATTAATAATTACCAAATAAACCCTTTTCTTGCGAATTTTACACATAAGACCCTTATATTATATTTTTCACACGTTGCCCCAGGTCCAAAACATGTTACAAAAATACCCCACAAGTTTCAAAGTTGGCAAAACATACCCTTGTAATTTAAAAAAACAAATCGGATTACACCTTTTAAATCCAAAACAAGCCCTAATTTTATCCAATCATTAAACACTCATTACACAATCATTGTAACACATTTATTGATCAGATCCAACCCAAAAAACCCTAAACCCAAATCGTTCCTTGGGTTTTCATATTTTTTCTTGATTTTTCTTATAATCCGATTATACCATTAATTCAAGAACACATGATTAAAGCTTCCACAAATCAAAAGGCTATTTTTACAGACTTATTTGATCATCATAGAACACGTAAAAATTATGGTCACAACCCAGAAAATTCGTATAACAATATTTGGGAATTAAGTGTGTTTTAGCTATTTAAATTTCATACGCTTGATTTATCTTGCATGACCCATGTTTATCATTTTTCCTGATTTATCTTGCATGACCCATGTTTATCATTTTTCCTGAGTTATATACGACCTAAGGATCATTATAAAAATACTAATTTAATTTTAGAACGTAAGAATTAGTCGAATGGAATTAATACCTCACGGATGAACAAAACCGAACAAAACAATTACCACGATCGAATCAAGGCTTCAAAAATCCAATTCCTATTTTTCTTAGCTTCCTTACACCTCAATGAACTCCAAAAAAATATTGGTTCTTGCTCAGAAAATCATATGGGAGGAGGAGGGATTTTAGTTATGTCGACTTAGGGTTTTTAGTGAAATAAATTAGGAGTTAATTAGAATTAAATTAGATGGACCGAGATTTGGGGAGGGCATGGCTGGGATTTTGGCTTATGGGTGGATAATATCATAATTTTAATTTACTTGATTTGTTTCCTAATTATTTTAATCATTATCTCATTTAAATTGGTTTTATAAATATAAATTAAATAAATAAATAACTTTTTGGTGTATATATAAATATGTGTGTGCAAGAATAAATTTTTTTTTTGGACATGTACAAATGTTGAAAGGTTGCCTCAAAATTAATTTACTTCACGTGTAGCTTATTACCAGAGATTCGGAATTAATTTGGTACTTTATAAGTGTTTTAATTAACTTTTAAGGTTTCAGGGGCAATTTGGTAATTTTGCATATTTTAAAATTTCGGGTATTACAACTTCTTCCCCTCTAGAAGAAAATTTCGTCCTCGAAATTTGAAGTCGCAAAGTTAGACAGAGTCGTAGCAATTCGCAAAAGATCGTCACGAACAACCTCACGCCCGGGGAGGTTCTTCCAAAAAGGCTCTTCAGAATAAATGGTTTCTCATGACTCGATCAAAACAAGATGAATTCAGATTCCTCAGAAGGAGACAAAATTAGTTTGATTTTGATCAAAAGGACCATTCAACAAAAATGGATGATAGGTGAGTCTTCCGAAAAGCTTATATGAAATACGAACAGAATTTCAAATCAGATTAACTGTATCATCAGTGGAGAGTTCTACAAAGAGCTTAAGATATATAACTGAGGTCAACAGAATGCAATACGAGAGTTCAAACTCATCTAGATATTTAATGAACAAAATCAGAGTATACGCATAGGTAGAATGAACCTAATGTCTCACTAATCACGGATAAACCAACGGAGATCAGATTCTAAACTTCTTAGGTACTCCCCCAAGATATCCTATGGCCACAATTAGTGCACGTTATATGGTGTAAGTATTATCACGTTGATCAGGCGTCATAATACCAGTACCACATAAATATGCCTTCATGATGATCATACTTTATCTCGAGTTGTGAGTATAACAACCTATCTTAATCCACCTAGTACTTCTACAGTCTCAGAGTTAACCAGATCAAAGTCATAGTCAAGAGAGAAATAAGACTATTCGCAAGAGTATCGGAATTTCCAGATTGCCTGGCAAAGTAAGGCACGCCGTCACAAGCATCAGATTTTCCACAGTTTGCCAAAATTCCTCAGAACAAAACCATCATCGAACATACGAAAATAAGCACGGGGCTGAAATGCTTCTAGGAAACTTAAATCATTAGCGGATCTTATCATGATATAACGAAGCTTAAGGGAGTCAACGGAAATGAAAACTAATCGTCAATAACTTCGGTCTTCACAGAATCAATTTTTCCAAACATAAAAGGTCTGATTCAGAAATCCGTTCATTCAAAACATCTACTCTCTTCAAGTCGGGTTAATATGTCTTCGTTTTTCCATCAATCTGGAAGTGAAGCAAAATCGTCTGGTTCATCACGCCTCCTGCAGTTCTTCTTGGAATGTGATGGAGTAATGTGAATTTCTGGCACGATCTTTAAGTTTCTTCATCATCCAGTCTACTTCCGCCCTCAATTCATCTTAGTACAACCAAGATGAATAGGGAAGTGAGACTGTACGTCTTCATCAGCTCCAGGTTCGCCGTCTTTCTTCTGCATCGCCAACACTTCTGTCTTGTAAGGAATGTCTTCACTCTTCAGGGTAGTCACCGCTGTTGTCAACTCTAGGTCAGGTAGTGAAGTAATTCTTCTGATGCGTTTCTAATTGTCTTGATGCATACGCAAAACCTTCTGTGTCGCAAGGGAGGATAACCGAGTCTCTTTCTAAAATGTCTCAAAATTTATTCCGTCTGAGGGTATGGAAACAAATTTCTATTTCAGCTTTCCAAAACTCCGTTCTCAATCGGACTAAGTTGTTTCTCTCTGGTCACGAAATTTATCAAGGGTAACGCAAGTTGTAAACGTCTTCAGAATTCTGATGCAAAGTTTAAAAGATTTCAGTTTACCATTTTGTTATCGGTCTTGACCATTCGGTGATAGTTTCAAAATTTGCGGGATTTAAAAAGGGATATTCTCAATCAAGAAAAACCGTTGCCTGAACAGATATCAATCTCTCAGAATGCACAAGTGATCGTCAAATTTCTTACAAAGTGAAAAAATGATTTTCATGTTCTTCTTCGTCTCCGAATGTACTATTAAGTCATACAATGACCATTTACCCAAGTACTCACGAGAACACATTCATTTATCAAATTTACAGAATAGTCAGAGCTTTAGCTAATACTATTAGCGTCACAAACCGTCATATTAGTCGTTACAAATACGGAAAGCGATCTCAAGAATAACCTCAATTCATATTTCCATCTGAAGGAAACTTCGCGCTCTGAAATTAAATAGATACAAAGTCGTTTCAGGGTGGATAAATAAGGGTTCCAAATAGCAATACGGTTCAGCTTCCAGAATCAATACATGTCTCCTGTCATCATTCTTCTTTATCGCGAACAAAACTGAAATACGCCAAGAAAATACACTTAAGCGAACTTACTTCTCACTCCGGTGGAAAATTTGGTGGTTCAATCAGAAATCGTGTTCAGAAAATTCAGGGTGCCAAGTAATTTTCAAGATAAGGTTCATTCATTGTTGTACGAAATGAGTTCAAGGAAAACTTCATAATCGCGAACATAACACACGAGTCTTCAGAGTAATAATGATAGTCAAGAGTTTAACAATCGGTAATCATGGTAGGGAGTTCAAAATTGTTTCAAACGTCAAAGGTGAGACATAGGAGGATAGTTGTCAAACAACCAATCCTTTATCAGAATAACATTAGAGTTAACAGTCCACAGAAAGACAGATCAACAAAGCAAATCTTATCGTCCAAAATGAGAGGGAAACATTCTTATACTCGTGGTTAAACACCACAAGGCTTTTCATAAGGACAGAGATGGGTAAGACGAAATCAAATAGTGTCAGAAAATTTATAGATGCTTATCAAGAGAAAAGAGACAATTAACAGAAGGTATCAAATGCTTATCAAAAGCAGAAGACAAATAACAGAAGGCATCAAGTACGTCATCGCCAAGGAGATTTTCAGAATGCCCGAGGAGGTATCAAAATGATTGACAGAAGGATCAGAGGTCAGAGTCAGACTCAGTAGACAAGGATCAAATAGTGTCATGCCATATTATGCAGTTCTCAATGCCTTCCAGAATTATTTAATTCTCAAATCTTGGGTAGTGCAAAGCATAAGCTTTTAATTTCTAAAAGTGATATTAACAGACTTTAATCAAAAGCAGGGCACGAATCAGAGTGATGCGGAAGTAAAATACTTAAACAAACGCCTTATAGTCTACCCATTCCTCACTGGTCAAAACTTAAATTCATATCAGGAAATCCTAAAGCAAGTTCTCAGGGTGTTCTCCTATGTTCTTACAGTGGAAGCCTAATGGTCCAGAACTCACAGGTCAAGGGTAAATGTATTACGAGTCGCAGCCTGTCTCTCTGATACCATAAATTGTAACACCCCAACCCGACAAGGGTAGAGATGTCACAACAATGGTGACATATCAGAAACATACACAAGCATACATCTTCAATAATACAAAAGAATACAAAGGTTACAAAGAAATTTTAAGGAAATACAAAATTACAAAGGAATAAATACTAAGTCTGAAAATATAAATTCTTCTAGTCATCTATATCAAATGGCTATCACAGTGTAGTCTTCTAAGTCCAATGGTACTCTCCACTCATACCCAGCTTCTACTAAAAACCTGCCGCAGGAAAAGAAATGCGGCTGAGCTACGAGAGCTCAGTGAACAGATATAACGGTAACAAAGCAGTAATAAAGAATAGTACAGAGTGTCAGAAATATATGTCATGCAGATATAATCAGAATCAAAGGATGAATAAAGGAGTAAGGATAAAGGATAGGGAATAATAAGTAGGTAAAGGTAAAAGGAAATAGTGCAAGGTATAATAATGGTCAAAGGTAAGTAATGTATATGGTAAAGGTAAACAGTAATCCACCACGAGCCCAGAAACTAGAGATAATATATATATATATAACCATGCCATCATCATCAATCAGAGGGGTGTCCTCTCAGTAACCAGATAATATGAGGGGTGTCCTCATGTATCAAATGGAGTAGCTAGCTCCCAGAGGTTGTGAAAGACGTGTATCGCACACACCATCAGTCACCAGAGATATAACAGATAATATAAACAGATAACAGAAACAGAACAAATCTAGGATGCATCCATACGCCCCAGGTGGCCAGAGTCTACCAATACACGCCAGATAAAATAAAGTCAGGGACGGGACAGGTCATCACTCTCCTGCCCTAGAGTCATGCCATCGGTGCATCAATGACATAGACATGAAACCCTCATGCCTAGTGAGGTGGCTTGGGTATCAAACCGTGGGTCAAAGGTCAAGTATCATGTCATAAACAGAGGGTCATGTCAAAAGGTTCAGATTATAAGGTCCATGTCAAATGTTACAGAAGTGTATATCAGAGGTTCAGAAATCAGATAGGTTTATATCAGAGTTTATAACAATGTTCAAGTCCAGGTTCAGAAATAGTATATCAGATTAATACTTATATCAAAGTTCAAATTAAGTTTCAAACAAGAGTTTATAACCAGGTTTAGAATAAGGTTTAAATCAAGGTTCAATAGGTCATATCAAAAGTTCATAATCAAAAAGGGTTATAGGTTCATAGAAAAGATTTTAATTCAAAGGTTTCATATTTAACTTGTATTTAAATAATCTTCCAGTGACTTTCATAAAATGATGTTTGGTAAAACCTTCTTATACATATAGTCTTTAAAAGAAATTTTTATAAAACCTTTAGTGCTGTTTATAACATCGTACTCAAAAGCTTTTCAAAAACATTTTCATATCATTAAGGAAAGTTTCCAATTTCAGTTAAAATGTCAAAATGAATCTTCAGGGTATTCAGAGGTTTGCATATTCAGGTCACAAGGTAATGAGTCAAGTATCAAGGGAAAATTCAGAGTCAGATATCATGTCAGAATCAGAGTGTTATAACAAGTTCATATTTCAAAGGGTTTATAACAGATGGCTCAGAATCAAGTTTCATAACAAAGTTCATATCAGGAATTATAACAAAGGGGAATCATATGAGAGGTTCAAAGTAAAGGGGATCATAGCAATGGCATCAATACAGAAGCTGACAGATCAGAAAAATGAAAGAGATCATGAGAAACCTGTGAGAAGGTTCAGAATATCTGTACCTTATACCGCAAATGAAAACACAACAGAACAACAAGGTCGGAAGCAACTCCGTCTTCAGCGGATCTACATGAATTCATGACTAACTTATTAAAAGCTTATTTAATTTCAGATTACTTATTTTAGTCGGCTTTCCAGTTTTTAGTAACTTTTCCTTTTTAGGTAACTTTCCAGAAATAGCAACTTTCCTTATTTAGCAGGTTTTCAGAATTAACAGATTTCCATATTTAACAAGATACTATCATTACATAGTAGGTTAAGTCCTTATTTACAGATTATTATGGGATTAAGGTATATTTTATCAAGTTGCAAAACTTTAGGGTTAATTATGACAGATTTTCATATTGTAGGGTTTTAAATGCAAATATTCTAAATTCAAAGGTCTAACATGAAAATACTTTAAGTTACTAATTTAAATACTCATTTTATTCAGAATGACATCTTAATCCCTTTAGTTTCACAGATTACAGTTTATACCCCTCTAGTTTCAATATTTACAAAACAAACCCTAGATTTACATAATTCATGATTTAATCCCTGTAATATCCATATTTACCAACCAAGCATATTATTTTACAAAATTACAGAAAAGTAACCTCAGAATTAAGTATAGTATGAATCAGACCCTCAGAATTCAGAAATTACACATTTGGTCCCTTAACTTTACAAAACTTATAATTCAAATCATAATTTAATAACAATTACATATTAAGCCCACAAATCCTCAAATTTACACATTACACCTCTAATATCATTATTTTCACAGAATAACCATGAGTTTCCAGAATTTTCACTTTTAGTCCCTCCATTTTATTATTTTTCAAATCGAATTAATAATTACCAAATAAACCCTTTTCTTGCGAATTTTACACATAAGACCCTTATATTATATTTTTCACATGTTTCCCCAGGTCCAAAACATGTTACAAAAATACCCCACAAGTTTCAAAGTTGGCAAAACATACCCTTGTAATTTAGAAAAACAAATTGGATTACACCTTTTAAATCCAAAACAAGCCCTAATTTTATCCAATCATTAAACACTCATTACACAATCATTGTAACACATTTATTGATCAGATCTAACCCAGAAAAACCTAAACCCAAATCGTTCCTTGGGTTTTCATAATTTTTCTTGATTTTTCTTATAATCCGATTATACCATTAATTCAAGAACACATGATTAAAGCTTCCACAAATCAAAAGGCTATTTTTACAGACTTATATGATCATCATAGAACACGTAAAAATTATGGTCACAACCCATAAAATTCGTATAACAATATTTGGGAATTAAGTGTGTTTTAGCTATTTAAATTTCGTACGCTTGATTTATCTTACATGACCCATGTTTATCATTTTTCCTGAGTTATATACGACCTAAGGATCATTAGAAAAATACTAGTTTAATTTTAGAATGTAAGAATTAGTCGAATGGAATTAATACCTCACGGATGAACAAAACCAAAAAAAACAATTACCACGATCGAATCAAGGCTTCAAAAATCCAATTCCTATTTTTCTTAGCTTCCTTACACCTCAATGAACTCCAAAAAAATATTGGTTCTTGCTCAGAAAATCGTATGGGAGGAGGAGGGATTTTAGTTATGTCGACTTAGGGTTTTTAGTGAAATAAATTAGGAGTTAATTAGAATTAAATTAGATGGACCGAGATTTGGGGAGGGCATGGCTGGGATTTCGGCTTATGGGTGGATAATATCAGAATTTTAATTTACTTGATTTGTTTCCTAATTATTTTAATCATTATCTCATTTAAATTGGTTTTATAAATATAAATTAAATAAATAAATAACTTTTTGGTGTATATATAAATATGTGTGTGCAAGAATATATATATTTTTTTTGGACACGTACAAATGTTGAAAGGTTGCCTCAAAATTAATTTACTTCACGTGTAGCTTATTACCAGAGATTCGGAATTAATTTGGTACTTTATAAGTGTTTTAATTAACTTTTAAGGTTTCAGGGGCAATTTGGTAATTTTGCATATTTTAAAATTTCGGGTATTACAACCTAGCTCTTGGTGCCTGATGAAGGCCATAAAGAGCCTTAACTACTCTGTACACTTTTTCTGGATGGTCAGGATCATTGAACCCTGGAGGTTGTGAGACATACACCTCTTCTTCAATAGTTTCATATAAAAATGCACTCTTGACATCCATTTGGTAAACTGTGAAGCCTATAAATGAAGCATAAGCTAAGGAAAGCCTAATTGCCTCAAGTCTTGCTGCTGGAGCAAAAACCTCATCATAGTCTATACCTTCTTCTTGTGTGTACCCTTGGGCTACTAATCTAGCCTTATTCCTAATCACTATTCCCCTTTCATCCCTTTTATTCTTGAAAACCCATCTAGTGCCAATTACCCTTACATCTTTAGGTAAATCAACCAGCACCCATACCTTCTGAATCTTGAACTGAAGAAGCTCCTCTTGCATAGCTTTTACCCAGCTTGAATCATCTAGGGCTTTAAGAATATTCTTTGGTTCTGCTTGAGAGAGAAAACATACAAACAAGCAAGAGTTTGAAAACTCATGCTGCTTTGAAGCATAAAGGGCATCAAGAAGCCCTTGTTGGTCAGAAGACATCAGTTGTTGCCTTGTCTTCACACCTGATTGTATATCTCCAATCACATTTTCTAGGGAGTGGACTTTGTGAATCCTGGTGTGTGGAGTAGAAGGAACTTGATAGTTAGGTGAGATATTGCTCAAATCCACCTCTTCATCTGAGAAATCTGCTTCATTTGAGTCTGAAGGGCCAGCAGTAGAAACACTTGGCTCAGCAGTAGAAAAATTAAGCCTAGCAGTAGAATGCTCTGTCTCAGAAGCACTATCAACAGCAGAAACATTTTGTTGTTCCTTGGATCCATCTTCCTTGTGTTCATCTTCAACATCTACTTTAGCTTTACCAAAAAAAGATTCATCATTTGTTGAAGTTGAAGCCACACTTGTTGTCCATATTGGCATCAAAATATAATCTTGATCTTTCTTTAACCCAGCCTCATTTGTTGTTTCATCAGCTTTTGAACCTAAAAATTCATTAGATTGTACAACAGGCACATAATTCATAGAATGGGTTAGTGACTCAAGATCAAATAGCCAATTAGGACCTTGACCTGCTACATTGGATTTATGCTCTAAAAATTCCACATGCAAGTTTTCCTCTACTATTCTAGTTCTTGAGTTGTATACTCTAAAAGCTTTGCTATTAAGAGAATATCCAACTAAGAATCCTTCATCTGCTTTACCATCAAACTTTCCAAGATGGTCTAAGGTATTTAGAATTGTCACATGACATCCAAAAGTTCTAAGAAATCCTATTGCAGGAGTTTTACCTCTAAAAAGTTCATATGATGTCTTATTGTGAGATTTGACAATCAAAACCCTATTTTGAACATAACAAGCAGTGTTGACTGCTTCAGCCCAAAAAGTGATAAGCAACTTAGAGTCGGCTAACATGGTTCTAGCAGCTTCTATGAGTGTTCTATTTCTCCTTTCAGCAACTCCATTTTGCCGAGGAGTTCTAGCTACACTAAATTCACTTCTAATACCTTTTTTCTTGCAGAAGTCATCCATAACTCTATTCTTAAACTTTGTCCCATTATCACATCTAATGACTTTTACTTTCTTGTCTACTAGGTTTTCTATTTGAGTAATGAAAGTCTTAAGGATGCTAGAAGTCTCATCCTTAGAAGCTAAAAAGAAAACCCATGTAAATCTACTATAGTCATCAGTAATAACTAGACAATATCTTTTATGCTTTAGGCTACTAACAGAAGTAGGGCCAAATAAATCCATATGAAGCATAAACAATGATTGATTGATAGAGTTAAAAATTTTGGGCTTACAAGTGGCTTTGTGTTGTTTGCCTTTAAGACAAGCAATATGTGTTTGGTCATTTTCAAATTGTTTTTGAGGTAAACCTCTTACCAAACCATTCTTAACAATCTGATTTATGGTTTTGAAATTAATGTGACCAAGCCTTCTATGTCATTTCATTGATTCATCCAATGTGGCCTTTGCAACAAGACAAGTAAGAGCCTCTTTAGGAACAATGCTCTTCATATCAACACTGTACATATTGGCTTTTCTTGGAATTTTAAGAAGTACTTAACTTTCATCAGGCATCTTAAAATCAGAAGAAAGTACAAAACATTCAGTCTCAGTATAAAGAACTTTGTTCTTTTTGTCACACATTTGTGAGACCCTAAAAAGATTATACTTAAGCTCTTGTACATAGTACACATCTTCAAAATCTAAATTTCCAGTTTTAATGGTACATTTACTGAAAATTTTGCCACAAAAACCTCCTCCAAAGCTAACATAGCCTCCATCTATTGATTGAAAATCTGAAAGGTAAGACTTGTTGCCTGTCATGTGCCTTGAACATCCACTATCTGAGTATCCTTGATCCTCTTGTTTATCAGTTGAATGTTCCTGCACAGAAATAAGGAGTATTAGTTTCCTTTGGGGACCCAAGCCATTACTGACTTGGATCTGCCTCTTGCATCAATGAAATGTAATCTTTTGAGAACAATTGATGCAACATTGGATTTAAGAACCCAACATGCTGAGGCCTTAACAACATTTGCTCTGTTATCCCTAGCAGTAGTATGAACTACATGCTTAGCAGTAGAAACTGCTAGCTTTGCAGTTGTACCCTTTGGTTTCCAAACTTGTTTTTGGACCACTGCTATTGTTTTAATGGGCCTTTGAATAGTCTTTGGTGCATGTTTGAAAGTTGTTTTTGCACATTTAGCTGTTTGTTTTGGGTAAACAGTCATATATGGTCTAGCAGTAGGAAAAACTGCTTTTGAAACTGCTCTGGGTTTTATTCTAGTAAAGTTAGAGTGATCTTTAGTTGTTTACCTTTTATAGTTCACCCTATTGTTTGTATAACCAGTTACCCTTTGGTTGCAGAAAGCTGCAAGATGGTCAAAACTACCACATGTGTAACAAGCTTTGTTATAAAAAGCAAAGTCATCACCTAGTTGGTGAGACTTGAGGTTATTCCAACTCCTTTGGTTACCTCTGGGCTTGTTTGTAGTTCTATATTGTTCACAATATCTAACTGGTTGCCTAACATGTTTAACATTGTTTTTAGGCCTATTAGTATCATGTTTAACTATCTTAGGAACATTTGTTCCTGCTTTCTTAACCACTTCAGGTTTAGACATAACCTGATCTTCTTCATCACTATCAGTTGTACAGTCCTCAACAACTATAGCATCTGATTTCCTAATAGAGGACACCTTGTCCTCAGGAAGTGAAGTTTTACTTAAACTCTCACTTACTTCTTCTACCTTAGTGTTCTCAGTAGACATAGAACCATATTCCATTTTTGGTTCTTGAAACTCAGCAAAACCTGTGTGTGCTAGGTCAATACCTGGAGGTGAAGGAACACCTCTATATGGTGGAGGAACAGATTTATAACCTATACCAGACTTAGCTTTATTAATAATTTGAGCTTCCCAAAGTCTATTGATTCTTACTGAGGCATTATATAGAGTGTCTACTGTGATCTTAACATTTTCACATTTCTTTTTGTGCTCTGCTAGAGATTCATTCAGCACAGTAATACACTCATCTTTGAACTCTATGTTCCTTTTTAGAGCAACCATGTCATCACTAAACCTAGATTCATTTCCTTGAAAATGCAAGATTTGTTTTTCAAGAACAGCTATACCTCTTTTATGATTAGCTAAGTTAGCTAATACATTATATAACTCTTCTAGTTGATCATCAGATTTCTTTTTAAGATTTTCATAAGCATTAAGAGCAGAGCATGATTCAGTACACTTGATTATAGAATTTACCTCTGAATCAGAAAAGGCCATTAGAGCAGTCTCAGTGGCCACCATTGCAGCCTCTTTTGGTGTTTCCTCCTCATTAGCCATGAAGCTCCAATCATAGCTAACACCATCAATGGCTAGCATAGCCCTTGGCTCTTCCACTGTGACTTCCTTCTTCTTCTCTTGCTTATACCATGTGTTCCTATTATCCTGCTTTCTTGGGTTTCTACATTCTCTAGCAAAGTGTCCTAACCTGTGACAGTTGAAACACTCTACTTTCTTCTTATCAAACCCAGCAGTTTCATTACCATTAATGGTAATCTACTTACCAGTTCTCTGCCAGAACTTCTTAGCCCTCATGCTAAGTAAAGCAACCTGCCACTTGATATCCATCTCTTCTAAATCATCATCATCCACCTGATCAAGGTCTTCATGAGTTAGAGGAGAACCACTAGTTTGACTAGACATGAATACATAGAATGATAGATCTCCAAGTCCAGCAGCATTCTTTTGTGAACTAGTAGTAGGACCACCATAGTTAGTAGTAGAAACACCTGCATCTTCATCTACCTCTTCTGACTTACTAATACTAGGAGATGACAAGAGTGCCACATTCCCAGAACTAGTACTATAGTTTCCAGACTTCTTTAGACTTTGTTCAACAATTTTAAAATTGTTGTACAAATCATTGAGTTTCATGGTTTCAATGTCTGGTTTATTCATCCAGACAACCACATGAGTATGGAAGTCATCAGATAGGCTTCTTAAGAACTTCATGTTGAGATCTTCCTTGGCTATCTCAACACCCAACATAGCTAACTGACTGACAAGCTTGTGCAATCTTGAGAACAGTTTATCAAGAGATTCATTGCTATTTGAACTGAAGTTATCAAATTGTTGTTTCAGCAATGTCTTCTGTGTTTTCTTGGTAGTTTCATTACCACCAAACCATGCACAAATCTCTTCAAAAAGAGTTTTTGCATCAGGATACTTGCTAAAAGATAGCATCTGTTCACCTGGAATGGTCATAAGCAACAAATTCCTTACTTTTTGATCATTCCTCTTCTGTATCCTTTCTTCATTGGAAGTTGGTCCAGTATTCCTTTTCCGAATTGTTTTGCCTTCAAGAATGACATCTGAATAACCTAGTGAAAAAGAATCACCATACAGAATAATATCCCAAAGAGCATAATCTTGAACCATAAAGTATTGCTCAATCCTTAACCTCTACAACTCAAACTCGTTCGGTTTGATCATGGGCAACTTTGCAACAATATTTGTAGCCTGAGTATTCTCCAAGTCCATTTCTTCTTCTTCTTCTAAATCAAATATATCAGCCTTGCTCTGATATCAATTGAGAGGATTCGATACACTTGAAGGGTGTTAGTCCTTTTATAATGTGTGTATATGATATCTTGAGTTAATATGATTAAGTATGCGGAATCTACTTAATCACACTTAGAAGGTTTATTTTGGTTATGGAAATGGAACAGTTATGTTTGTTATTGAACAATGAGCACATAAAGTTTATCACCAAATGATTCAATATTATTCAAAATAATACGAGTGATCTTCACTATCACTAGGGTTACAAAACCTTGAATCTTAATGTTTCTATGACTTGTGATATTGTTGTGTTTGTTCTTTTCTCTTAACAGATATTCAAGTTCTATATTTTGGCACACTAAATATCTAGTCTAAGATCTCTCATTTATAGTTCAAGAGAGATCTTTACAATATTGTCAAGTCTAATCGAACACATGCTGGAGTGTGTCAGTCATTAAGATACAACATGTATCAGTGTTTACAACTTGTTACTGAACACTTTGTCTAAAGATATTATCTACCGTGTATTGTTGACTATTATACACATAATATCTTCGTATACTTATCCAACCAGCAGTAGAATACTTCAACAGTTATCCACTCAACAGTTGAATCTTCTTCACCAGCAGCAGCATCATTCAGCAGTAGAATGTTTAACGCTAGCAGTAGAATCAAATGCACTAGTAGTAGAATGATACTTAGAGTATTTCTTTGAGCAGAACTGATCTTGTAAACCTTTAATTCCTGATACTAATCTTCAGATTATTTAATTCCCAACACAATATTCATCAAGAAGTACAAGAAGGATCTTTTGCTAGTTCAAGTGTATGTGGATGATATCATCTTTGGATCTAAAAGGAAAGAGATGTGTTTAGAGTTTGTGAAACTTATGCATGATAAGTTTCAGATGAGTTCCATGGGGGAACTTACTTTCTTTTTGGTTCTTCAAGTTAAGCAATCAAGTGAAGGCATATTTATAAGCCAAGATAAATATTGTGGGAAACTAGAAGGGGGGGTTGAATAGTTTACCGGTTTAAAAACTTCTTTTAAAAATCTTGTTTTAAAAGTATGCTATTGGAAACTTTGATTCGAACTCTATGTGTAATCAAACAACACCAATATGAACTACAAACTTAGCTACGTAATAATAACAAATAAAAGTAAAGAGTAGAGTTGGAAAGATCAAACCGAGACAGAGGATTTATAGTGGTTCAGCTACGAAGCTCTTCTTCGCCCTACTCCATTCCCCGAGTACCACACTCGAGAGTTTCAAACACTATATCAACAACCTCCCTTCAGGCGGAGAAAACCGTACACGTCGCTTATCCTATTTCCGACACTAAGCTAGATGTCGAGTGCTAATCTTAGCTAGCACCAATCTACCAAGGTCCATGTGACCAAACACACAAGCCCAATGGCTTCAAGAGATCACCAAGATCTCAACACGATCACAATGATCAACACTCACTTCACTCTACTCAACTAACACTAACCTAATGACCCTTGATCTTCTTGATCAATCACACAAGCCCAATGGCTTCAAGAGATGTTCACTATCTCTATAGATCACACTTGATCTTCACTCTCACTCACAAAAGAAAATATACTTGATGTATGCTAAGATACAACAAGGTTGTAACAAGTGTTACAAAAACCTATCAACTACAACTCTAGTATCTTCTTGATTACTTGAGTTCTTCTCTTGCTAATGAAGAGGGATGACAACACCTTGTATCAACTTGGATACTTGTGTTCTTCTCTTGCTAGTGAAGAGGTATGAAGAGGATCACTTGAAGGATGATTGGATCACTCTTGAAACAAAGAAAAACTAATCTAAATGACCCTAAGAAGTGAAAGGTGTGAGAGGATTTTACTAAGGGATTTTTCTGTGTGTGAAGGGTGCCTAAAACTGTGAAAGAGGTGGGTATTTATAGGCAAAGAAAATCTGAACGTTACAATTCAAAATGGTACGGACGGCTCCACTAAATGACCCACGGCTCCGTTAAATTTAATGGTACCGTGGAGCCGTGGTAGACTAGGACGCTCCAAATTTTGTCTTTTCTGGTGAAAACTTATTTGGGGAAGGTTGGAGCTGATTTTGGGGGAAAAATAGCTGTTGTGATTTTCAAACTTATTTTTCCATTAAAACATTTCTTAATATTTCAAAAATAATTGTCATGTGTATTTTTGAAAAAAAGTTTTGTCCCATTTAAAATGTGAATTTTCAAAACATGAATTCACTTCTTTGATCACTAGTTCAAGTTGTAACTTTGTTCAAGAGTGATTTGCGTAGAAACGGGATCTTCCGATTAAAAACTTGTTAACGTTAATTTTAACGTAACGTGAGTTCACATTTTGTCATCCTCAAAACGTAAAGTAATCGAAAGATATAAATAACGTTTTTAGAACATTATTTGCATCAACAATCTCCCCCTTTTTGATGATGACAAAATATAAACTCATTTTAGATTAAAATTAGTTTTAACAAGTTTTTAATGAGTTTACTCCCATTTCTCCCCCTTTTTGTCAAATCAAAAAGGTGGTTAAGGCTCCCCCTTGATGTGTACTCCCCCTCATTTGGAGAACACAAAGGAATCGAGCAATGGATCGTGCTACAAAACAAAGTTAGACAACAAATATACAATATCTAACAAGTAGCACATAAGACAAATATCCAACCACAATAAGAGAATTATGGCTAAGTAGCCAAAATGAAAAGCCCATTACATAAATATGAAATAAATGTCATACATAAGTATGACTACAATAGGAAAGCAAATTAAACTAACAAGAAGACACATAAACTTCTAAAGTAACATGAGGCTTCTAGATTTGCTTCCAACTTCAAAAGGGTTCCTAGTCATTTATTTGAGGAACTAAACATAACCATGTTTAGTTTGGGCTATTGTGTGGTGGAGGTGGTGGAAGGATGATGGGTCCTATGGGTGGTGTGAGAAGGTGTTCTAGATATGAAAACCTAAAGCTAAGCTCATCTCTAAGGTTCATGATGAGTTCAAGGTTGTAGTTGCAACAAGGACAACTCAAGGTGTGTGAGTGAAGGGGATAAATGATTGGATAACCCATTAAGGGTTGATGTAACACCTAAAATCTGAAAAGCATGTAAAATGACCAAATTGCCCCTACAAGATTGAAAATTTATTTAAAGGCTTGTAAAGTATCAAATCAATCCCAAACTTCTGGCAATACACAAGATATGTTACCAAATAATTTTAACAACTTCATTTAACATTTATACAAGTGACAAAATTACTAAAATGCCCCTAAGTGGACCGAAGGTATTTATACATAAGTTTATGATCATTTAAAATGTTGTAAATATGTTAAAAATTAAGGAAATCAATCAAGATGATTTGGTCCATTAAACCACACGTTTTTCCAGCCCATCCCTCCCCCTATCACGGCATGTTTCCATTTTTATAGTTAACAAAACATTTAAACCCTAAATAACTATACCGATTAGATCAAAACACACACAACTAATTCTTTGAGCCTCCATTCGACATTCTAAAATCCCTAGACCATTTTTCTGAGTTCAAGCATCATCCAAGGAGTACTAGAAAAATCATTGTGAAGGTGTTCATCGTTCGAATCGATCGTGGTGAATTTTTGTAAGTCGCGACATACAAAAGAGGTATAATTCGTTTTGATTCACTCGACCTTTGTAAAATTCGTCTCTTATTTTTCTTGTGTTCCTCACATCATATGTGACCTGTGAAAATTGGTTTCATGATTTTTAGATCGTTTTTGAAGTCGTGGTGATTTTTGACCCGTTTTGGCTAATCGCGTACAAAAGAATTCGTACACCTCATTCCACACGTTCAAATCTTGATTTGGTATTTTTCTCAGACCCTATATATGTTAAGAACATCAAAGAAAATGTATAAGTCGATCCATGCATGCTTTATACAATATTTGTGAATTAAATCTTTAAAACATGCATAAACCCTAAATAATTAAATTCGGAATTTTGAGGCTTCATATTTATTTTATTTGGACTCTATACAATCATATTAGACCTGGAAAAATGATACTTCGAATTATTGAGGCCAAGAACAATTATTTTTGAATTAAGTTAAAATCGGCTAATAAGAGAAAAATGGAAGAAATGGAATTCGATTGAGAATCTGAGAATTAGGGCTTGTTTGTATGATGATAATTAGTGTTTAATGATATAGTGATTATTAAAAATGGTTTGGAAAGATTAGGGTTTGGTTTCATGATTTTAAAAGGATTAACGATTTGTTTTAAAATGTTTAGGGTAGGTTTTGTAACTTTTAAAACTCAAGGGGTATGTTTGGAACTTATTTTGGGCTGTGAACATTTCGAATAAAATATAAGTTGAGGGTCCCATGTGTAATTTTTATATTTAAAGGGGTTAAAATGTTTATTTGATAAAGTATAAATCGATTTTGAAAATAATTAAAATAGAGGGACTAAATATGTAATTTCTGGAAACTTAAGGTTGATTTGAGTAATTAATTATATTCAGGGGGTTAAGTGCTATTTTGGTAATTTAATGGCTTAATATGTAATTATTGATAATTAAAGGTTGAAATTGTAAATTAAAGGACTAAATATGTAACTTTGTTAACTTGAGGGACTTAATGTGTAAATTATGAATAATTAAGGGTTCATTTGTATAACTCACTAAAATAAGTACTCATTGTGTAAAATTGATAAAATAAGGGTTTAATGTGTAACTATGAATATTTGAAGGTTTAAAGTGTAACTTATGTAATGGAAGGGGTGTAAAGTGTAAATTATGAAACCCTAAGGACTAAATGTGTAAATCTTATCAAAGAGACCTTATTTCATTTAATAATGATTTAACTAAGTTATGCTACCCTATACTTCTAAATATGGAAACTTTCTATATAAGGAAACTTTCTCAAAATAGAAACTTACTAAAGATGGACACCTGCTATAAATGGAAAGTTACTTAAATGGGAAAGATTGTAATTCTCTTCTACCCCCCCTTTAGGTGTGAAGAAGGAGTGACTTTGAGCTGTTCTCTACTTTTCTGTGCTTTGTTTCTGTTTGTGCTTTCGTCATAAGGTACGGATACTCTACCCTTTTTAAGAAAGGGTGTCTTATCACCTATGCTTCGATGTTGAGCTATGAACCTTTGCTATGACCCTTTTGCTATGAACCTTTTGATATGAACCTTTTCATATGACTTTGAGATTCACTTTTGACATGACCTTGAGATATGCTTTGATATGACTTTGAGATGAACCCGTTTGCATGACCTTGAGACCTGACTCTTAGTTTGATACCCGAGCCACCTTTTTGTTTCCTAGCCAGGAAGGTAACCTGGCCATGTCTGTGATGCACCACTGGCATGACTCCTGTGTGGGGGAGTGATTTCTCACGCCGTCCCCTTTTATATTATGATATGGCCATTATGATTCTGAGATTATGATTTTGAGATGACTTTGAGTGGGGGCGTATGGATTGCAATCCTAGGCATGTATGTTTAGTGGATTTAACTATGACTTTGAGTATGACTTTGAGGTGACTGGTGCTGTGTGCAATACACGCCTTTCACATTTCTGGGAGCTAGCTACTCCACCCCTTTTGATACATGAGGCCACCCCTCATATTATCTGGTTGCCTGAGAGGTATCCCCTCTGATTGTGAGATTATGACTTTGAGATTCTGATGTTGAGATTATGACTTTGAGTTATGGGCTCGTGGTAGATGACTATCCTATATTTCCTTATTTCTCTTTCGCTTTGATTATACCTTATGACATCTCCAGTACTTCATTATATTACCGTTTCGTTATCTTTGCTTGTATTATGTATCTGTTCACTGGGCTTTTTAAGCTCAGCCGCACGTTTTCTTTTCGTGTGCGGCAGGTTTTAGTTGGAAGATGGGTACGAGTGAAGAGACTTTTGGACTTAGAAGACTTGATAGTTTCGGCCTAGAGATGATTAGAAAGTATTCTATTGTTAGAAATTGTATTCGCTTTTGTAACCTTGTAATTCAAGTATCTCATTTGTAACCTTTGAGAATCTTTGTATTACTTATGAAGGTATGCTTGTTATATCTGATATGAAAACCATTTGCGTGACATCTTTACCCTTGTCGGGTTGGGGTGTTACATGATTGGATAACCCATTAAGGGTTGAGGTGATGGTGATAGTGAAGGTGATGATATGTTGCTCCCAAATTCAAAGGGAGTGTTTGGTGAAAGGGTGAGGGTGAGAGTTAGAGGTTGTGGTGATGTTGAAAGTGATGAGGGTGTTGTGTGAGTTCCCAATTCAAGGGAAGTTGATGGAGATGAGTTGAGTGTTAGGGTTAAAGGGTGAATGGGACTAGGTGGAGATGAGTGTGTGTTGATTCTTGTTGTGGAGGATGAGGATGTAGGTTTAGTAGAGGTTGCCTTGGATGGAGCTTGGGGTGTAGTGAAAGAAGATGATGAGTTGGTAGAGGTTATGGGTGTATGGGTTTCATCTTCATCATCCAAGGTGAGATCAATGAGGGGAATGTCATTGGTGATAGGTTTAGTTGATGATTGGGGTGTGTTGACATTCTTGATCCATTGATCAACTAGAGAGGTTTGGTTGGTTGGTTTGATGTTGAATCTAGGTTTCTTGAATACCCTTGATCCCATGATGGTGATATGGTGAGTGTGAAGGTGTAAGGATGGGTGTAAGGATGGCAATGCATAATGTTAGCTTAAATAGCCACAACATAAGCATGCAAGTTTGAAATGTTGGATTTGGGGATTTGGGTGCATGGGAATCAGGTTTTGGTTGCAGATTTTCTGGAAAAGATAGTCAAAAAGTGGAGGAGAATAGCAGTTTTCGTCTTCCAGAGGCACGGCACCATTAAAGGTGCTACGGCACCACTAAATTTAGTGGAGCCGTGGCCTATTTAATGGAGCCGTGGGCTCTTTTGACATTCTTTCCAGGTCTGCAGATTTTAGGCAGCCTAAATGGGGAAATTTCTGGGGAATCCATTAGCTGCAAATCTCAAAGCCTCAAATTACTAAACACATAGAATTCCTAAAGCTAGTTTCAACTAGCAACTAACATGATCATGTGATCATCTATGTATTTAGGCAACTATTAAGCATGCATGAATTCAAGCATTTTTAACATCTAGTGCATGTAATAAAATAAACTAACATGCATGATTTAGGCAAGATAAACTAACATGAGGATTAATTAACAAGAGAATTAATCATGTTTAAAGGAAACACATCAAGCAAGTTAATGTATTAGGCAACAATGCCACAAAGTATTAGTAGTATTTTAAGCATAATACTTATAATAATAATACTACTTAATTTATTTCCATCTAATCCTTTCTTTTCCCCAACTTCTTAATTTTGTTTCCAAGCCCTTTGATCGCCTTGCCGATGGACTTGAATCCCCCGATAGTTTGCTCATGCATCTCTACTTGTCTATTGTACATTGTGGTTTGCCTTCTCATTATGTGGGATAGATTTACCATCCCATTTTCGAGGTCGGTTGTACGTCGAAATGATGAGGTATCAAGGTTACGAAAGTAGGTGTCGGGAGAAGGGATTTGAGAGCTAGAAGTTCCTTCTTCGTTCACCTCATCATCATCCTCATCCATAGGTTCAGATGATGATTCGTGACTGAAGGAGGAGGATGAATGGGGAATATCGGAAGTGGATTTACGACCACGTTTGGACCCTTTTTCCTTACGTTGCTTTGTGCGACGTTGTGGTCCACCAAGTGTGTGCATAACTGGATTGACTAGGACATAGTCGACACTTTGAAGATGTGGGAAATGTTCCATGACCCACCTGAATAAACGAGTAAGCAACATGCTGTATGGCATGAGCTCATCGGACCGACGATGAATGTTGGCCATCCGTTTGACCATGTAGTATGCGAGGTTGAATGGTTCCTCGATACTAAGACAGTAGAGCATAAGGGCAAGACTTGCCGATACGTGATCACGGTTACCTGCTAGGCTTAACACATTTTCACGTAGAAGAAGTTCCCAACTTCTAAGGTCGGGACGGAGTTCCCTGAGGTAGATTTTGGATGGGTCGAGAAAGACAATGGATCCATCACGTTATTGGTACGTGTTGGCGACTCGAGGAATTTGGATAATTTGTTTGATTACTTCAATGTCGGGAATTTGGGTACTATAGGCACCTTCTAACTCAACATTGTAGTAAAGAGACTCTAGAGAATGGTCGTTGGTGTAAGCACACTGACCATATGAGGGAACACCAAGAATTTCACCAAACTGAGTGACAGACAGGGTGATATTTTGGTGTTGAATCCAAAAGTCAAGAAAGACGTTTCCGTTAGAGTCAGTGTAGGTACGAACACAACTGTAAAATTCGAGAACGAAAAGGGGACATATTTGATCGTTTATTGTGTATAAACAATCGAACCGAATGGAAGGAAAACAAGCACTAACTCTATCAGACATGACATAAAGTGCATCGACTACACGCCCTTCGTGTATGTATCGTGTTAGCACTTTGGAAAAATAAGCTTTTTGTTCATCAGTGATGTTTGGGTTTTCAAGTGTTTCAATGATGTATTTTCGGGTTAATTGATAATCATTCCGAGGCATTGTTTGTCTACAAAAAAAAATATTTTTGTATATGTTAGTTCGTTGCATTTTAATGATTAAACTTCTAGTGTGTGTGCCTAAATGCAAGCAATGTGGAGGTGCGGCAATCTTGACTCTAAAATTATCCTAAAGAGATTACCCAAACGCTCCTAACTTCACTTTTGCTCAATCAAATATGTCGATCAATACATATCAATTATGTACTTCGAGCCATATTTGAGAGTTCATGTATGTATGCAAAAACGTTTTTAATTTGCATCAACAATGTATGAAAAAGGTTTCATGATCCTAGACTTGTGAAGATTTTCGAAAACTGATCGAATTGGGGTGTTTGGCACATGCCTCAACATGGTGCCAACAAGCTTTAAGATTGAAAAGCTTTAATGCAGAACGTTCCTAATCCAATTTTAATCATCCTAAACATGATTCCATTACAAATAATCAATCATAATCCGAATTTAGTGATTAATTTCGGATTAGGTTTTGCAACATAAATGGGTTTTTGGAAATCCTAGGTTTAGAGAATCATGTGAATACTACATTGTCTAATCCTAGTCTTAATTTCACAAGGGTTTAACTAATTTTGAAAATCCCCAATTCGGATTTATACTCAAGAACAAACCCTAGACTCAAATTAAAAGAAAATAAGGGTGAATTACTTACAATTGATGATGTTGTGGTTAGGATTTGTTAATTCCAATGCCTCAATCTTGATTTGCAAGAGTTTAGTTGAATTATGGTGTTATGGTTCGATTTTGACAGCAAGTGGAAGAAGTTTTGTGAGTTTGGAAAATTTCTGCAGAAGAAAAGAGTGACTGGGCGCGTTTTTCAGATGCACGGCTCCACGGTTCCACTAAACATTAGTGGAGCCGTATGTCTGATGGTCCAGTTTTTCTTCTGTTTTGACTTTTGGCTGATTAATCTTACTTATTTAGTAAGACTTTTTGACACGAGGAAAAAAAAAGTTTATACCTAATAAACTTTTTGACGAAAGATGATTAAATGGGATGACCGGAAATGACCTTAGTGTTTCCGAGGAAATTGACTAAGACGTCATTGGATGAGGATTTACTTCTAGTATTTCCCGTGAAATAAATAGAAGTTATGAGTTGTGTTTAGGAGGATGACTATAATATTTCCCATGAAATATTTAATTAGTCGGAGTACGCGACACAAGGAATGACTAGATATTTCCCGTGAAATATTCATGAGTCATGTGACGACTGAAAGATATGACTTAAAAAGTCATGAACGATTTGTAGAGAATGACTTCAATGTTTCCCGCGAAACTTTCGAGAGGTCATAGAAGAGATGAAAGGTTATGAGGTATGACGTGATGGATGACTTTAATATTTCCGAAGGAATATTCAAATAGTCATAAGCGGGATGAGAAGAATGACTTGAAAAGTCATATGACGAGACGCGATAAATGACGTTAATATTTCCAGTGAAATATTACGAAGTCATGGGATAAGGCTTAGGGAATGACTTGAAATTTCTAATGAAATATTCAAGAGTCATGAGTCGAGAATAGGATGGAAGTGTGAGATGACTTTAATATTTCCATAGAAATATTGAAATAGTCATGAGCGGGATATGAGGAATGACTTGAAAAGTCATATGATGAGACGTGAGAAATGACATTAATAATTCCAATGGAGTATTAAGAGGTCATTTGACGAGAATGTAAAGGTTAAGGTGAGAAGAAATACTTTTCAAAGAAAAGATTTCTCATTCGACGTTATCATGACGGAGGAGATGTCTTTCCGCGGGGAGATGACATACTTCGACGAGCTTCGTTCATGAGCAAACTATAGGGTTCCCGGACAAGTCTAATGGCATCTTGACTGCTACTCTTCGCAGGGAGTTGTCTCATCTATAGTGTTTGTTGTCATGCCTTTCCGGCGCTTGCGTACTCGGTTTCGGTCGTGGTGACAATAAGAGTAGTTTGTTTCTTGGGGAACCAAGATGTTTGTTAATCAACCTATGAAGGTACAAACATTACTCATTATGTTTCAACCCACATTAACTCTCACATTATCAGAGTTGGTATAGAAACATTTTCTACATCAATCTCCTCAAGATATCGAAATCTCATGTGTATAGTATCTTTAATTAGTATGATACATTAAACACTTTGATGTAAGAAGTTTTGGGATAGTTCTTACAAGTGGGCACAAAGCCAACACTATTCATGATAATGGACCTACTTGCCATTAGGTAAACTACTTTACCTATTATGCCCCTAACCTAGTTATATCCGCGCACTCACCTTCTTCGACTCTTGTGAGTTTCGCATTTGCGGATATAGGAGTTATTGTCAATAGAGACTATTACTTAAACTATGTATTTCATATATATAGTATACATAAGTTTACAGGGATACTTCATTTAGGCAAGATTAAATATGTGCAAGGAAGGGAACTTGATTCACTCATCAATGCTTAATTCAAACTTGTCACGCATGATCTTCAAGCGATCATCGAACATTTCTGGACAAGATGAATTTGGCATGATGAGATGTGAATAGAGTTTCTGTGTTATAGTGCCTACCATGTTAGATTCTAACTACACTGTTTCATGCCAAACATTACTACTAACAAAGGGTGTTTTAAGAAAGCGTACCTGTGCCTGAGGTGTTTGCTCTTAAAACTACAAGACTAAGGTACCTTTGTTGAATGTTAAGCATGAAAGACACAACTTGACTATAGCGTCACCGGGTATGCTTGATAACGCATCATACTCCTTTTGTTATACTCCAAGGTTTATTTACACTCATGTTTTCCTAGCAAAACAGATGTTCAAACATCTGGTCCCCAATATCTCATGGGTCCAAAGTTGTTAGAGTTAAACATCCTACGCATTTGTTGCGTTAGTTTAGGATGTGAGAATGGAGGACACATTTCCCATGGTAAGTAACTTTGTGGTGGACGATCATTCCAAGTTACGGGAAAGTTACTTGGATGATTTTGTCTTCTAAAGTTACCTCTCGGTAGAGGAGTTCTAGACCGAGGTTTGGGAGAGTTTACCTTTCTAGGTGGAGGAGTAGTTGACCTAGTGTCACGCTTTACAAATCCATGTTCGGGAGATGACAATGGTTTGTTAAAGCCTTTGGTTTCCTCTCTACTTGGAGTAGACACTCTAGTTCTATTTACAACTACTTGACTTGGTTTAGGACTTAAGTTACTTTTCAGAATTGACCCAGTTTTGTCCTCAGCACCACACGGTACCACGGTACCACTAAATTTAGTGGTGCCGTATGTATCTTTAATGGTGCCGTCACCTTCAGACATGGACTTTTCAGGCATTACAAATTTTACTTGTTTAGTACTACTTGTAGAAGCCTGATTTGGGTCAAATCATAAACCCGAACGGTCATGTTCACTATATCTAATATTTTCAAGTATATCATTAAGCTTTTTAGTTCCTTCATCAAACCTAATGATTCTTAAAGCATTTTCTTTAAGTTTTTCGTTTTCTACTTGAAGACTAATACATGACCCGCATCCTAAATCTACTTCCTTGTTTTTCTCAAGTCTCTTGACTTGATCATTTAGTTCTAAGATTTATAGTTCTAGTTCTTTTAATTTTAATTTTAGCTTTGTGTTTCTACCTAAAATCTTAGTGCTAACTACGCATAGTTTGTTGTATTCGTCATGTAATTCATTATCATCTACTGACGAATTATTATCACTATAATAAGAAGAGTCGGATTGTACCTCGTTAGAAGCTTGAGCCATTAAGCACGTTTCATCGTTAGGCTTCTTCTCTTCTTCTTCAACGCTATCACTCCAAGAACCTCCTACGAAGGCTCTTTGGTTGTTGGATTTAGGTGGCTTAGGACATTCTCCTATGAAGTGATTAGGGTCTCCGCATCTAAAGCATCTCCTATCACTTGTCCCTTTTCTTTCATCATGATTTCTCTGGGATGACTTCTTCTCATCTCGAGATTGTCTAGGAAATCTACCTTTCCTCCTAAAAAACTTTCTAAAGTTCCTAACGGCTAGTGCGTACTCTTCATCTTCACTACCGGAACTCGAACATTCCTCATCACTAGACTCCTTCTTTGCTTTTAATGCTAGAGATCTAACTCTCTCACTTTTGCCTTTGACAATGTCGGAATCCTTCTTGATGATCATCTCGTGAACTTTCAAGTTTCCTATAAGTTCATTGAGTGACAATGCCGCCAAGTCCTTTGACTCTTCTATGGCGGTGACCTTTGCTCTCCATTTAGGATGTAGAGCTCTAAGAAACTTCCTAACATAGTTCTTACTAGAATAACCTTCATCAAGAGCTTTAAGACTAGTGATAATAGTATTAAATCCAGCAAAAGCATTATCAATTGACTCATCCTCCGAAATGGAGAATTGTTCATATTGTTGAACAAGAAGATCTATCTTGTTCTCTTTGACTTGGTTATTACCTTGGTGAGTGACTAACAAAGTTTTCCAAATGACTTTTGCCGTATTACACATAAAAATTCTTTCAAATTCCTTTTTAGGCAAAGCATTATAAATCATCATTTTAGCCTCATTATTTTTGGCTAATTTTCTTTTAAGTTCGTCACTTTGTTTATCATAAGAAACTATTTCATCCTTTTTAGTTTCCGGATTCTTTTGAATAGGTTGAAAGTCACCCTCGGTAATAACATGCCAAAGATCAATGTCTTTTGATTTCATATACGTTTCGAATCTTGTTTTCCAATAAATAAAACAATCGGTTTTGAAAAGTGGTGGTCTTTGCATAGATTGCCCTTCTAGATATTTGTCGGAATCCATTGATCGGTTCAAGCTTTAAAATACAATATACTTTAAGAACTTGACTGACATGGCTCCTGATACCAATTGTGGGAAACTAGAAGGGGGGTTGAATAGTTTACCAGTTTAAAAACTTCTTTTAAAAATCTTGTTTTAAAAGTATGCTATTGGAAACTTTGATTCGAACTCTATGTGTAATCAAACAACACCAATATGAACTACAAACTTAGCTACGTAATAATAACAAATAAAAGTAAAGAGTAGAGTTGGAAAGATCAAACCGAGACAGAGGATTTATAGTGTTTCGGCTACGAAGCTCTTCTTCGCCCTACTCCACTCCCCGAGTACCACACTCGAGAGTTTCAAACACTATATCAACAACCTCCCTTCAGGCGGAGAAAACCGTACACGTCGCTTATCCTATTTCCGACACTAAGCTAGATGTCGAGTGCTAATCTTAGCTAGCACCAATCTACCAAGGTCCACATGACCAAACACACAAGCCCAATGGCTTCAAGAGATCACCAAGATCTCAACACGATCACAATGATCAACACTCACTTCACTCTACTCAACTAACACTAACCTAATGACCCTTGATCTTCTTGATCAATCACACAAGCCCAATGGCTTCAAGAGATGTTCACTATCTCTATAGATCACACTTGATCTTCACTCTCACTCACAAAAGAAAATATACTTGATTTATGCTAAGATACAACAAGGTTGTAACAAGTGTTACAAAAACCTATCAACTACAACTCTAGTATCTTCTTGATTACTTGAGTTCTTCTCTTGCTAATGAAGAGGGATGACAACACCTTGTATCAACTTGGATACTTGTGTTCTTCTCTTGCTAGTGAAGAGGTATGAAGAGGATCACTTGAAGGATGATTGGATCACTCTTGAAACAAAGAAAAACTAATCTAAATGACCCTAAGAAGTGAAAGGTGTGAGAGGATTTTACTAAGGGATTTTTCTGTGTGTGAAGGGTGCCTAAAACTGTGAAAGACGTGGGTATTTATAGGCAAAGAAAATTTGAACGTTACAATTCAAAATGGTACGGACGGCTCCACTAAATGACCCACGGCTCCGTTAAATTTAACGGTACCGTGGAGCCGTGGTAGACTAGGACGCTCCAAATTTTGTCTTTTCTGGTGAAAACTTATTTGGGGAAGGTTGGAGCTGATTTTGGGGGGAAAAATAGCTGTTGTGATTTTCAAACTTATTTTTCCATTAAAACATTTCTTAATATTTCAAAAATAATTTGTCATGTGTATTTTTGAAAAAAAGTTTTGTCCCATTTAAAATGTGAATTTTCAAAACATGAATTCACTTCTTTGATCACTAGTTCAAGTTGTAACTTTGTTCAAAAGTGATTTGCGTAGAAACGGGATCTTCCGATTAAAAACTTGTTAACGTTAATTTTAACGTAACGTGAGTTCACATTTTGTCATCCTCAAAACGTGAAGTAATCGAAAGATATAAATAACGTTTTTAGAACATTATTTGCATCAACAAATATGTTGCAGAGATTCTAAGAAAATTTCAATTTGCTGATTCAAAGGTAGCAAGCACACCAATGGACTCTGAGAAGCCTCTTCTTAAAGATGTAGATGGAGAAAATGTGGATGTACACACATACAGATCTATGATAGGTTCTTTGATGTATCTCACATCATCAAGACTTGATATCATGTTCTCTGTTTGTGCTTGTGCAAGATTTCAAGTAACTCCTAAGGTTTCTCACTTAACAGCTGTCAAGAGGATTTTTAGATATCTCAAGGGTCAACCTAGGTTGGGTCTATGGTATTCAAGGGAATCACCTTTCATGGCAGTGTAAGAAGCAAACAATTGTGGCTACTTCAATAACTGAAGCTGAATATGTAGCTGCTGCAAGTTGCTGTGGTCAAGTACTTTGGCTTCAAAATCAACTTCTTGACTATGGGTACAATTTCATGAACACTGTCATATATATTGATAATAGTAGTACAATTTGCATCATTAAAAACCCAGTGCAACACTCTAAAACAAAACACATTGAAATTAGACATCATTTTATTAGAGACTGCAATGAGAAAAAGTTGATTCAAGTTGTTAAAATTGATTCTGATCATAACTTTGCAGATTTACTCACAAAAGCTTTTGATGTAGGAAGATTTCAATACTTGGTAGCAAGTATTGGGATGCTTAATCCTTAAAATTTTCAAACTATGAGATTTGGATTGTTTTGTTCATACTGTTATTGAAAAGTTTGTACTGCTAGTACAAATTTGGTAGCACAAATTGCTACTGTTATTGAAAAGTTTGTACTTTACAAATTTGGATTGTTTTGTTCATACTGTTAGTCATATGATAATATTGCTATAAGAAAAATGCTTTGCATTTTGTTTTCTTGGTTTTGGACTAACCATTTCAGGTATGAACATCTGAGCACAAAGGAAGTTTCAATTGGACTGTGTAAGCAGTAGAATGATCATACAAGTTGCTGACATAATAGGTTCATGATGGACAGAGTTTGGGAATCCATTAACAAAGGTTTACACCTAAGTTAAATTGATTATTTAAAACTTCTTTCTTGAAACCTAATTATGATGTTTCACATTGACTTGATGGCTCAGTTGGTCAGATAGTAACTGACTCAACTCACTTTCTATCATTTTATACTTTTTATTATAATGAGCAAGTCTAAGGACATCTGATAGAAAGAACAGCAAGCAAAAGTGAATCTAACACTTGTGTTAGAGGCAACAATTGCCACAAGCTGGAAACCCTGTCAAGAAAGCCCTTTGAATGGGTTTATTTGTACACATGCAGTTATTTATAACTGAACATATTGGTTCTCACAAAACCAGAGGTTAAATTAAACCGAAATCTTGATTAAGTGTCTGTTACTACACTTAATCCCTTCAAAATGGTTGTTAGCAGTATGATTTTTCAAATTAAAATCAAGTTCATACTGCTAAGTCAAAAGTTTCTTAAAATCTTTTGGATTCATAATGGATCAAAAACCCATCTAATGATGGATTATGAGTTATTGCCCCATGATTCACCTCTCACAGGAGTTAACACACCTGGAAGTGATGAGGGCAACAGAGTGAAATTTAAGGAATTGATGGCTTTATGTACTACATTGTCTGATAAGGTATCCAAATTGGAAGATGAACTTCTTCTAGTTCATCAAAGGAGTCAAGTTTAGATGGTGGTGAGAGATCTTCCAAACAAGGGAGGAAGATTTAGCTTAAAGGGCGGAAGTTTGCCCAAATTGATGAAAATATTGGGGAGGAAGATTATCAGAGGATGAAAGATTGTGGATGTGTATGCACAGAAACAGGGGAGGAAGTTTAAATTGATCAAACAGGGGAGAAAGATTGGGAAGGGAGTAGTTTCATGACTCCACTTTTTCGCATCTCAATATAATATATACACCCCTTCGAAAACCATTGTGCATGAGTCTAGTAAAAGCATCATCATCTTGTATGCTCTTGTCTTTTCCTACACCTGGCTCAGCAGCAGTTGATGTATCTCCTACAATGAAAGCTTCGCCTTCAGAATCATCTCAATAAAAAGAACAAGCTCCAGTTTCAGTTGATGGATGCTGGAAATAAGCTCTTTCATCTCTCTTCTTCATGTTCGGACATCTTTGACTTAAAATGATAAAGCTTTGTCTCGAGATCATGTTGGAAATTTGGACAAGATTCTAAAGTATTATATATATATTCAGAAGGGATGAAGCATTTCATCACTCTTCTTCGACTGATGATATTCAAATGGAGAAAGTTCTTTCTAAGCTCTTTCAGTTTCAATTTCAGTTCACTACGTTTGTTCATCACTTGCTTGGCTTGCTGAGAGATGACTTGGCTTCTTGGAGTGATTACAGGGAATATAATATCAGGCTTCAATCATCCAAGATACACAGCACCATTGCCTCTTATAATTCCTCCATCTAAGGAAATTGCACCATCTTTTAGGCAATGCTTGGAGCATGAGCAAGGTACTGCTAGTGTTAAAGACAAAGAAAATGGCTGAATGTGATTCACAGATGGCAGATGAGTTAGTCAGAAAGGTATTTAATCTTTCAGAACAGAGGAAAGCTCAGATCAAGAGTCTGACTATGAAGTGTTTGAAAGATCTTCACAATCCTAATTTAATTCAGAAGAAACTTGTTGATTTGGGATAAATCACAAGTTTAGGGGAGGATTGTTGGGAATTAAATGTTCTGAAGATTAGTACTGCTGGTTCATAAAAGAAAATACTCTAAGTGTCGATACTACTGCTAGTGTATTCAATACTACTGCTAGTGTTGGAGATACTACTGCTGTAAGATACTGCTGCTAGAGTAAAAGATACTGCTGTTGAAGTGACTCATACTATTGCTGAGTGGATAACTATCGCGTATTCTACTGCTGACTAGATAAGTATGAAAAAGATATTTGTGTATAAAATTCAAATATATACGGTAGATAATATCTTAGATATATGTTCAGTCAACAAGTTGTAATCACAGAACATGTAGTTGTAAAGATCAAGATTCTTGTTCGGGAGGTCGAGGTTGGTGGAAATAAGCCATGGTTTTAGAGAGAGAGAGAGAGTAGAGAGAGAAAGGTGGAGAAACTTGTGTCTATTAGATTAACAATGAAACAAACAATACTGCACTTTCCCACACCCCTCATGGAGAGTCATGAGGGGTATTTATAGGCTCCCTACCTTACATGTTTGCCAATTATACATAAGTAGCCCCTGCGTTTACTACTTATCATAAATCTAGTCCAATTCACTAAGTGACGATATCTTTTATAAAAAAGCGAGTCTAACAATCTCCCTCCAAGATATCGTCACATGTGAATGGTTACAATGAGACCTATACATAAAGTAAATTACAATAATAATGAACTTTCGTCGAAGTGCAGAGTCTCTGTACTCTAGATCTGAGGCAGACTTGAAGTTCTCTAATCCGAAGATCGCGGCATCGATCTTTGTGCTGACGGCACTAAAACTTGTAGCTCTGAACTTCAACTGTAATGTACTAGTTAGGTTATTACTCCCTCCTAACTAGTGAGCCCTTTTCTTCTTTTCTGCTCCCTCCTGAAACGACAACTCTCTTTAGTCTTCAAACACGCAGCGGAGACTGTAGATACTAGAGGAAGCACAATGGTTGTCGTTCGGGAGCATCAACATATCTCACAAAGTATTGCATCCAAGTTGGTAATAAGCCTCGAAGTACCCACAACCGAATTGCTGAAGACGAAACACTACTTTTTCTTCGTGCACTTCTCCCTCCTGATGGTTGCGAGTCATCGGAAACATCATAAACTTGTGCACATGCTATAGATTACCTTTTACTTGTTGCAATATTAAAGCCATAACAGCTCGTCGAAGCATAATTTTGTGAGAATATGTTGAAAAATATGACTCTCTTTTTCTACAATCTCATCTCTTCTCTTCAACCTATAATCGACCTCATCAAAATCCAACCAGCTAGTAATTGACCACTGTATGGAGACAACCCAATATAACCAATCTGAGAATGAAGTAAACACCCCTTAGATATGTGACTTAAGCTTGTACGATCGTGTGACTAAGAACCTATACTGAGCACTACAACGTAACTCCTTAAAGCATAGATCGTTTCATATACCCATCCAACCTTCCTTAGCTGTATATGAACCTCTCTTGAATTATCCACATCTTTGTGTGACACTGAGTACTACAACGTAACTCTTTTAAGTGATAGTTAACTCAGTCTTCGTCCATCCACCCTTTGACCTATGAAAACTAGATAACCCAAGACTTAATCACTATACCCATGAGTGCCCAAACAAGTATCTCCGAAAGTCATCATCCAACCAACCTCTAGACTTTGAGATAAATAAGTACACATGCCCTTGAAACGTCACTTCAAAATCAAATCAATAATACCGTACAAAAACTCCGTAGTTACAAAAAAATCGATACTAGCCGTTGTCATTTGATTGTGAATCTTGATCAGGATCGGTTAAGCGATACGTGGTGTTTTGAGGATGTAGGCCAATAATATTTTGTGATTTTGGTGTGGTGCGAGTTTGAAATATGCCTTATTTTCAATTCTAAACATGCTAGAAAAATTTGAGTTTAAGAAATTTTTACGCCAAATTTTGTCGAAAAAATTCGAATTTTGACCTAAAAATTTGAATTTTGGGCCAAAATTTTCATCGTTGTACCATAATTCGAATTTAGCGTAAAAATGGACCATTTAGTCTCTCCTCCGAATTAAATTTTACTCAACTTTTCCCGCCAATTTTTTTTTTTTTTTTTTTGCATACTTCGATCAACCTAACTCGTTCGACTAACTCGTTCGATCAATCAGCTTGGTTCGACTAAATCTGGTTCGATCAAATTTTCCTTCGACTAGGTACTGGTTCGATCAGTCCAACTTGGTTCGACTATGTCGTTCGACTAAGTCGTTCGACTATGTCGTTCGACTAAGTCGTTCGACTATGTCGTTCGACTAAGTCGTTCGATCAATTTGGAAGAGTAAGTCTGACTCGACTACCCTTGTCTCGTTCGATGAATGCTCCTTCGATGACAAACCTCGTTCGACTAAAAAGTGCTCGTTCGATCATAGTAGCTCCTTCGATCAAATTGTTGCTTCGATCAATGTTCTCGTTCGACTATACTGCTGCTCGTTCGATCACATTAGTCGTTCGATCAAAACCACACTCTGATGAACATTACCGAGCAGAAACACCACAAATCACATATTTTTCACCTCAAAACCCCACGATTCGCCCCTGGTTATCTCTGATACCAATTGTAAAGATCAAGATTCTTGTTCGGGAGGTCGAGGTTGGTGGAAATAAGCCATGGTTTTAGAGAGAGAGAGAGTAGAGAGAGAAAGGTGGAGAAACTTGTGTCTATTAGATTAACAATGAAACAAACAATACTACACTTTCCCACACCCCTCATGGAGAGTCATGAGGGGTATTTATAGGCTCCCTACCTTACATGTTTGCCAATTATACATAAGTAGCCCCTGCGTTTACTACTTATCATAAATCTAGTCCAATTCACTAAGTGACGATATCTTTTATAAAAAAGCGAGTCTAACAGTAGTATCTTAGCTACTGACACACTCAAGCTAGCAAGTAGTCGAATACTCAAGTGTGCATGTGCTTAGATATTATATATATAGAGAGTTAGTCATAAGTTAAGAAGTGACTGAGTTGATATAATACAATAGAAAATAGTTTTCTTTGTAATAGAGATTCAAGGTTTTGTAACCCTCGTATTATTCTCAATAATATTGAATCGTTTGATGTTATACTTTATGTGTTCATTATCCAATAACAAGCATTACTGTTCCATTTCCAATAACCAATATCCTTCTAAGTGTGGTTAAGTAGATTCCGCATACTTAATCATATTCACTCAAAGTATCATATACACACGTTACAAAGGACTAACATCCTCATAGTGTATTTAAAACAATCCTCATAAGTGATAAAGGGTTGTTTGATCCTCTCACATTAGTGAGACGTTGTGGGGTTGCGTTTCACAGATTCAGGACCAAATCAGCAACAAGATCCGCTGGAGTTTTGAGGAAAATGTGGAAGCTGGTTCTGTATCACAATAGAACCGACAATTTGGGCAAGGTGCATCAACTTCATCTGATGCACCAAGATTTGTTGAGCAACAACAATATCAACCTCATTTGGATCAATTTGAGCTAGGTTCTGAAGGCGATACGTGCTGGAACGAGAGTAAGGAGCGGGAGCTTAGCAGATTGGAAGCAGAGTACGAAGAGAGCAAGTTTGCGAACTACTCTGCGTACGACGATGGTTACCGCTCAGACAACTCGCAAACTTGGGATCACCCGGATTACTGAAATTTAAGTTTATGTTTATGTATTAAGTTTATGTTTATGTAATGTTTTGAATCTATGTACTGTTTTAATTATTAATGAAATTTAAGTTTGTGTTAAAATATATATATATATATATATATATATATATATATATATATATATATATATATATCAGAACCATCTTATCTGCGAGAACTGACAGAACCACCAAAAATATACATGCACGCCTTTTAAAATAAAATAAAAATACACACAAATCATCAATAATCGTAAGTATCCACCTATGTTCTTCAATATCATCATGAACTCATCCTTTTTTTTCACAAAAACCTTACACACGGCCGCAATATTGCCGTTGCACGCCTTATAAAAACATACATGCACACCTTCAAAGAAAAATTTTGTATTTCCAATTTCTTATCAAAATCTTTAGAACAACCATGTTTTTTTTAAAACATATATGTTGTTTTTAGAACATATGTGCAAAAATACAATTATTAAAGGCGTGCATGTATGTTTTTTGGTGGTTCTGTCAGTTCTCGCAGATAAGATGGTTCTGAAATGAAAGTCTCACTATATATATATATATATATATATATATATATATATATATATATATATATATATATATATATATATATATATATATATATATATATATATATATATATTTGGGATAATGACAAAAATAGCCCAAACACAAATGGGCGCTTCCCTATCTAACCCGAAATCCAAAAATAATTGTGTTGCCCAGGGCAACCGGCATTTTTTGGGGCAACCGAAGGATTTTCAGTGTATTTTTTGGGCAACAATCGCCCTTTTTTGGGCAACTGGGGGCATTGCCCAGGGCAACCGGGTAGAAATATCCCATTTGAGTTTTGGGCTATTTTAGTAATATATCCCTATATATTTTAAATAAAAAAAATGATGAAGGTCGCCCTTACTGGGGCACCCAATCGCCTGAAGGTCGCTGGAGAGAGAAAGTTGACGTGGCAGAGAAAATGGGAGGGATTGACCCTCCTTACTGCATCCAGCCTTAGGGCTCACAAGATAATAACTAGAAAGGAAAAACTAAACCATCTAGCAAGTTAGTCATTACCATGTAGATAAGAAAAGAAAAGAAAACATTGTTTGCCAAGTTAAGAGGTTTTGGAACTCAAATTACAAGACACAGAGCAAGGACAAAAATATATTTCCACTTATACAACTTTTGGTCTTTATTTTTTACATTATTTATTTAACGTGTACTTCTTCCGTCTCATATTAAATGTCAAAGTTTGACTTTTCAAGTCTTTATTTATCAACTTTGACTTTAAATATTTTTGCTTATGTTATATAGTATTTGATAAAAATTATACGCAATGAAAATACATTTAAAACTAAATCTATTCATATATTTTGTATCAAATACTATATTAGACAAACAAAAATATTTAAAATAAAAGTTGAGAAAGAAAGACTTCAAAACGTCAAACTGGACATTTAATATGGGACGGAGAGAGTACAAAAAGTACGAGTATAAGATACAGTTGACCTTATTCTTACTAAGGCTGGATGCAGTAAGAAGGGTCAATCCCTCCCATTTTCTCTGCCACGTCAGCTTTCTCTCTCCAGCGACCTTCAGGCGATTGGGTGCCCCAGTAAGGCGACCTTCATCCTTCTTTTTTTTTTTTTTTTTTTTTTTTTTTTTTTTTTTTTTAACATTTTTAACACAAGCTTAAATTCCAATAAAATGAAAGGAGATTTCCTGTGATTACCCCTACAAAATTGAGCTTTTAAAGCATGTGGGCAATTCTCCCACGGCCAATCTGTACAATCAATGCTTCCTATTGATGAGTGTGTAAATACTCATCATTTTATGCCCGTATTAGACACAAAAATGACCAAAAACACCCAAATAGATCAAATATTGTTGCAAATATTCTTGGTTTGTGTTTTTATGTGTTTCAGGTACAAAAGGATTGAAAACGGGGCAGAAACGGACAAAATCGAGCACAAGATTGGAAAGTCGTGAAAAGCCGAGGCCGGGAAGGAAATCTTAAGTTTGGATCACAGTTAAAGCTCAAATTGTCAAAAGTCAACCTTCATGAAAGTCAAGATGACATCAATGGTCCTTGGATTTTCAGAACTTGGCAGATTTAGTCCCCAAACTTAAACCTATTCCAAAAATAAATCTAATCCTAAATCTTAACCCTTTTTACCCTTACCTTATCCCTTTAATCCAAAATAAATAAAAACCCAACCCATTTACCCTTAACTAATAACCAGCCCAATATAACCCAACCCAATCCCTTTTAACCATAACCCGGATCCAACCCACAATCTTTTGAGTTAAACCAATACCAGTTAAAGCCTAAAGTCAAAACCTTCTTCCCTCTTTCCCACAACCGTACCAGCCATCACCATCACCAACACCTATTCCCCACAACCTTGTCCCCCCAACAACATTGTCCCCTCCTTTTCCTGCCATAGCCACCCTCTTCCCCCCCCCCCCAAGGTCAAACTCCACGCTGGCAATCCACTCACAAGACTTTTGGCGCCAAAACCCATTTTAAGGGCTGAGATGATGGGAAGCAAATCGGATGGTCCAAGATTGATCAGAGATAGCTCAAGGAAGTCAAAACCCTAGTTATAATAGTATAAATAGTTAGTTATTGTAGCCATATAAGGCAGGTTTTGATTTTAGCTTAAAATTTAGGTAATTTTTCCTTTTTTATTTTTTTGTTATTGTTGTTTACTTTTAATTTCCAGCAATGTAATGTAATTTCAGTTAATGCAAATTTAATTTTTCTTGTTTTACAATTTGGTCAACTTAAGTCAACTGCTTATTTTTCAGCTTATTTTCCTTTGATTATCAGTGATTAGAGTTAAATTAGGTTAGTAAGTGATTGTTAACTTAGATTTACAGCTTAAATTGATGTTTGCTAGTTTAAATCACAAAAACGGTGGTATTAAGGGCTGTTTGGTAACAGCTTATTTTTGGTCAAAATGTGGTTCCACTGTTCATTGCTCATAAGTTCAAATTTGATCAAGCTTATTTTGATCTAGGATAGTTGTTTTCAGTTAGTTATAAGCTGTTTTGAAGAGTTAATAGATTTTGAGTTGGTAAGTAGTAGTTTAGGTTTGAAACTGCTCTGATAAGCTTTTTATAAGCTTATGCTTTTTCAGCCTTTTTTTTTGGTAATTCTAAGTTCCATTAGTTTCATTTAGTTGATGTCTAATAGTTAGAGATTTCCCATTAGCCCTTGTAGAATTTTGGTTCATGGTTCATTGTCTGCACAGAACAGACTTCATTTGCAGACCTGCCCTTGATCAGGCCCAACTAGTCATTTTCATCGCTTATTATCTCCTTATCTAGTTGTCATTAGGATCTAGTTTTTGGTTCACTAAATAGATTGTAGTATAGATCCCATCTGTTTGAACTTATTTGAGGTTTTATAGCTTATTTTAGAGCTTATTTCTAGGCTGCAATTAGGTCATTTAGGACTGATCACAAAAACTGACCCAATCAGAGTTTGTGATCAGCCCTTTTCTTAGCTTATTTTTACGCTTCTATCTAGCTTATCTTTGCCCCATTTTGGTTTTCTAGATAATTTTTAGAATAGACTTTAGCTGTTTTGAGCTTTTAATGGATTAGCTTTAGGTTTGCAGCTTATTTTATTAGCTTGAACTTGCCCACTTAGGCTGTGATTGCAACCTATGTTAAGCTTTTTGCTCATTTTTGCCTTTTTAGCTTCTGTTGATCTAATGATTCTGCTTATTTGTGCTTAGTCTTGCTTTTTCAGCATCTCTTTAGTTCTTTTATAGCTTTTTAAGTTTTGCACAAGCTTGTGCCCCAAAATTTAGACTTCCATTTAATTCTTCAAAAGCCTGGTTTTTCTTCTTGTCTGTTGATTATTGTGTTTGAATTCTTAGCTTATTGGTGGTTTCTAAAATAAGTTGTTTTGTAAAAATTACTTATTTTCTTTAGCTTGTTAAGTTTTAAAAGAAAAACACCAAAAAAAAAATGTTTTATAAAAAGGGCCATAACTGGATTCGAACCTGGGTCTCCTCACTCACACCACACACATCTTACCACTGCCCTTGGGACTTGTCTCAGTTATTGTTTACAAAATTAAATATATAGCCATTTTTGTTTTAATAGCTTATCAGTTTCGTATTACTTATTTCCTGCTTATTAGAATAAGTACTTGCACCAAATTTATTTTTCTTAGATTTAGTTTAGCTTAAAGTATTTTCAAAAAAAATTTCAGATTTTTCTATTTTCTTTTAGTATTTTTAATTATTTATTTTCTTTAAATTAGTTTTTAATTCATAATTAATTATTAAAAAGTCAAAAAATTATAATTCCTTTTTTCAAAATTTCGTTTTGTCATTTAGCACGTAGGAAAATTAATTTGGTATCCGTAGGGTTAGTTTTTGTAAGATTTGACGTTTATGTTCATTTTTCGTTTACCGTCGCGTTTCTTAATTTTGTTTTATTAGATATTAAAAAAAACCAAACAACCCTCGTCTTTTCAAGCATTTTAATTCCAAACCTCAAACGATATCCTCAATTTCACGCCTCGTTGGGACTACGACCCGGGTATTCACTTATCCGGTTTTATTACAATTGATTGTTGCGTTAAATGGTCGCGAGTTAACTTTTCTTTGTGAGAGGTTTTGACTTGTGATGCGTTTGACGCGATATCACCTATCATCCCAGGAAACCCATGCCTTTCATAGTGATGAGCATAGAGTTTGTCAATGTCAGTAACCGTCGGCTTTCTCAAATACTCTGCACCATATAACTCCATGATGGCCTCACAAAATTTTTGGAGACACTCACTAATTGTTGACCCACCCATTTGCACAAATTCGTCTAGAGAATCAGGATTGACTCCGTATGCCAATTGACGAAGTACACTTCATCAATGGAGAAATACTAAGTAAGCCCGCACAACTAGGAGTTTGTTGGAAATAAAGTGAATGATCGGTTACCTCTCGAACAATTCGTGTGAATAGTTTTCGGCTCATTCAGAAACGATCATGGAATGCTTGATCGCCGTATCTTGGGTTCTCGCAGAAGTAAGCAGCCACTAAACGGTTATGAGCACCCAAACGATCCCTACTAATTTGGTTTCGTGAGACTTTAGGTTGTGACGCTTGAAAAGCATCCCAACACTCTTCCGCAAACATCATAAACTCGCTACTAACTTCATTTTCATCATCCGAGGACGAATCGGCAATGAATAGCTCGTAAGAATTCATGGTTTGAAAGTGTGAAATAAAAAGTGAAATGAGTGTGTTATTTGAGAGAATGTGTATATAGAGAACGTGTGAAAAAATAGTGAAATGAGTGTGTTTATTTATAGTGTTTTTATGAAGTTTAAAAGATTTTAGTTTTTTTTTCTTGAATCAAACCGTTTAGCCAACGGTTGTCATTTTTTTTTTTCTTTGCAACGGATAGTTCTGACAAAAAGAAAGAAACAAATATAAAAAAAGATAGTATCAATCGATCGTCCAAACGACCTCTATTCTTCCTTTGCTCCAAATCGATCGATCTCCTTTATTTCTTGCAACAAGGACGATTCAATCGATCGACTCAAAGGATCGACCGATCTCCTTTACTGCAAGCAACCTAACAGTATTCATTTTCTCATTTCATGAATAATAATTAATATATTTGACTATTAATAAAAAGTATGTTCATGAAACATGACAATTCCACAGTTTTCATATTTATAAATAACACGTAATGAAAAAATATCAATATTGCCATTGTGTGGTATTAAGTTGAGAACACTTTGGTTGAAAGCTAGCTTCCAAGTTTCGACAGAAATAAGTATGATACTTTAACCGGCAGGTTTAGATTGAAAGAATGTTAACCTGCATTTATACATTAGTTCACCTTTAATTAGTAAAGACATAAAGTTTTTATTTGATTTCACATATTCAAATCATCCACTTTTCTATAAACTAAAATAAAAGGTTGGAATCTAGAGACGTTAAAATCGATTACAATGTTCCGAGAAACCTAATGCGCATTTAGATTGACGGTACTGGATCATTTAGAAAGTAGATACAAATAAAAAGTCTAAAAAGTAATGTAAACCATCGGATTAAGAAGTACCATCAGATCACAACAGGGGTATTCTTGTCTCATCTCTATTTATCCCACTCTCAAAACATATCTTACTCTCACCAACCACTTCACCTTCACTCCATCATCTCTTCATCACCACAATTACTGCCAAACTTCATCACCACCAACCATCACAGCCATCGCTGAACCTCACCATCGCCGGAAACATGCGTTCAAGATTCACCGAAAACATCACGGTGTCGCGGTGGTTTATGACGGTAACCCATCAACCATGATCCTCAACGGTGTTGTCACCGTTGATGACCACCACCACTCCAACACTCAACCACCATCCAACCACCACACCAGCCGTCATTTCTTTGACCACTACTCAAACGACCAAACATTCGAACACAGCAACACCAACACAAACAACCTTAACAACAACAACACACCATATCTCAACACAAATGATCATCACTTCCTTAACTTGTAGAGTTTGTCGCGGCTAGAAAAGATGATGAGGCCAACTTCAGTGTCGCAAAGGACCGAAAGCTCATAAGCTTTTTTGAGCAAACCATTTCTTCGTTTCGAGAAGGTAACTTGTCGGTTGATTTTGTTTTCGATTCTTTTTAGTTCTACTCTTCCTCTTCCCATGACTTCTTAAGAGTTTTTTTTTTTTTTTTTTTTTTTTTTTTTTCTTTCCTCTTTCTTAAAAGTAAGAGGCGATGAGTGCGTAGGTATAAAAGGGGAGAAAACATTGGTGCAGAAAGATGTACAAAAGGAGTGTCAAAGTTATTGGAGAGAATTGGGTTTATATTGACACAGATAATTGTTGAAAGGTTTATTACATATGAAATTAACTCTCGCTAATTAATGGGACTATATAGACATTTTGGTCTAGTACTAAGTTTACAGTGTTTGAATAAAAGTATTGTTAATCAATAAATAAATAAAAATGTATTGTTCATCAATAAAAAAAAAAGTTGTACATCATAATGTTCATTAGTTATATCACGTTTTTTATCAGTTTTTTAAACAAAATTATGTTGTTCATCAGTTTTCTATTAAAAAAAAGACAATGTTCATCAGTTAGGCTATAATGATTATCAGTTCATCAGTTAGTTTGTACATCAGTGAGTCTTTGTTCATCAGTTATACTTGTTCATCAGTTCATCAGTGAGTCTTTGTTCATCAGTTCATCAGCGAGTTTTGGTCATCGGTTAGTTTTGTTCATCAGTTATTTTTTATAATATTCATTAGTTCAAGTTAGTATTATTCATCAGTTCATCAATTTTTCTAATGAAAACACAATGTTTATTAGTTCATCAATTATTTTTAATATTGTTCATCAGTTGATAACGTTCATTAGTTAGCGTCGGTTATTTTTCAAAGTGTTTAGGTTCATCAGTTAGCGTCGGTTTTTTTTCAAAGTGTTTAGGTTCATCAGTTAGCGTCGGTTCTTTTTCAAAGTGTTTTGGTTCATCAGTTAGCGTTGGTTGTGTTTCAAAGTGTTTAGGTTCATCAGTTAGCGTCGGTTGTGTTTCAAAGTGTTTAGGTTCATCAGTTAGCGTCGGTTGTTTTTCAAAGTGTTTAGGTTCATCAGTTAGCGTCGGTTGTGTTTCAAAGTGTTTAGGTTCATCAGTTAGTGTCGGTTGTTTTTCAAAGTGTTTTGGTTCATCAGTTAGCGTCGGTTATTTTTCAAAGTGTTTTGGTTCATTAGTTAGTGTTTGTTAATTTTCATCATGTTTTTTATTCAGCAAAAAGTATGTTCATCAGTAATTTTTAATATTGGTTCATCAGTTAACATCGGTTGTGTTTCAAAGTGTTTAGATTCATCAGTTAGCGTCGGTTGTTTTTCAAAGTGTTTAGGTTCATCAGTTAGCGTCGGTTATTTTTCAAAGTGTTTTGGTTCATCAGTTAGCGTCGGTTGTGTTTCAAAGTGTTTAGGTTCATCAGTTAGCGTCAGTTATTTTTCAAAGTGTTTTGGTTCATCAGTTAGTGTCAGTTAACGTGGATTATTTTTCAAACTGTTTTGGTTCATCAGTTAGCGTCGGTTGTGTTTCAAAGTGTTTAGGTTCATTAGTTAGCGTCGGTTGTTTTTCAAAGTATTTTGGTTCATCAATTAGTGTCGGTTGTGTTTCAAAGTGTTTAGGTTCATCAGTTAGCGTCGGTTGTTTTTCAAAGTGTTTAGGTTCATCAGTTAGCGTCGGTTGTTTTTCAAAGTGTTTAGGTTCATCAGTCAGCGTCGGTTGTTTTTCAAAGTGTTTTGGTTCATCAGTTAGCGTCGTTTGTTTTTCAAAGTGTTTAGGTTCATCAGTTAGCGTGGTTGTTTTTCAAAGTGTTTTGGTTCATCAGTTAGCGTCGGTTGTGTTTCAAAGTGTTTAGGTTCATCAGTTAGCGTCGGTTGTTTTTCAAAGTGTTTAGGTTCATCAATTAGCGTCGGTTGTGTTTCAAAGTGTTTAGGTTCATCAGTTATTTTTTATATTGTTCATCAGTTATTTTTTATTACGTTCATCAGTTATCTTTTATACTGTTCAGCAGTTTTCGAAAAAATAACGTTCATGAGTTATTTTTGATATTGTTCATCAGTTATTTTTTATAACGTTCATCAGTTATTTTTTGATAACGTTCATCAGTTATTTTTGATAATGTTCATCAGTTATTGTTCATCTTTAACGTGCGATATCTCACTCATATTATATCGGATTTGAGTGATTCAAATTTATGGGTAAAAAATGGCCAAAAAGCTACATCTTTCGTGTTTTAAGTTTTGCAAAATTCGACCTTTAAACTAGGCAAAATTAGAGCTGAAAATGCCAAAAATTTCAAGAAAATCAACACCCACTTAAAAAGTTGAAAAAAGAAAGTTGCGATTCATATATCATAATGCATACCAAATTAAAGAGAATTAAATTTAAAAAATTATGGTGAAATCGGTTTTTTCATAAAAGTTTATCGTTTGAAAGTTATTTACGTTTAAAGTTTTGGGGTGGAATAAAAAAAGGGGTTAAAAGGACCAAAATGCCCATAACCGAATTTAATAAGAAAAAATAGAGGGAGTGGGTGGTGGACACTTGTCACATTGTGAGTGACTTTCTAGCCTTTTTAATTTTCATTACTTTATAAAAGATCGCATCTCTTAGATTGACCCACTATTTCTTCTGTTAAAAATAACATGTCTAACACTTTCAAAAACATCAATCGCGTCCACACATGTAAATACTAAAGAGTAGGGTGCCTTTGGTTGGGAGGTACAAGAATAAGAGAATGATAATGACTATGATTATTTATGTTTGATTGACATATACGGGTTTTAAGTTATGGGCCCATTCTTTAATAATTTCCATACTTTATACTTCGTACCATTAATAAAAGGTTGTTTTAGATCTGTTTCATGTAATCATTCCTACAATGAAACATATATTGTGATTCCGAAACTTATACCAAACGCACATTAAAATTTATGGATCCTAAATTCATAACTGAATCCAATAAAAAAGACAATATCAATGTTAAACACAAGATCCCAAAACATACAATGGATTTTGCTATGGAAAGCACCATGGAAGGAACCGACCTCAAAGTTGACATGCCTTTTGGATGGTTTGAAATCATGGGCAAAAACAATGTTTTTATTATTTCCTTTAACCTATTGTTCATTGATGGGTTAAAATGATTTCTTATTATATAATAAAACATGCATTCCTAGTAAAATAATTAAATTGTCATCTTTATATGTATTTTTTGTTTTGTTTAAATATTACGGAGTATAAGGATATAATTATATAAACAAGTTTTCATATCGTGTATAAAACAATCAGTACCGTTTGAAGCATTTTCCTGAGATCCATGGTTAAACATCGTCAATTGCACATCTAATAAGAACAATTGTAAAAAGAGCATTATTTGCATATATATTCCTCCAAAACATAATTATTGTTATTTTTTTCCATAAATTCAGTTAGAGAATACATAACATGGAAATATCATTTCACTACGTATCATACTAGCTCATTTTTGTTTTTTAAAGAAAATATGTAACAACATAAGTTCCCATGTGCATGCAGCATGCCATTTGGGAGGTTCTAGCTAGTCATGCTTAGAGCCCAAGGAGTCAAGTTCGAACATATTAGTTGTTAACAAGTCGTTTTTACCTGTTTTTGTCCTTTATCTGTTTGATTTTGTCTTTGTAGTATAAACAAACTCGTGATCTCACACACTGATCAAAGGAATAAACTTGTGTCAACTATTATGATGGAGCTTGTGCAACTTGGTATATTGCGACAACGATGAATATGTAGTAATGTAGTTAACTAAATTAGTATCGCACTTAGAGGTGACCTAGTAGTAAAGAGCTTGTAGTAAATGTTGTCATGTCTTGTTGGTGTATGTGTCCGGACGTCATACTTCGTCCGGACCATGCTTTCATGTCCGGACGTCTCATCTCGTTCGGACTGTCTCGGGTCTCCGGACATATTTCTGACAGAACCGCCACCTTACACATGGAGCAGTCCCATCAACTGTCACTTTCCCGGATTTCACGGGATTGTGTTCACCACGTGGTCTGACACCTACCTGCTAGGTCAGACATAGGTCAACTCACGATTCCCGAGGTAAACAGGTACAGTAGGTGTGGATAGTATAAATACCCACACCTCATTTGTAATATGCATGATTTTTACACTGACTACTGTTACTCTCATATCACTGTTCACAACATAATCACCCGATACTTACTCTCATGCCGGAGGTTGGCCTTGGGATAAAACTCAGGGCGAGTCTAACGCTTGTTCTTCTTGTGTGTAGGAGGGAGCATAGTCCGAAGGAGTCACTCCGAAAGACGATACATAGAAGTGGGACCTTCTTGCGGGGTTTTACTTCAACAAATTGGCGCCATCCGTGGGACCCGCTATTCAATCTACCAAAGCATTGACATGGCCGGGTCCTAGAGGTCCGGGTGGACTCTAAGTTGGTAGCAAGTCAAATTAACGGGGATTTCATAGCAACTAAGGAAAGCATGATACGATACTTGGCGAAGGCGAAAGAGTACATCGGTAATTTCAAAAAATTCAAAATTCATAACATACCAAGGGCACAAAATCAAAAGGCGGACGTTTTAAGCAAGTTAGCCTCAGTAGCCTTCAACCATCTAACCAAAGAGATTCTTGTCGAAGTGTTGGAAAAGCCGTCGACCGAAGAAAAACAGGTAGGGGCGATTGTAGAGGAAGAAGAGGACAACTAGATGACACCAATCATCCGTTGCCTAAAAGAAGGTATATGGCCGGAAGACCCCAACGAAGCGAGGGCACTACGGATGAAAATACCTCAGTATGTGATGGAAGGAGATGTGTTATTCAAAAAATTATACCTTAGTCCGATGCTAAGGTGCGTTGGTCCTCTTCAGGCAAACTACGTCATACGGGAGGTACATGATGGGGCATGTGGAATGCACCCCGGTCCCAAGTCGGTGGTGGCCAAATTAATGAGGCAAGGTTATTATTGGCCGACTATGCACAGGGACGCCAGGGAGGAAATTAACAAATGTGACTCTTGTCAAATTCACGCTCCGGTTCTGAAGCTACCAAAAACTATTATGACGTCCATCATGGCACCGTGGCCCTTTTACCAATGGGGAATAGATGTACTAGGCCCCCTTCCGGAGGCTCCGGGAAAAGTAAAGTTTGTTATTGTGGCCGTCGATTACTTCACAAAGTGGATAGAGGCGAAACCCCTGGCTAGAACCACCGGCAAAGAAGTAAAGAAATTTGTGTGGGAGAACATCGTTTGTAGGTTCGGACTTTCGGGAATTATAGTCACGGATAACGGGACGAATTTCGTCAAAGACCCATTCAAAAGTTGGTGCGAGAAGTTAAAAATTAAGCAGATAAACACAGCGGTGGCACATGCCCAAGCCAACGGTTTAGTTGAGAGGGCCAACAAGAGTCTCATGCATGGTATTAAAACCCGACTAGGGAGAGAAAGAGCCGGATGGGTGGACGAGTTACCGAACGTCCTATGGGCCTTCCGGACTTCTCTGAAAACAAGTAACGGGGAAACCCCTTTCAGTCTGACGTACGGTAGTGAAGCGGTTATCCCAGCCGAAATTGGAATGCCCACGCACCACACCATGCTTTACAATCTAGAAGACAACGAAGAACAACAACGCTTAAACCTGGACTTGTTGCAAGAAAGGCGAGAAATGGAAGCCATTCGGGAAGCCAAATATAAAACAAAGGTCGAGCAGTATTACAACCAAAGGGTACGCTCGGTATCCTTCAAAGTGGGAGATTTCGTGTACCGAAGAAACGAGGCCAGCCGGGTCAAAAACCAAGGAAAGTTAGGGCCTAATTGGGAGGGTCCATACCAGGTGGTCGAGGCCTATGACAACGGCTCATATAAACTCCGGACAATGGAAGACCGAGAGGTACCTCGGACGTGGAACGCAATGAATCTGCGAAATTGTTTCTTGTAAAATCGGTACGCCTAAGCTCATTAACATTTATAAAATTACATCGTTCCTAATACATAAAGGGAACAGTTTTCCGATATACAATTACGTTGGACTCTAGGGTGGCATTACAATAACGGTTAAACGGATTGAGGAAAACACTCCCTCCCTCGTGAGCGGATCGTGAAAACTCTCCGACTTTAAATTAAACGGATTGAGGAAAACACTCCCTCCCTCGTGAGCGGATCGTGAAAACTCTCCGACCTTGAATTGAACGGATCGAGGAAAACACTCCCTCCCTCGTGAGCGGATCGTGAAAACTCTCCGACCTTGAATTGAACGGATCGAGGAAAACACTTCCTCCCTCGTGAGCGGATCGTGAAAACTCTCCGACTTTGAATTAAACGGATTGAGGAAAACACTCCTTCCCTCGTGAGTAGATCGTGAAAACTCTCCGACTTTGAATTAAACGGATTGAGGAAAACACTCCCTCCCTCGTGAGCGGATCGTGAAAACTCTCCGACCTTGAATTGAACGGATCGAGGAAAACACTCCCTCCCTCGTGAGCGGATCGTGAAAACTCTCCGACCTTGAATTGAACGGATCGAGGAAAACACTCCCTCCCTCGTGAGCGGATCGTGAAAACTCTCCGACTTTGAATTAAACAAATCGTGAACGGATTAAATGGATTGCGAGTTAAGCGAATGGAAGGCACAAACAAGTTAACATTTTTTCTACAAATATAAACAAGTTATTGTTCTATTCATCCTTCCGAGGATACAAAAAAGTGGCAGCATCGGCCACAGATAGCCATATATAAATACTTAGTTACAATCATTGTTCCTATTACATTCATCCAACAAAAACCCGAAAAGAAATCAAGGAGCTTGATCAAGGATCCCCTCCACGACCGGAAGAAGTTCCGGTCTACTGGGAAGGGGGAACTGCCGTGGTCTTCGAAGTCTGAGGAGGAAGGTCCGGGAAAAGGTTCATGAGATCACCCAATGGGAGACGGGCGGAATCCGCAAGCCTCTGAATGTATGGATATTGGGCCTCGAACAATTTGTTATACTCCGCCTGCCATATGTTCGGAGCCTCCATATTGAGTTTCCGGAATCTGGGCAAAAACTTCTCAATGTCATATTTTTTTCGCTCATACTTAAAACCGTCCAAAAATCCAGCGGAGTAAGACAAACCATAAACCCTCCCCATACTCTTCTTATATTCATGGCTCTCAAATAACCTTTGGCACGCGGCCGAAATCAACTCTTTCACAGTATTGTAACGGATGATTTCTGATTGACTGACCTCTTCCGCCAGCTCTGCTTTCTCTTCTTCCAACTGCTTAACAGCCTGATTTATCTCCCTGAGCTCCCTCTCCAGCTCCCTGATCCTCTCCGCCTGATTACCAGCCGTCACCCTCCATCATCTCTATCTTTCTGCATATCTGCCAGCTGGTCGGACAACCCTTCCTCCCGGACCCGAGTGGCTTCCCACTCGTTCGCCAGTTGCTTCTCCAAAGCTTTAAACTCCCCCACCAGATGATCGTACTTCCCAGTCATAGCACTACGCCCTTGTTCGGCAGCCTTCTGAGCGTGCTCCAACTCCCTGTTCTGGGTGATAAGCTGAGTAAACCGGCGCAACACCTCCGCCTGCGTTGCAATCCTGTTAGCAGATTGCACGTAGGACGACCGAATTAGCCGGCTGGTCGTCATCTCCTCCAGGAAAGCCTGCTCGGCGGGGGTCGCGAGATGTGTTAACATCTCTTGACACGCCCTATAGGAGTTCAACTGGACATCCTTGGTCAAAGACCACTCCGGAACAAAAGGCACTCTTCCGGAAGAACCTCCATCTGCAATAAAATCGACCGCACATGAGCATAAGGCAAAAGCTAAGAAAGAAACCATAAAGAAGGATTCATATACCTCCCCATGCAGAGTAGTGCCCTTCGGATTCGGGAGAGGGATGTACGGAACGTAGCGAATTCTCCGAATGAAAGGACAGATCTGTAAAAATAAGGGATGAGAAAAAGGAAAGAACGAACAATCCACAAGAAGAGCATTTCTTACCATGATCCGGAGGCTGCTGATTCTGTGGCTGACTCTCCTCGGTTGGTTGCCTTTCAGAGATTGTCGCATTATTATGCCCGGTCTCGGCATTCTCCCCTTCCGGATTTGGTTCCTCCTCTCCACCACCCGGCCTTTCCTCAACGTGAACTACCCCTTGCACAAAAAATTGCTGAGGAGGAGTTCTCTCCGAGACGTCATCGGACGAGGCCTCCTCCTTCACATTGCCCTCGGGCTGTTTTCTCAGTTTTTTTCTCCTTTTCTGAACAACAGAAGATCCCTCAGCATTCCTTTTCGTACCAACCTGCTCCATCATCTGCTTTTTCCTCTCTTTTTCCTCCCTAACGGCCAACACACTCGAGTCCGGCCTTTCAACGACCTTTTGCAGTGAAGTCTTTTCAGGGACTGAGCTCCCTTATACCAGCGGCGCAGTTGTCCTATCAATCCTCTCGCTCCCTTCCGGTAATGGTCCACCTTTGCTAACTTCTGTCACAATCTCAATAGGGAGCTCCAAGTATTCCGCCATCGTAAGCGCTACAAAAAAAAAAAAAAAAAAAAAAAAAAAAAAAAAAAAAAAAAAAAAAAGGGAGGTAAAGATCAAATACAAGGCAACAGGTTATATACGGTTAGGACAAAAGAGTATGGTATTACCCTTTCCCTCGGCATCCCTTACAACAAGCTCATACCTGGGATACTCAGAAACTTTAGAGAGACCCGTCATCCATAAAAGGGCGCCGGAGGGTTTCCTAAGAGGAATCACCTTTGCAGCGACCCGTTTAGCATCCCTATCGGAGTGAGTCTCCGGAAACCCATCTGTGATTTTGGAATCTCTATGCCTCCACGGCATGGCGTTCGGAATTGCTCTCCGATCTATCAGAAAAAAATGGTCCTTCCAATGCTTCAACCCACTAAGCACCTCCGCAAAACATTTCCTAGCCCTTCGTCCCGTTCGACTCTCAAATGAAAACCAATGACCTTGTTTACAGAGTCTATAAAATACTCGGAATAGTGGGACGGTCGGTTGCACATCCAGACTATAGCACCGAATCTCAAACATAGTTACTCTATTTAAACCTATCGGCACGATCTGAGAAATGTGTACCCGGAAATACTGTATTACCGCTAACAGGAAGGCCGAAAAAGGAATCCTTACACCCCCGGTTATTATCTGCTGAACGTAAATACCTATCTTATCGTCTGGTAAATTGTTCATAGTCATATCGTTCGGTGGGAGTGTAGGTCGTAAATCTGCTGGGATCCCGAACTCTTTTACCACCTTATCTAAGTCTCCCTGGGTCATCTTTGAAGTATGTATGTGCATATCGAATTTAGGCACTATCCTATCGGAGGAAGGCCCGGACCTACTAGCTAACAGACGGTTCTCGGATGTGCTCATCTTAACGGCTATGGCTAAAAGGATGCCGAGGAATATATAACAAAGCTAAGTACAAAGAATGAAACGCACCTCACAGATTCTTCCGATAGTAAAAAGTATAAGCCTCCGAAGTTAAGAAAAATACAAACAGTAAAAAGTGAAAAATGAGGAAAGGTAAAGCGATATATATATATAGAGGAGACCTAGAGGGAAGCGAATTGTCGCATCAGTCTGCCATTGGTTGACGTGGCAAACTCTGGGACGTCAGATCTCTAGGGTAAAAGCTACACGTGGCACACAGCTGTCTGGCATACAGTAAAAATATTATTATATTCGGCTCATGGGCCTGGACCCCAACCAGCCCACGAATGTTCAACAGCCTCTAACACTCTTACCCGAACCGACACTCATGACCCGATGAAGCAAGTGCGACACTAGCCCGAACGACGTATGCCGAAAAGCCGTAAAAATGTTATTTAAGTATTGCACCATCGGTCTTCAACCGATACTACAATACTGGGAGGGACATGTTGGTGTATGTGTCCGGACGTCATACTTCGTCCGGACCATGCTTTCATGTCCGGACGTCTCATCTCGTTCGGACTGTCTCGGGTCTCCGGACATATTTCTGACAGAACCGCCGCCTTACACATGGAGCAGTCCCATCAACTGTCACTTTCCCGGATTTCACGGGATTGTGTTCACCACGTGGTCTGACACCTACCTGCTAAGTCAGACATAGGTCAACTCACGATTCCCGAGGTAAACAGGTACAGTAGGTGTGGGTAGTATAAATACCTCATTTGTAATATGCATGATTTTTACATTGACTACTGTTACTCTCATATCACTGTTCACAACATAATCACCCGATACTTACTCTCACGCCGGAGGTTGGCCTTGGGATAAAACCCAGGGCGAGTCTAACGCGTGTTCCTCTTGTGTGTAGGGGGGAGCATAGTCCAAAGGAGTCACTCCGGAAGACGATACATGGAAGTGGGACCTTCTTGCGGGGTTTTACTTCAACATGTCTCAAATTCAATTCATGATATGTGCAATTGTGCAACAACTTTAAGTGATCACGCCACACTTCCTGAAAAAAGAAGGCTTTACCCGGTTTAAGTTTGTGTGGTGTTGACGTATGTGTCCGAACGGCCTGTCTCAACCGGCCGTCCGGACGACATCGAGCCGTCCGGACATACCGGAGGGCACACGACTCATCCGGCCAATATCACTGTGAGTAATAGGACAGGTGACGTTTACCTTTTGACAGATGGCAGCTGCAGACACCGCCGCCGCCGCCCCAGGATTTACGGGATTATGTCGGGGACATGTCTCCTGAAAATCCGGCGCCGCCATTCCAGGTATCAAGGTCGAGTGCTATAAATACTCGACTCATTTACTGCTCTCAACCAACACTTTTACCCGCATTTAATTCCTCACTACGTTTGATAGCCCCTTCGGAATATCAGATACTTACTCTCACACCGGAGGTGGGTCCTGGGATAATACCCGGGGCGAGCCTAACGTGTGCTGTTGTGTGCAGATACCCGGAAGACCCAAGACAGCCAAGGGGATCAGCACCCAAGCCTACCGGAGGAACCCTAGCTGAGTTCAACCGGCAGGCCCTCTTTATTTGTCTGAAGTAATTGCAAGAAATTGCTTCAACAAATTGGCGCCATCCGTGGGACCTTCCGCTCGATCTACCTAAGGTTCGGAATGACAGGCCCCCCACCAACGTTTGAAGCATTCGGAACAACAAACACAACACCTCACTTCACCCCTGTCTGAAATACAGATGGGCCCGGAGGATCCGGAGGAAACCAGGATCCCCCAGATGCCCAAACCCTAATCGCTGGCCATCTCTCGGCGTTGAAAGAACTACTCAAACAACCGGGCAATCGCAACCTGATGAGTCCCAGAATGCTGAGGCTCGACGGTGAGTCTGAAAATTCGGAGGAAGAAGATGTCGTAGGATCGCCCTACGGAAAAGGAAAAAAGGCAGATGATAATTCGAGCTATGGGAAAGGAAAAAAGGCGGACGACGATTTGAGCAAACCATTCAAGGAAATGATCAAGTGTCCATTCACAAAAAGAATCATAGAGTTCTCATCTCCCAAACACAAGATCTCAACGAACTTGAAACTGTACCAAGGGACCACTGATCCGGACGACCACATTAATCGTTTCACCGGAGCAGGAAACCATGAAGAGTGGCCCATGCCCGTGTGGTGTCGAATGTTCCAACAACCCTTGGACGGGAAAGCCAGAGGATGGTTTGATAAGCTCCCTACAGGAAGCATTGATAGTTGGGACGAGCTCCAGAAAAGGTTTTTAAACAGGTTTAGCATGTTAAGAATAAGCACTAAGGACCTAACAGAGATCAACAAGATTCGCCGAAAGGCGAATGAAAGCCTTCCGGATTTTAAGGAAAGATGGATATGCGAGGCCAACCACTTCCCGGACGCCTCGGAAATCATGCAAATCGGATCATTTCTGAATGGTCACCACTGCCCGGAGTTAGCCAAGAAATTCTCGAATAAGATCCCTAAAACCGTTGACGAGATGTTGGAAAGGATCGATGATTTTGTTCGTTCCGAAGAGGCATTCCTAGCAACAGAACTGCCGAAGGGAGAGAGAACAGAGCCTCGGCCTAACCCGTATCACAACAGGAACGACTACCAGCCAAAGCCTCCTGTTGGAGATTACCGCCGGAATAACCCTAGGGTCGGGTTCAAGGGACGAAGGAACGATTACTACACACCTTATGTCGCCCCAAGGTACGGCAACACTGGGAGGCCCGACCCCCGCCGAAATGACATCCATCGAAACGAGACAAGGCCGATAGATTTGGACATCCTTACGAAGACACCTAAGGAAATATTGGCAACAGAACACCAGCTAAGGTTACCGCAGCCTCCTCCAACAAAGGGAAAGCCACAGAAGGATTGTGAGGACAGATACTGTGACTATCATGGGGAGAAAGGACATTTCACTGACGATTGTTGGGTACTCAAGGAGGAGTTGAAAACCGCATTGAGTACAGGGAAGCTGGATCATTTGGTAAAAGACCTCAGGAGAGGAAAGAAAACTAATCAAGGAGGTAACTACCAAGGGAGTAGAGGGAAAGTAATCAACATGATCCGAAGCCTTGCAACCTCCTGGAAATCGGAAGAAGTGGGAAAGGAAGAGTGGATGAACGCTCCAATAAGCTTTCCGTCCATTCCTCTGGAGAAGATGTCGGACGAACCGCTGATAATCAAGGTTGAAACTGAAGGAAGAGAAATCCGCGAGGTCTATGTTGACCTTGGCGCGTCAATGGAAGTAATGTATGGACATCAATTTGAGCGCCTGGGTCATGCGGTTAAAACACGGTTGAAGAAGGTTGACACGACCTTGATAGGATTCACTGGAAAGCCCATTAGGCCAAGGGGGGTGATTGACTTAGAGATCCGCTTCGGAAGTCGGGATCTGTTCCGGAAAATCAGTTTGGAATTCGCCGTGATCGACTCACCTTCCCCCTACAATGCCATACTGGGGCGCACCGGTTTGAGGAAGTTGCGGGCCGTACCTTCAACCATTCATTCGATGGTTAGGTTTCCAACACCGAGCGGCATAGCGACATTGGTCACCCGGCCAAAGACGCGAGGGCATCACGGTGCGAGGGAGGAGCCCATCGCAGAAACAAAAGAAGCCAAGGAAAGAAATCACACGTTCGTAATCAAAAGAATGTGACGCTGATACAAATGTACTTTCGGTGCCATACGAGTGGCAGAGATAATAATGAACAAGCGATACAATTCATAACATCGATGAATACCGAAGAACAACAACTGTTCGGCAGCATCCCATGTTAAGACCCAAATTGTCCCACTCCACCCCGCACATGCAGTTCCACGCATAAGTAAAAAAAAAATTTTTTGGAATGAGGAAGGGAAAAAGGGGGAAGACAAATAAAGCAAGCATGGATAAGTCACAAGTTAATAGAATCCGGCAGGGTCGTTCAAGGGTCCAACAGAACATCCCACCATACCAACCGAAAGGCCAATTCCGATAAACCTCAATGAGAAAATCACTCCGAAAACAAGCAAAAACAATAGCGCCAAACACGAAACATGGAACGCGCGGAATACAGAACAGTCATAAATATATACAAATGAATAAATCACACGAATTATTTGTCATAAAATTATTACAGTCATCCGGATGTATAAAAAAAAAGAGGAAACTGTTCTTGGCTCGAAGGCCTTACATCACCAAGGTAAACCAAATCATTCGAAGACTTAGGGAGCCGACTCGTCCCCTCCAGCAGTTGAACTCTCGACATTGGTAGCCCCGGAAGTTGATCCCTCGGCGGCATTGACAGTCTGAACCCGGGGAGAAGAAGCCGGATCGGGATCAGGGAAGATTTTCAGGATTTCATCAAGAGACTTGAGATAGGAGCCGCTGATCTTCTTGATATAAGGATACTCTGCGGTAAACAACCCATCAAACGCCGGGTCGAGTTTCTTTGCAGCATCCACATCCAGGTCTTCCGTCTTGGCCAAGATGGCGGCCACTTCTTCCGGCTCGCGGCCCTGAACCACGCCCTCCATAAACCCGGACTGCGAGGACAAGCTGAAGGGCCCTGCTAAATGGTTCTTGTACTCATAGCTGCCCAACAGACGACGAACAACCTCCGGGAGGACCTCTTTAACAACCCTGAACCTTTCCCCTTCAGTACGGCCCACCCGGGCAATTAGGTCTTTCTTTTCTTCCCGAAGGCCCAAGTTGTCCTTCACCTCCTCACTCAGGTTAACCTTAGCTTTTTCCAAATCAGCTTCCAAGGCGCTGATTCGTTCCGCTGCGGCCAACCTCTCATCCTCCACCAGCTTCTCCAACTCTTTCACTTGCCCCATCAACTCCGACTCTCTCACCAGGCAAGTGGAATGCTCAATCTTCAGTTGTTTGAGCTCCCCCCCTTTCTTTCCGGGGTCTCCACAATGCTGGTGGATTTAGTAAAGCTCGCCGTGATCATGAAGAAGTTTCTCGAACCGAAGCAACAAGTCCGACTGAGCAACGGACCCCACACCCAAAAGTTTCCAGGCTCTCTGAACAGCCTCGGCATCCCCCAAACTTTCCAAAAATGACTCTTCTTTCGGAGTCGGTAGGTGCAACATCAGTTCCCGGCAGACCTTCCAGTTATCCAAACGGTCATCCTTGCTCACCTTCCACGTCGGCACATGCAAAGAGACCGACTCACTTTCACCGGCTACTTTATCCTTTCCGCGGTAAGGAGCAGCAGCGGAAGAACCCCCTACATTTTTGGAAAAAGAAGAAAATGAATCAATAAGTCAAGTAACAATTTCAGAACAAATGCAAAGTTCGGGGATCAACGTTTCATAAAGTAAAAGAAAGAAAAGACTTGCCAGTACCAGTGGTCTCCGACGTGAAGCCCCCGCCGATACCTCCTTGGGTATCCGGTTGTTTTCTTCCGGCCGAAGCATCGGGCCCCTCCGGCTGTTTTCTTGCGCCCGAGGCACTCTCGCTTTCATTTGGCCCTCGGAAAATACCCCCGCCGGACGCATCATGATGAAGGCGGATTCTAGTCCCCTGTGTTTGGGACTGAGATATGGGCCGGACAACATCCTGGTCCGGTTTCCTCTTTCTGGAGCCCGAAGCCTTTGGGTCAGGCTTTTCGACTCTGGTCATTTCGACCGTCTGCTCAGGAATAACGGTTTGAGGAGCAGCGGCAACATGCGCTCCAGAGGGTTGACTCTCTTGATGCTTATTCCCCTGGTCCACCGGCACATCCTTTCTAACTTTGGGCTTCTTCAAGTATTGAGACATTATGATAGCTGCAGAAAACGAATGCATAGTGGTCAAACCGTTGCACAGGCACGACGGCCGAAACACAACTAAAGTAATAAAAGGAGGCAGACAAAGGCTGTAAGGGCGTAACCCTTCCCTCGATCCCCCTAAAAGCCGCCCGCTAGTTGGGATACCCCCAATCGGACGAGAGTCCTATGACAACTGGGAAACTCAAGCGACGCGAGGTCTATCGCATCCTAGGCCATCCTATCGGCGTCCGGAGTAAAAGAACCGCAGGGTTTATATGCGAGCTACGATGATAAACCTCGAAAAAGGTTACATGGTGCCTACCTAACGGTATTAGTTATGCTTCTCTACGACATTTTGTAATCCATGATAATCCCACGCACAGCCCTTTCGCCCCATCGAAAGGCACGCTTCTCTACGACCAACTTTGGGGGGAAAGAGGGATACAGCCAAACAACAAGTAAAATTAAGGCAGGGATGGTTCGGAATGTACCTTTGAAAGACGAAAGACTAGTATGAAAGCCACGGACAGATTTGCAAGAATCGTTCGGAAAATAGTACCGGAAGGCGTCTCAGTTAAGAATATGGAATTACGGTAGTAAAAAAAACACACACCAGTGTCGCTATTTATAAGAAGAACTCAGGATGTGGAATGTCACATTTAGCGAGACGCTGACGTGGCCGCATCTCAGCACGCGTGCCAAGCACGCGCATGCGTGTCAGTTCATTAATGATGACGGATGACCTACATGGAACAACCATAAAGTAACAGAATTATAAATAATAATAAAAAAAGAGAGGTGCTCTGGCAACACTTGGTAGAATCATTGTGACGTAAGACATGCTAGAATCTAACGGCATGTCCTTCGGAAAGGGTCAAACGTGAACCCATAGTTTGTCAGCAATGTCATACCATCGGCACAATCACAGCGCCTACGCATAGAAGGGTAAGGCCCTCCAGATAAATTGAAAAAGGCACCCTGACCCATCGGGTGTACGCAATGATTACTCACCATAAAAATAAAGACATACACATAATGTACATTAGAGGATCGGGAACGATGTAATAATAGCTTCCACACATCAAAGCCATGACGTGTCAAAACCAACTCTTTAAGGCATTACACCATCGGCCGAACTAGATAGCAAATGCAACAGTTATCCTAAAGACTTAGGCCGAAAGGCCATAAGGTAATCTTTGAAGTGTTACGTCAGTACTTTACTAACAATGCAATACCAATATTACATGTATGTATCGGAAAGCGCAGGCTAAAATATGAAGCAGCCGTAAGGCATTATCTTAGTCTTATGGGTGTATATGTTCGAACGAAATGTGCCAAAAGGCACCAAGGGTATTACCTAAATATTGCAGGTATCGATAGGCGCACAGATCTTATATAAGTATTACATCATCGGCCTTCAACCGATAATGCAATACTGGGGGGGACATGTTGACGTATGTGTCCGAACGGCCTGTCTCAACCGGCCGTCCGGACGACATCGAGCCGTCCGGACATACCGGAGGGCACACGACTCATCCGGCCAATATCACTGTGAGTAATAGGACAGGTGACGTTTACCTTTTGACAGATGGCAGCTGCAGACACCGCCGCCGCCGCCCCAGGATTTACGGGATTATGTCGGGGACATGTCTCCTGAAAATCCGGCGCCGCCATTCTAGGTATCAAGGTCGAGTACTATAAATACTCGACTCATTTATTGCTCTCAACCAACACTTTTACCCGCATTTAATTCCTCACTACGTTTGATAGCCCCTTCGGAATATCAGATACTTACTCTCACACCGGAGGTGGGTCCTGGGATAATACCCGGGGCGAGCCTAACGTGTGCTGTTGTGTGCAGATACCCGGAAGACCCAAGACAGCCAAGGGGATCAGCACCCAAGCCTACCGGAGGAACCCTAGCTGAGTTCAACCGGCAGGCCCTCTTTATTTGTCTGAAGTAATTGCAAGAAATTGCTTCAACATGTGGCGGTGAGCTAAAATTATATGGATTAGTCAGCCAAAATGTCAAAAACGATGGTTAAAAAAAAATCTCAAAAGCAAGTTACCATGAAGAAGACAAAATTAAGATCGATGGCACAAAGTCGAGAAAACTTAAAGGGATCACTATCCAAAGATAAAACATCGATAATGTTCAATGTATCAAATGATAAAACACTAAAAGAGACCGTTGTAAATGACGAAGTACATCGGTACATGAAGCAAAGCTTGTAACCTCAAATCTCGTGCCATGCATGTTGCCACAAAAGGTAAGACGACTATAACTCTATTTTCTATAAGTCATTTAAACTTTTGGAAAAGATATGTTGTCATTGCCTCATAAGCTACTCATCCAGGCCACGAGATTAATATGATAAACGGTCGACATCGATTTCGTTTAAGAGGCAACCATATATTCACCAACCATATGATCAAATGACCTGTGACGTACGATAGTTGGTTGGAGTTGAGATGAATATAAATCTCATATTTGTCATATATTAAAAAAATCGATCTTATCCATTCATTTTTCATCTATGTTAATAAAAAATCAATTTTCATCTTTTTTTTAAAACAATATATCTTGCAAACGATAAATCTTCAAGCTACAAAAAATACACCATCGCGACGAGAATTAAATTATCTATCTATAGATATGCATTTCTCTATACTTTCGACCATTTTTTTTTTTTTTTTTTTTTTTTTTTTTTTTTTTTTTTTTAAATTTTCGCCCAGAAAAATCACATATGATTTGTAAAAATCACATGTGATTTGTAAAAATCACGTTTGATTCGTAAAAATCAAATCACGTGTGATTTTTCTGAGCGGAAAATTTTGAAAAAAAAAAGTTCGCCGAAAGTATATAATAATGTATATCTATAGAAAGATAATTTAATTCTCGTCGCGATGGTATATTTTTTTCGCGTAACGATTAACGTTTTGCGAGATATTTAATTTTTAAAAAAAAGGTGAAAGTTTATATTTTTTGTTTTGATCAAAAAAATAAATGGTTAAGATTGTTTCATTGGATCTATGACAAATATGATATCTATATTGAACTTTTGGCATACCACGTAAGAGTTGTGATCCATATAGATCACATATTTGACATAGATCCAATCAACCAATTATGTCCATTCATTTTTTGATCAAAAATAAAATAAAATAAACTTTCAACATGTTTTTAAAAATTAAATATCTCGCAAACCGTTAATCGTTACGCTAAAAAAATCATACCATCTCGACGAGAATTAAATTATCTTTCTATAGAAATGCAATTCTATATACTTTCGACTAATTTTTTCTTTCAAAATTTCCGCTTAAAAAATTACATGTGATTCGGAAAAATCATATGTGATTTTTAAAATGAATCACATGTGATTTTTACAAATGAATCACATGTGATTTCTCGTCAGAAATTTTGAAAAAAAAATCGTCGAAAGTATATAAAATTGCATATCTATAGAAAGATAATTTAATTCTCGTCGCGATGGTGTATTTTTCGTAGCTTGAAGATTTACCGTTTGTAAAATATGTTTGTTTTAAAAAAAATTGAAAAATAGTTTTTAGTTAATTTTGATGAAAAATGAATAGCTAATATTAGTTCATTGGATATATGGCGAAAGTAAGATCTATATTGATCTTTTGTCTAGTTGGTTGTTGGTTTTTTTTCCTATAAATGCAAAAGCAAACCACTTGACGGATATGTGCATGTTAACACAAATTAAACGAGCTATAGCGACAGTCCGCCTACTTTATGCAAACTATCCATCTAGTATCATTTACTTTTCAACACTAAGCATAAATCCATCTGCTATCATTTTCTTCTAAGCACAACTCTAAGAGCATTCACAGTGGTCATAGTGCAGTGTCATACTGTTAAAAGTTAAAACTATTAAAAACAATTGATGTTGCACTCAACCAACGACCCTACATATTTTTGATAGATAATAAAACCCTATACGCCCGTATGTGTCTTTTCTATTGTATTGTAATAATGTTTTAGTTATAGTTGAATATGATAATATAATTTTCCGTATTTCCTCTGATTTCTATATAGTATCAGGGCATTAGGTACAATCCGTCACGCTTAGTAATCCTCCGATCGTCACTATTTATGACGGTTCGGAGGGATCTCGCTTATTGTGGATCTCGTTTTGTTTTCTATTGCTTTGTTATAGGTTCGTCCATCTCTACACAACTGTAGGAGATTTCATGTTGCACATTCGTTAACCGTTGGATTTTGCTGATTTTTGGGCTCTAGCTTCTAGGCACATAGATCTACAATTTCATCGAAGGGATTTACGATCTGATGTTCCTATGGGGAGTTATGGCTCGTCGAAGCTGCTGTTGATTTTTTAGTTTTGTCGAATTGCTGTTGGTTCAGCTTTTGTGAGGACGATTATTGGTTGTTGGTTCTGATTCTCATGATTGATTGTTAGGTATTGAATATGAATTCGGCTTGCAAATCTATTAATTTTTGTTTGAATTGAGATTTTTGAGTTTAGATCCCGTGTGATATCTATTTTGTTTTGAGGAATTATTTTATTAATTAAAAAGAATAAGAATGGATTTATAGAATCCATACTGAGTGGAGCTATGTATTAATTTAGTTGATTGTTTGGTAAATTGGGTTTGATACGGTTTGGTCATCCGTTTATTGGTTTAATGGTTAATAGTTTCGTATCGTATAGGTATTGGTATCGATATCGGTATTGAATTGGAAATTGGTTTTGTGTGGTGATGGTGGTGCAACGGTCTTAACTAATTATTAAGTCTTGAGTAGTTATGTGTTGCGTCTCGGTATCAACATGTTTTGGTTACGTCTGCCCGAATCTGCTTTATATGCATCTATCTGCCTGGATCTACTATGTATGTATTTGTCTATCTGAATCTACTATGTCTACATCTGTTATTTGAATATACTCTTGTTTGTCTCCGTATTTGTGTGACTTTAACTGTCTGCCAGTTCTATGCTTTCCCCTTATCTGATTATGTGCTCTGCATCCGTCCATCTGATTCTGCTTGTTCGAATCTCATTCATCTTCTTAATTATGTCGCTCTGCTATGATTTTGGTTTTGCAATGAATTTGGTCTGTCTGTTTCAGACTTGACTGTTTTAGCCTTGTCACAATTTGGATTGCATCGGATCGAGACTCTGTCTAGCACCGAGTTTGCACTCCGCTTTTTGTTTGTTTTTCAGTTTTAGTTTATTTTCTGTTTGACAAAATCTCAATGTTTACCGTTGCAGCATTGCAAGTTTGAGAGGAGATGTTAGATAATAAAGACCTATAGGGCCGACCCACTTGCTTAGGCCCGTTTAATAGTTAGGGTTTCGTCTGTGTCTTTCTATTTAATGTATTGTAATGTTTTAGTTATAGTTGAATCTGATAATATAATTTTCGGTATTTCCTCTGATTTCTACACTTTTATCAATCAATACAAATCGTCCTCAAATGAGTGCGATTATGCAAAAGAAAATATTATCCTATTTTTTAAAGGGTGTGATATGAGAATACAAATGAATACAAACAACTGAAACACCAAACCAAACTATAGCGTGATAAAACGCTTAAATAACCAAAACCAAACTATGAGTATTAATTGTGTGTAAGAGAGAAAATAAAGAATTGAGTTATATGAAACCCTATATCCAGATCCAGCATTATATAGTCAACATTTTCACTTCAGTCCTTGCACAACAAAAACTAACAAAACAAACACTAAATTTTGTAACTATTAGAAATGGACAGTAGTCCATGTACTAATCATGAGACAAGTTCGATACATTTCAACACCCTTCCTCAAACTTATACTTAGAACAAACTGAATATAACTACCACAAGAAACCAAAACCACACTAACAACAATCACCTCAAACCAAAAAAAAAAAAAAAAAAAAAAAAAAACCTTATCACCAGCAACCCCAAAAACTTATATCAGACCGAACAATAATTCAACCAAACGAACACTTCATTTTCAACAAAGAACCTCTTTACTCAGGTGCAAAAAATATATCAACAACTTTTAAAAACTTACAAAACCTTTTGTGATCAATACTTGTTTGACCTTTAGTAAAAAAATCTGCAACCTCATCAACAGACTTAATTGTTAAAGTTTTAATAACACATTTGGAAAAAAAATCTCTTAAAATGTGTCATTAATTTCAAAATGCTTAGACTTCTCATGAAAAACTGGATTAGCGACTATTTGAATAACTGAGCTATTATCAAAGTTATAGGTAAAAGCTTTTCCACACCCAACTTTTAAAAATTTTACTAACCAAATTACTTCACAAGTAGTAGAAGTCATTGCTCTGTATTCTGACTTAATAGAAGACTTTGACAAAGTAGCTTGCTTCTTACTTTTTCAAGATACCAAAATTATCATAAAAAACACCAAAACCAGTAACACACTTCATAGTGATTGGACATTTTGCTCAGTTAACATCCACAAAGCATTTTAAACTAGGACTATCGTCTTTACTAAACTAAATGCTAGAACCAGGAGAGGTTTTAAGACATCTTAAAACTCTAAATGCAGTATCAACATGAGACTGTAATAGACAATGCATATGTTGACTCAAGAAATGAACAATATAAGAAATATCAAGTCTTGTTATAGTCAAATAAATCAGTTTCCCAACTAATTTTTGAAATATAAAATACGACCGACTTAGGTTAACCGTGTTGACTTGGATCACATGAAACTCGGTGGGTAAAACTCCGTTTTAGAGCCTCGAAAAACTGGTTCATTTTGACCCTCTTTTAGTAAAAAGCGATTCAACCGGCCGGATCGAACAGGGTTTTAAAACATTGCCCTCCACCCTTATTGATAAATAGTTTAGAGTAAATTACACTGTTCGTCCATGTGGTTTGGGTAAAATCCCTAATTGAGCCCATATCTTTTTTTTCTTCTTCTAATTGATCCTTATTATCAAATAATGTAACACCGTTCATCCTTATCGCCTAATTCAGTTATCTTCTCCGTTTGCTCCCAATTGTCAAGTGGCAACGTTAGTCCATTAACCAAACGATTGTTTGCAGCGTTAGTCCTTTACACTAAAGAACGTTTCTAATTAACTCAAAATTTGGTTTTCTTAACGTTTTCGTCCGCTTTTATACGTTTTCATCCATTTTCGTCCGTTTTTATACGTTTTCTTACGTTTTTGTCCGTTTTTATACGTTTTATTCGTTTTTATACTTTTTGTCTGTTTTATACATTTTATACGTTTTCATACGTTTTTATACGTTTTATCCGGTTTATACGTTTTCACATGTTTTATACATTTTATACATTTTCATACGTTTTTATACGTTTTATCCGGTTTATACGTGTTTCACACGTTTTTATACATTTTCGTCTATTTTTATACGTTTTCGTATGCTTTTATTCGTTTTGTCCACTTTTCTTACGTTTTTATCCGTTTTCGTCAGCTTTTATATGTTTTCGTCAACTTTTCTTATGTTTTCATACGTTTTCGTCCGTTTTTTTCATTTTATATGTTTTCGTTCGTTTTTATATGTTTTCTTACGTTTTATGCGTTTTCATCCATTTTTATACGTTCTCTTACGATTTTATACGTTTTTATACATTTTCGTCTGTTTTTATACGTTTTCGTTCTTCTTTATAAATTTTTACCCGTTTTCTTACGTTTTCATACATTTTTGTCCGTTTTTAAACTTTTTTGCCCAGATAAATACGTATGAAAATGTATAAAAACGGATGAAAACGTATAAAATTGGACAAAAAAATATAAAACAGACAAAAACGTATAAAAACGGACAAAAAGGTATGAAAACAAAAGAAAAATGAATAAAACGTATAAAAACGGACTAAAGCGTATGAAAACGGACTAAAGCGTATGAAAACGGGCGAAAAAGTATAAAAACTGACTAAAACGAATAAAAATGGACGAAAACGTAAAAAAGGACAAAAACGGATAAAAACGAATGAAAACGTATAAAAACAGATAAAAATTTATGAAAACATAAGAAAAACGGACGAAAACGTACAAAAACTGTGACAAATGGTAATTTTCACATTTTAAGTTAATAATAAGTATTTATTTATTATTTTTAAGCCGAGCATTTCTATGCGTAACTGCATGTTTCTGAGCATTTCTGAATATTTTTTGGGAGCTGTCCCGCATACTGTAGCTTACAGTCACTGCTAAAAAAATCTATTTTTGACAGTAAGTGTAAATTATCCTATTTCTGATAGTTACTGACAAGTTTCATATTTAACTGAGAAGCTTTCTCGTATTTACTGAAAAGCAACCCCACACGCGAACCGACACCACAGTATATATGGTAGCAGTCAAATAAATGCATTTTTGAGCAAATAATAATATTTTATTATTATTCTGACAAAAATGTCGATAAAAACTTTATTTTGCGTGTACGTGTCAAAAAACGTCAAAACAGGAATTTACGGTAACATTTAAGCTTAAACCGACACACGATACACAAACGAGGAGCAAAATCATTTTCCCTCCCCCTCTTGGCTCGTTTTACCGCCCACCTCCCCCACTACATGACAAGAATTTTTATTCTAATGTGTGTTAGTAGATGATGACATGCATGCATTTTGTTTTTATAACCTAATTACTTCACACATTATAACACACATACATATCTATCCTCAAAACTTACCTAGATCATTTTCTACTCTTCTACCTCACGAACCATCAACAAAAATCAAGATCTACAAAAATCAAGTGAAGTTTGAGCTAATTGGGTTGTACTTTCAAGTGTTTTGGGTTAATCGGAACGTATTGTGGGTAAATTTGGTGCAATTTGGGGTCTCTCTTGGTTTCCTACCTCTCGACTTTTTCAAGAATTTTTTAAGGATCCTCAAAACTTTTTCAATCTTGTTCATTACATGTTCTTGTGATGCTTAAAAGTGTTACCAAGTGCTAAATGTTTACGTTTTGTTAAATTGAAAAAGCTAGGGTTTGGTATATAATTATGTTTGCTCGACTTTTGTTTGACTTTATATACAAATTTGGTTATTTCTTGTTTGTGTGGTAAATCTTGTTGCTTGTGGTACTAGTTTGATGATACAAATGTGTTTAGTGTTGATTATGCGAGTTTAAAATGAAATATACACTTATTTGTATATATGTATAAATCGGCTAGTTTTTATGAGAAATAAAAATTGGGGTTTTGAAAAACATAAAGTTTTGGCTCTAGTGGTGAAATGGTGAAATTTATGCTTATTAGTTTATTTTAGATAGCTTATTGAAATAAGCACTAGCTTATTGGTTTTGACTTATTTGTTTTGGGTTAAATTGGGTCTCGACACAACATGGGCCAAGCCCAACAATTTTCGGCCTAGTTTGGCTTTTTGACCGAATTGCTTATTTAAAGTGCTTATTAGCTTATTTAATACTTAACGTAAAATATAACGTAAATAAAAAGGGTTAATTAGTTTTCGGACTAAAAATGAATTATTGGACCCATTATGGCCTATTCGGCCCAATATATATTTCGGGGGACAAAAATGAGTTTTGGAACGTTATATATCGATTAAAACCATTTTAAACTCGTTTGGACACTTTGAGCCCAATAAAGCTAATAAATGGATTTTCGGCCCAATTTTATGAATGTTGACTTTCTGTTGACTTTTGAAAATATTTTGACTAAACGTTGATTTTTTAATCGAAACTTATAACTTAGAAGTAAACGTAACGATAAATATAGTTATAACGATAAATATATAAATTTTGGACTAGTTTTGCAAATATAGTTAACGAAAAGGATTATTTGAGGAAATTGCAACACTTGGGAAAAATGGAAAAGTTTGAATAAACGAATGGGTCATGCCCAATTTTTCTAAAATCTCGACACTTAGAATATTTTCGGATGAAAATCGAGTAAAAGACGAAACGAATTATTTTTATTATTAAAAATATTAATCATTCTAAATTAATATTTTTAGATTTTATGAGACTTATAAATATATGTTATATATTTATACACTTACACTTTATTTGATTTCTCTAAATTAAATAGTTATAAATTCCTTTATAATTATCATTGTATTATAAATAATTATAATATTTATAATATAATAATACCCCACTATCACCATTATATTTGATTAATATTAAGCCCTAATTAATTAAAGATTTAATTTTTAAACCTTATTTAATATGCGATAATATATATATATATATATATATATATATATATATATATAATATATATATATATATATATATATATATATAAATATATATATATATATATTACTTACATATTTTGCGACGACAAGCACTAAGCATGAAAGTTTCCGTCGCACGTATTTTCACCATACACTTTCACCATGAGCCATCACCAAAGAGTCTTATACGATAAACCACTTTTGAAATGTACCTTACCACACAACAAGCAAGAAATACACGAGCACTTGACACACGTAAACCTTTCAAATGAGTTAAAACATTTAAAACACGAATATTACGCTAAGACTTACCATACTGATCTAGGTCGCGTGTCGGAGCGGTTGCACTGTCTTATTGTTGACTAGCAGATTGCTATTATTAAGGTGAGTTTATAGTCCCATTTTTATACGTATTATTTTTATAAACCTTGGAGTGAGAAACATGCAAAACTGTTTTCATGGACCAAATTGAACTTTGTTTTTACACACTAGTATGCGGATAACCTAAGTATGTTTGAATCCCATTGCGCCCACTATCATCAACCGTCAATTCCTGCTGGAAAGCGCGTATGATATAAATAGATCTATTGGGGGTGACTCCCCCGTTCGGTTGGCCCGGCAGGTCAACGCGAACGTATACCATGTCGGAATTTTGCCGAGTGTCTGGGGATCAACACTCGCGGGCACCCTTGTTTGCTATACCGTTTGGCATATTGTTTGTCTAGTTTCGGTTGGATGAACTTAGTGTTAGCATACAGTTAGAGTGTGTTTGCTGAATTATTTGCTATGGTCCATATGTGCTTATTTACTTTAAACCTATGAACTCACCAGCCTTAGCTGACTTTTAGCATGTTTTTCTCAGGTGTTTTAGAATGTATTCATTGAAGGCAGGGCATGGCATCGGTCATAATTTCTAGAAATGTTTTTACTCATGCGTTAAACTCTGATTTGAGACAGTCATGTTAAATGGGCTTTTTTTTTAATTGAATTGAACTTGATGTATGACATTTAACTTCGGAAATGTAAACTATTTTTAAAAACGGATTTTTAATCCGTTCTCTATATCTTTGTCTTTTGGTTACTGATTTAGTAGCACCCAAACATGTATTGTCACACCCCAAAAATGGCGCAGCGGAAAGTCATTTACGGGGTATGACTTTCATAGTCAAGAACACAAGGTGTCTAAATAGAGAAATACTGCATGCATAACATAAGAAAACTAATAGTCGCAAATTCCCACAATCGGGATAAGTACAAAGATCCAATGTAAACATAAGTCTCAAGGTCAAAAAACATCACTAGAAAATATCAAAATGCAACTTCACGGGATATACCCCAGGAGGGTCTTGTCTTAAGTCTTGCTAAGCCAGTCAATACTCAACCTTCTAAGCAGCTTCAATAATGTAACAATCCGTAAAATTCCCTAGTAATTAGCATACGTTAATCTAGTATTAATACATCGTTACTGTTCATTTAACCATTTTTACGGGCAATTTGAAATTTTTGTTTATTACAATTCTATTTAGAAACGTTGTTACGTTATTCATGATACTATGGAACGAGCTCACACACGGACCACAACGAAATAAACACACTAATATAAACAAACGGATCCATATATTAATTCACAGCCCAACTTTCTCTTGGCCTGTTACTATTCATAAGCCCAACCCATTTCCTAAGTTTTATTTATTTCACTTAACCACTCGATAAACTCACCAAACTTGGCCTCGTTTTCTTTTACTTTCGACACACATCTTATGCAACATATTGCACATCTCAATTCTCATTACACCAAAGAATTAGAATGCCAAGTTTCACATTTTATCTCGTACATTTGATCACTTAACGAAAGGCAAAGTAAAGCACCCTCGAGACATTCACAAGTTCACGCGACATATATCCATTTTAAACCAATTCGCTATAAACTTAACTTTTCCTAGCACGTTTATTTTCTATGATCAAATAAGAATTCCCAAACTCATTTTCCACCTTCTCCTTAAAAATCACATGCTAGAAAAATCATTTTGGACCTTTTAAATCATGTCGACATATACAAATATATATACCATTCGACACATGATAAATCCTACACACTAGCTCTTTCAAATATCTTAGTAAATCTTCTTAAAGTCCTTGTATTCCCTGCAATGTTACTATTCAAGCAACTTGTTGTCTCTAAACACAACATACACTTATACGTGTATGTATATTCACGTATTCCCTTTTGCATAGACTTCCATTCACACGAAGAAATCCTCATATATCTCCCAAGAATCTTCTTATCCCTGCTACACAATCCCATCATAATCAACTTGTGCTTATAAAATATATATCGACATAATATATACATACATATACGTACTCAACACCTATGCTATCTAAATGGTGATCCCCCAATCCTATCCTTACTGACATTCAAATATATTCTCTCAATATGCTTCCTAGTCTCCCCAACTTGCCCATAAATATAGACTATATATCTAGTACATGCATGCGTATGTACTCTTAATTCATTCAAAGTATCTCATTCACACTTAAACCCATTTACCACGTTTGCTCATTCCTTCTTGTTCACTGCCGAGAGCTCAAGGGAAGAAAACTAGTTCCATAACCTTTGCAAGTCCATTTCCAAACCTCCTTTCAAAGCCTTGGTGATAGTTCTATAGAGCAACGCGAGTTCCTTTCGATTCTTAGTCCATATTCACGTTAAATCTCACCACCTTCTTGGTGTGGTAAGTCATTCGAACCCATGTCTATATATATTTACGTGTTTTCACTTATTCACACCCTTTCTATTTCATACGAGTTCATACACATACTTTGGTTCATTTATTTTGATTCATTTTATTCGACCCATGCATGCATGTAAACGTATATTCGTTAACTAAAGTGGGACGAAGCACGACATTTCCAAACCCAATAGAACTTGAACGTGAGAAATAAATTACAGTCGAAACTATAAAAGAAATCCCACGCCTATCTTATATTTTGTCAAAGGCCTGCACATTGCAAATTGGGGTGTAGCTCTAGTTAGGAAATAATAAAGGTAATACTAATAGAGCGTGTTTATAATCTTGTAAAAAGAACGACATTTTGGTATGCATGAATCATGTTATGAAGACGCAAACTATAGAACTTGTTAAAAATGATCTCCATTAAGAAGCAAACTACTAGATTTATAAATAATAAGCATGATGATGTCACAAATATTTTTTTCTCTTGATTTTGCTTCCCTGTTTTGCTTCGCTGCTGCTAAAAACCAAACGGACCCACGTTGGGATTGAAAGCCCAATGAACTTTTCGAAGTATATAAAGACCACATAAATTCGTGTTGGGCCTTAAGGCCCATTCGACACCTATAAATTATTTTCGAATAAGCAGTTTGCTATAAGCTTAAAAATAAGCTCTTTAAGTCGAGTAAGTAAAAATAAAAATATAATTTTAGAACTTATGAACTTTGGACTAAAAATGCAAACTTTACGAAACATAGGGTCAAAAATGTAAATTCTGGAAATAGGGAGTTCAAAATAGAAAATTATGAAATTTAATATAAAACTGAGGACTAAAACTGTAAATAACAGAAAGTTGGGGTAGAAGATGTAAATTGGACATTTCTGACTAAAATTGTGAATATTTTTAATATTGGGTTAAAAGTGTAACTTGTATATAAGTTAAGGGTGAGGTTGTAAACTTTCTAATATTATCAAAAGCTTATACTTTCAACTTATCATGTTAAAAAATTCTTTCCTTATATGAATACAACAAATTTGATATGTATATATATGTCGACGTTATTCGTAATAAATAAATATAAAACACTAACGAATATTCAAATGATAATAAAAACCACACACCATAAGTAACACTTCAAAGATTATATTTTTTTAAACTTTAAGCATTTTAAGCATATCATTCATTCACATCACAATCCAATTCGTTGTCCTATATTCTTTCACAATCACTATTCACAACCTGTCAATCTTAAACCATCGAAATCTCAGACTTCCCTATTATTCAGGTCGTGTGTTGGAGCCGTTCCCGTGATACTTTTGACATAACTATACTTTGACCTTACAGCTAAGGTGATAATTCATAGCCCCTACTTTTATACGTTTTGATTAACTTTTGGGGGAGATACATGCTCAACTATATTTACTTACTTTTACAAGCATTCTAGAAACTTTCACGGTTCACCGTGAGTCATAGCCCCACTTTTACTCTTTTATTCATTTTAAACTACTTGGGGGAGATACATGCTTAGAAATACTTTACTCGTTTATCAATTACATGATTTGCTTTGTGATACGATTACTCAAACACTTATACATTTATGATACGATTACTCTTTTATACTTTCTAGATATGATGTGTAGTCTTATTACGTTATATGCTTTTACGTGGAAATCTATTCGTATGAATACTATTCATAGTCATTGGAAAGGTATTGATAGTACTATTATGGGATGATACCCCCACCCTTGGGTCCAGGACACGTGACTTTGGGTGACACGTACTATTTGGGATGGTGGTTCCCCGCCCTTGGGTCCAAAATGACGCGACCTTGGGTGAATATAATCCGGAATTCATATACTTATATTTAGCAGTGGATTGTAAACACACAGGTTGCAAGTTTTGTATGGGCGGGACTTGGGACTGAGTGGATTTACGAGGCCTTTGCTGTGAAATCTTTATTCAATGCTTTACATTTTAAACTAAACTCTATGAACTCACCAACCGTTGGTTGACACTTTTTAGCATGTTTATCTCAGGTTTATAAGGCGATAGTAGATGCATGGATTCTAGAGTCATTTGCATACTTGAAGACTTATATCTTATCATTCGATACGCTTTGAAAACTTTATGTAACTTTATACTTTGAATCTCTTGTTTAACTCTGATTTTAATAATTCGAATGATAACTTTTCAAAACGTCTCATTTAGAGGTCGTTTTCTAAACATTGATCTATATTATGAAGTAATACCCCCCTTGACTCTACTGTTCCGCTGCGGTAATTTGGGGGTGTTACAGAATGGTATCAGAGCCTTGGTTATAGAGAACTAGGTTGCATTTAGGAGCCTAGACTATAACTGCTATATACGTTAAGACTCTCATCCCTATCGCCTTACATACGTAGGACTTTTCCCATTTATATGCGCTCTGTTAAATGTTATAGTATCTGCACCGATACGGGAATCTCAACATTTGGTCGAGTCATCATAGGTGTGGAGCTCAGTGATAACTAGCTATTTAACTTAATCTTGTAACAGTTCTTGTTTGATGAGACATGGGATTAAGTTAAATAAAGGTTATCACTTAGCCGCAGAGAAATTTGATGATTTTGCTCGAAAATGAGATTTCTCTTGAGGATACTTTTTAGGGAAAATCTCAAAATCTAAATTGATGCGTGGTTTTGCAACCTTACAACAGGTTTTACCTCTCGAGGGATCTCAAGAGGCTTACAACCCCACCAGGCAGTGTACCTGACCGATGTAGTATAGTGTAGTGGTAAGTACGGGGGATTGATCGTTCTCCACAGGGAATAGTGTTCGTTAGGTATGAAAACTACTCTAATAGGTCTAAGGGTGAGAGAAGATTCTTTTTATGTTTTTATAATTTTATTAAAGCAAGTAAAATCTTGGGTTTGAAAGAGTGGGCGGAATTAGTTGCTAGTCAACTAACCCAAATAACTACAAATGCAAGTAAAATAAAATAACGAAAATGAAAAGGTTGGTAGAACTTATATGGAGAGGAATGTGTTTACTTAGATTTCCTTACTCCCTAACTATCTTTTACCGATTGATTAGTGTGTATTAATTGCGTGGATGACGGGTGTATTCCTTAATACCATTCGTGGGGTGGCGTACGTACTTCCCCAACTCTACAAGCTCCTACTTCACTCCTATGTCGAGCCGGCTAAGAAGCTCCTAACATGGGATCACTAGAATTCGCTCATGCATTAAATACAACCATATAAACCTTAGTACGCATTGGTTCATGTTTCTTAAGACGTTCAAGCAAGTTACCGTATAGGAAGTTAGCCAATTTTCTTAAGCCTAACATAGATGAACAATCATCCAATACAACTAATAACACACTAATAACCAATAATCAATAGCTAGGTTTCATTAGATCTAAGCAAACACAAAGAAAAATCTAGCCTAGCATGTTAAACAAAAGACAAGAACAAGATAGAATCAAACAACACATAGACATATTGAATGATTAATTGATAACTTATCTTCAATGTAACATGGAAGATCTCAAGGCAAAAAGCCTTGAAAAAGCTGCTAGAATCGTCTTAGGGTTTCCTCCCAAAATTACACACAAAAGTTCCACACTAATGACAAAAAATTGCAAAACTATATATAGAGATTAAGGGCTGACGGCGTCACGTTGTAGATTCTGACGCCGTCACCTCGCCGCTTTTAGGGTTCTCGGATGGCCTTCCTGACGCCGTCCCTCTTTAGACCTCCAAAATCCGTTCTGGCTTATCAAGGCTTGACGCCGTCAGATTATGGCTTGACGCCGTCCCTCTTTAAATTAAGCCGTGACGACCTTGATCACTTCAAAGGGTGACGCCGTCAGATTTTTCATGCAAAATTCTCTGGCTTATCATGAGTAATTTTCATATCCACCTTTTTCTTGCCAAGCCATGACGCCGTCTGGGGAAATTCCTGACGCCGTCAAAGGTACTTTTTAGCCGATTTTGAGACTTTGTCGTTTTCTTCACTTTTATGCTCCAAAAACGTCCAAAATGCTTCCTTTTCCAGATTTCTTCTCCAAAGTACCTAAAATGACAAAAGGAACGATTTAGGGCAATATTTGATCAAATAAATACGATTTAGGGCTTAAATGACCCCCTAAAAGCGGTACACTTTTCGCTTCATCATAAATCTAGACATCAAAAGCATGAAGGTCAGTGATAACTGGCTATTTAACTTAATCGTGTGATAGTTCTTATTTGATCACATGGGATTAAGTTAAATAAAGGTTATCACTTAGCCGCAGAAATTTGATGAGTTCACCCGAGGATTTTTTTGAGAGATAATCACCCTACCCTTTCACCATTTAATGTCAATCGCTGAGATATGTGTGTTTGGTGATATGTACACGTGTGAAAGGAGGCAAGTATAATTATGGTGTACAACATAATTATAAGTGCATCACGACACACGTGGACATATGTAATCATGCGTACGTTAATCGACATTGACCCATTTAGGATAACAGCTAGTAATGGGGTTTTTGTGAGAACGTTAAGTATAGATTGGAGACAACTAACAAATAATGGGTACGTTTTCCCTAGACAAGTAGTATTCTACCCTAAATACGTAAGTTTTTGCTTAAATACTTTAAACTTTACACGCCGGCTATTCGTTAACATCTTTCAAAAGATAACACAGACTGAATCTCGGGACGAGATTCAAAAATAAGGGGTAGGTACTGTAACAATCCGTAAAATTCCCTAGTCATTAGCATACGTTAATCTAGTATTAACACATCGTTACTGTTCATTTAACCATTTTTACGGGCCAATTTGAAATTTTTGTTTATTACAATTCTATTTAGAAACGTTGTTACGTTATTCATGATACGACGGAGCGAGCTCACACGCGGACCGCAATGAAATAAACACACTAATATAAACAAACGGATCCTTATATTAATTCACAGTCCAACTTTCTCTTGGCCTGTTACTATTCATAAGCCCAACCCATTTCCTAAGTTTTATTTATTTCACTTAACCACTCGATAAACTCACCAAACTTGGCCTCGTTTTCTTTTACTTTCGACACACATCTTATGCAACATATTGCACATCTCAATTCTCATTACACCAAAGAATTAGAATGCCAAGTTTCACATTTTATCTCGTACATTTGATCACTTAACGAAAGGCAAAGTAAAGCACCCTCGAGACATTCACAAGTTCACGCAACATATATCCATTTTAAACCAATTCGCTATAAACTTAATTTTTCCTAGCATGTTTATTTTCTATGATCAAATAAGAATTCCCAAACTCATTTCTCACCTTCTCCTTAAATATCAAACGCTAGAAAAATCATTTTGGACATTTTAAATCATGTCGACATATACAAATATATATACCATTCGACACATGATAAATCCTACACACTAGCTCTTTCAAATATCTTAGTAAATCTTCTTAAAGTCCTTGTATTCCCTGCAATGTTACTATTCAAGCAACTTGTTGTCTCTAAACACAACATACACTTATACGTGTATGTATATTCACGTATTCCCTTTTGCATAGACTTCCATTCACATGAAGAAATCCTCATATATCTCCCAAGAATCTTCTTATCCCTGCTACACAATCCCATCATAATCAACTTGTGCTTATAAAATATATATCGACATACTATATACATACATATACGTACTCAACACTTATGCTATCTAAATGGTGATCCCCCAATCCTATCCTTACAGACATTCGAATATATTCTCTCAATATGCTTCCTTGTCTCCCCTACTTGCCCATAAATATAGACTATATATCTAGTACATGCATGCATATGTACTCTTAACTCATTCAAAGTATCTCATTCACACTTAAACCCATTTACCACATTTGCTCATTCCTTCTTGTTCACTGCCGAGAGCTCAAGGGAAGAAAACTAGTTCTATAACCTTTGCAAGTCCATTTCCAAACCTCCTTTCAAAGCCTTGGTGATAGTTCTATAGAGCAACGCGAGTTCCTTTCGATTCTTAGTCCATATTCACGTTAAATCTCACCACCTTCTTGGTGTGGTAAGTCATTCGAACCCATGTCTATATATATTTACGTGTTTTCACTTATTCACACCCTTTCTATTTCATACGAGTTCATACACATACTTTGGTTCAGTTATTTCGATTCATTTTATTCGACCCATGCATGCATGTAAACGTATATTCGTTAACTAAAGTGGGAAGAAGTACGACATTTCCAAACCCAATAGAACTTGAACGTGAGAAATAAATTACAGTCGAAACTATAAAAGAAATCCCACGCCTATCTTATATTTTGTCCAAGGCCTGCACATTGCAAATTGGGGTGTAGCTCTAGTTAGGAAATAATAAAGGTAATACTAATCGAGCGTGTTTATAATCTTGTAAAAAGAACGACATTTTGGTATACATGAATCATGTTATGAAGACGCAAACTATAGAACTTGTTAAAAATGATCTCCATTAAGTAGCAAACTACTAGATTTATAAATAATAAGCATGATGATGTCACAAATATTTTTTTCTCTTGATTTTGCTTCCCTGTTTTGCTTCGTTGCTGCTAAAAACCAAACGGACCCACATTGGGCTTGAAAGCCCAATGAACTTTTGATGTGCGTGTGTATTGCTCTAATTCTTTTATATCCACGGTAGCGGCTCCAAAGACTTGGTGCGCGCGTGATGTCGTTGTGGTTTTAGCAATATTAATGCCTGCTCAAGTTTTAAATTTATATTTAGCCGACTTATCAATAAAACACACACTTTAACGAGCAGTGTACCCAGTCAGTATGAATATAATGGTAAGTAGAGTGTCGATCACTAAGAGTGGAACGTATTATCTAATTATTCTAATCAGTATTTTAATATTCTAGGTTAGCTATACAATCCTAATCTAAAGCAAGGGGGTTCAGCCTGAGAGACTGGCACTGTTTGGTTATGATTAAATAGAAAACTAAACTAATGAGCACGAATCAGCGATTAGCACACACGTACACAGATAGATACTTGAGACAATAAGAAGACCTGTCCTGATAATTAAGTAGCATGTCACTTGTTTTATTGCTAGTTTTATATGAAGTGTATATAATTAACCCTTTCTCATTGGCTCTAATCTTATTGGCGAGTAAACCCTTAATGATTACTTATGACTATCCCACTATCCTAGAAACGATAGAATAAATAGGCGAGGAAGGGGCATGGCGACCCAAACAATGCTCAGCTAGACATAGAGGTTATCAATGCACTAATAAAAGTCACCAAAGACATCAACATATAAACTTTAATTAATGGGAAAGCAATTTTAAGGGGTGCCCATGATTTTCCGTAGTCACATGGAATCGGCCCATCAATCCTGATGAATTAAAGTTTACTAATACAATAAAACAAAACTACTTAATGAATTGAATACATGCAGGACCTTCTTACAGATCTTGTATCTTCGTTCAAGGTGTGTCTTGTGCTGCTAATATGTCTGAATTCGGCTTTAGGGTTTCTTCGGTCTTCGAAAGCTTAGTGTGTAGGATCCCGAAATTCGTCTGGCCTTGGGGTATTTATAGTTTCTGTCTGAGGGTTAGATGCGGCGCATAGGATAAGTAGATGCGGCGCATCGACTTAACTTCGCGTGGGGTCCAAGATTAATATATTCAGGAATATTCGTACACCGCCGTAAGATGCGGCGTAACTCCATTTCTCTATGCGGCGGATGTCCTTTTCTGTCTTGGATCGTAACTTGTGAAATCTTGATAGTGATGCGCCGTATGTAAGAATATGTTGAGGCGTATCTGGAGCAGAATGATCTTGATCTTGTACATTTCAGTAGACTCTTAACATCTTGCTTGTTTTGCTCCATAATTAGTCCAAAATCGCCAAGTTTCACATAATACTTGTTTTTACCTGAGAATTTCAAAAGTAAACATTAACGTATCAATTCTCATATATAATATAATAAAACAAGTCAAATAAATAGGATAAATGATGGTAATAAAATGTACTTATTTGAGTTCATCAAATATCCCCCCACTTGAACTTTACTTGTCCCCAAGTAAACCTTAGAATGAATTTTATGAAAATGTATCCTAAAAGATATTAGGATTTATTTTTATATTTAAGCATGTATTCGTTTTGTCATAATTGCACAACCAAACACTTAACGAATTAGAAATAAAATAAAATATTTCGATAAAAGCAAATCTAATCGTTTAACTGTCCAGTCGTGATGAATATTCTATCATAAGCTTGGCAAGTATACGCATCTCCCCCACTAAAGCTAAGGAATAACAAGTCTAAAGCGGTAAAAAGGGTTTGTTGGTTAAGGGTTAATCATTCTTTTTAATCTCTATCGATCTCAAATTCCAGAAAAGGCGACAAAATCACAAATACATGATCGAATCCACGACCACGATACTTGCAATTGCTCAAATCCTTAACTCGAATAGGCTAAAGATAGGACCAAGTAATCTTCACCAATAATATTATATCAAAAAGGGCGACAAAATCATAAATACATAGCCGAATCCACGACTACGATACTTAAGATTGCTCAAATCCCTAATCTCAATAAATCAAAGGTTTGGATGAAGAATGATATAGGGTATGGATAATATTTGGGATACAAATTGGTGTAAAATGAAAAATAAACAAAACGGGTCCTAAGTGTGGTAAATTACTTTCCCAACCATCCCATGAATAAGACTCATATCATTGAATAACTCACGCTTTAACACTTGAAACACACGCTTTAGGTAGACACGAATTATACTCAACAAGATCTCAATCAAAGAATAACCTTAGTTGGCGTTCCCATAACGACCAACTCCCATTCAATCCATAAATATAATATATAACAAATAGTGGTGATATCTCCCACTTAATACAAAACTTTACATAAGTTGGTTAAAACAAACTTCCAACTTTTCCTTTTTCTTTTTCTTTTCTATATTTTCAATTTTTTTTTTTTTTTTTTTTTTTTTTTTTTTTTTTTTTTTTTTTTTTTTTTTTTACTTCAACATAAACGTGTAAAATTTCACAACTTTACTATCACTATTTTTCCGGATAATTTTTTTCATACTCTTCATACTTTCAGAAATAACTGTAATAGCGAAAGTAGTAAACACACGAAAAATAAACTCAAAGATATAAAATATTTACTTTCATACCAATTGCATTGTGCAATTTCCTGACTCAACCAAAGATAATGAATTACGCACGCGAACACAGGTAATGTAAGGAAACACACTTTGCCTAAAGCAATTAACCAACCACGGATTTTAATCTACAGGGTACGCTAAGGTGTAAGGGTGTAACGAAACATTATAACAAAGGTGTAAGAAACGAAAGGAATGGCTCTGAGTGTTTTTCTAGGGGTATCTTACTCTAAAAGTGAGAGTAACAAAAGGGTTTATAAGGGGGTTAACTAACCAATGTAGTTAGTTAATATCACATAACATATAAAGGCTATTTGGGTGTAATACTAGAAATTTATCAATTTAGACAAGTCATTCCAATTATATAGAATTATAGATAATAATTATTATGGTGGTCTCGAATAGTATACAAGCCAAGTTCTAAAGTTTACAAGTCACTGGCACACTCATAGATTTGTGAATTTTGATAAGTTCACAATTTTTGGAAATAATGTTATGTGTGCAGCTATGTAATTTAGACTTTAAACAAAAACATGCTAAAAAATTTTAAAATTTGATATATTAAGCACATTTTAAGCATATTTTGAAAAAGTTTAGGACAAGTAAATGTTCTAATTCTCCAATCCCCCCACTTAAGTTAAACAACGTCCTCGTTGTTTGTATCAAAGATTAAAAACTGGAAAATAAAAGAACTAGAACAGAAAAACTCCCCTGAGATTTGCTCGGTATGATCCTCCGTTTGTATAAGAGCAAAAATCAACTTTCTTGTGGATGAGAACGTTTAAGCTTCATAGATGATGTATCCACAAGAATGCAGGAATCTATAATACCATTCAGACTTTAACACACCTGAGTTAAGAAGGTTCAAACTTGCATAATACATTAGTAGTTAGTAAAAATTAAAAAATTAAAATTGAAAATCATCAGGTCAGTCGATACGCCGTATCTTATGGAAGAAGATACGCCGTATCGAGCCTGGAATAAAATGCGAATCAGAATAAAAGATGCGTCGCATCCTTAACCAGGGATGCGCCGCATTAAAATGCAGAAAATTAAATAATATATGACCAGTGCGGGCGATGCGTGGCATCTTAGGATGGAGATGCGCCGTATCTTCTGCAGGTCTGACAGACTCGACACAGAACAGAATGTAAAAATTTTCCGGGTTGTCTCCCGGTCAGCACTTGTCTTTATTCCAGAGTCTTCAATTTAGACTCACGTTCAGCTCCTTAATACCGATCACTGAAAGAGTCGGAAGCATCGCGCTCCCTCATCGCCAGTCCAGTAATATTGAACACTCCTTGCTCGTCCTTAATTTCCACGCCATTCTTCCTTAATATTTGTATAAACAAAGTTCTGTCCCTTTCGGGCAGAGATGACAAAATGATAGACGGGAAATTCTCATTATTATAAAGGCATAAATATGCAAGGTGGGTGGTAGTTCAATAAACACATCATTATTCAAATTTGTATTCTCAACTATTCTCCTACGTTTGTTAATTACTTCGCAATCATACCACTCATCATCAGAATCATTAACAATATTGCGCCTAAGTTCGGTAGGTACATTAAGGTCAATAAATTCCTCGAAGTTCTCATGATTAGGATTAGTTGAGTTGTTTTGAATCAATGTTTCTCCCATAAGCCTAGCTTCTAGATCGAGGTCCATACGTTCTCTTAATCCTAGCACATAGACGCCTCTAATTATGCTTTTAGCAGGATTTTGGCACTTATAGACTAGTTTATTATTCCCTACCTTTAATGAGATTTTTCTTTTAAAAACATCAATCTTAGCATGGGCGGTAGACAAGAAAGGTCTTCCAAGGATTAAAGGAATCTTAACATCCTCGGGCATATCTAATATAACAAAGTCTACGGGGAAAACAAACTTCTCAATCTTAACTAGCACATTTTTAGCAATCCCTTCAGGTTGTTTTACCGTTTTATCAGCCAATTCAATAAGCAACTTAGTTGGTGCTAATTTTCCTAGTCCTAGGGTAGTGAATGTCTTAAGGGGCATAACACTAACGCTAGCTCCTAAGTCAGCTAACACATTATTGAAAGATATATCATTAATTGAACAAGGTAAAGTAAAACTTCCTGGGTCCTTTTCTTTATGAGGCAAGGCATGTAAGTCAGTTGCAGAGCTCTCTTCTTTCATTGCAGCCTTGATCTCCTCTTCAATCTTCGTCTTCTCTTTTAGTAATCTCCTTAAACTGATTGAAGAATTAAAGAAAAATTCGGGCTTTGCAGCATCATTACCATTCATCAATCTTCTAGGAAAAGGAATGTTAGGTGTGACTTCCTCAGTGGTGCTTATGGCCTTGACATGATCTCTTGGGTTGGTTTCAGTTGAGCTAGGTAAACTTCAGTATCCCCTTTCTTGAAGAACTTTGCTCATTTGTCCAATTTGTTGTTCCAATGCTTTGATCGAAGCTCCTTGATTTCTTGTTATAGTATCCGTTGAGGCTCGGATTTCTTTGATCATAGTAGTGTTCTCTTCATGTCTTTTAGCAGCATCGGCCATAATTTGCTTGAGAGTGTCATCTAAAGTCTGCCTCCTTTCTTGATAAGTGGGATTAAAGTTGTTCTTTTGATAGTATCCTGGAGTAGCTTCCCTAAATCTTCCTGAAGGTCGGAATGGTTGTCCAAATTGTGTGTAGTATGCTTCTTCAAAAGTCTCACTTTCATTCTTATTAGGGAAATCTTTAGTGTAGTGAGGTCCTTCGCATTTTTCACATCCAACTTGGGCAGCATAAACTTTCTCATCACGCTTCTTCATCTCTCTACTAATTTTATCCAATTGAGCTTGAATAGCAGCAAACCCGTCAAAATTAGTGCTGCTCTTAGATCTAGTAGAGGTTCCGTCGTGCCATTTTTGAGAATGATCAGCAGCTTCTTGGATAGCTTTTCTAGCATTGGCTGCACTCATTTGAGGTACAGCTCCCTTAGCATCCAAGATTTGTCTAGTAGGCACGTCCAATCCTTGATAGAACAATATTATCTCCTGCATTGGACTTAGATAATGTTGAGGGCATTTCATCAACAAGTCTTTAAATCGTTCCCAAGCTTAATAAAGAGTTTCATCAGGCTCTTGCCTGAAACTGTTGATAGCCTCCATCTTTTTAGCAGTTTTAGCAGGTGGACAATATCTTTTCAGGAATTTGCTCTTCAAATCTTCCCATGTTGTGATTGAACTTGCAGGTTCATTCCTTAGCCACTTATTAGCAGCTCCTTTAAGCGAAATTGGAAAGATTCTTAGCATAAGTTGATCGTCAGAGACTCCTTCTGTAGTAAATAAATCTGCAATCTCGAGGACCTTTTCAACATGTTCATTAGCATCTTCATGTTCTGTTCCACTGAAAGCATTTTCTCTTAGCTCCTTGAGAAACTGACCCTTCAACTCAAACTTTGACTTTTCATCAAACTTTGGGCTAGCAACTCCTGAACTGTAATCAGCACGGGTTTTGTTCATGTATTCCTCTATAGTAGTGTTTTCCGCCATTGTTTCTGTTTCTTCTTCCTTCTCTTCAGAAAAGTAATCAAGCTCGAACGAACTTGAAATTTCAAAGCTTTTTGTGTTGGAAAGCCTTTTAAGCGAATGCAGGGCTCGTTCAGGATCTTCGAAAGGTTTAATCAAGTTCTTAGTTGAACTCCTGGTCATGCACTTCCTGAAACTATCACAAAAGCATCAGTAGGGTATGTTCAAGAAAGTAATATATCAGAAAATTAACAACGAAAAACGGAATACGAAAAATAAAAGTTACTGATATCTGCAAACGATGCGCCGTATCCAGAAAGTTGGATACGCCGTATCTTATAATCGTTAAAATTTAATCAGACTTTTATTCAGAAAATAGATACGCCGCTTAGAATTAGAATGCGCCGTATCAATTTTAAATTATCAAAAATCGATTTTACTTATTAAAATTAAATGCGTCGTATTAACAGAAGCTAATGCGCCGTATTTTCGTTACGTTTCAAAATACAAGATTTTTGATTCAGTAGATGCGCCGTATCGATAAAAATCGATGCGTCGTATCTGTTTAATAATTCGAAGAATTGTTTTTAATTAAAATCGTAAATACGCCGTATCTGCAAAAACAGATGCGTCGTATGGCGTTAGGGTTTAGAAAATTTTCTTATTAAAAACACAATACGCTGTATCTTGGGGAAAGATGCGTCGTACTCGAATTTATTAAACGCGTTGTATTTTATAAAAATTAAACGCAATACGCCGTATCTATGAAAATAGATGCGCCGTATCGTTTGTATCAGCTCAGTACAACGATAGCAGAATGTAGAAAAATACAGAAAAACAAAAAATAAAAATAAACAAAAAGAAACAAAAATCAAATAAAATAAAAACACACAAAAACAGAAAATATGCAAATAATACAATAAATGCAATTTAACTAATATACAGCGGGGTTAGCGGTTAGAATCTAAAAATTAAAAAGAAAAGAAAAACCTAATTAAAATACTAATCAAATTAACAGATAATAACAATTCACTCCCCGGCAACGGCGCCAAAAACTTGATGTGCGTGTGTATTGCTCTAATTCTTTTATATCCACGGTAGCGGCTCCAAAGACTTGGTGAGCGCGTGATGTCGTTGTGGTTTTAGCAGTATTAATGCCTACTCAAGTTTTAAATTTATATTTAGCCGACTTATCAATAAAACACACACTTTAACGAGCACTGTACCCGGTCAGTATGAATATAATGGTAAGTAGAGTGTCGATCACTAAGAGTGGAACGTATTATCTAATTATTCTAATCAGTATTTTAATATTCTAGGTTAGCTATACAATCCTAATCTAACGCAAGGGGGTTCAGCCTGAGAGACTGGCACGGTTTGGTTATGATTAAATAGAAAACTAAACTAATGAGCACGAGTCAGCGATTAGCACACACGTACACAGATAGATACTTGAGACAATAAGAAGACCTGTCCTGATAATTAAGTAGCTTGTCACTTGTTTTATTGCTAGTTTTATATGAAGTGTATATAATTAACCCTTTCTCGTTGGCTCTAATCTTATCGGCGAGTAAACCCTTAATGATTACTTATGTCTATCCCACTATCCTAGAACGATAGAATAAATAGGCGAGGAAGGGGCATGGCGACCCAAGCAATGCTCAGCTAGACACAGAGGTTATCAATGCACTAATAAAAGTCACCAAAGACATCAACATATAAACTTTAATTAATGGGAAAGCAATTTTAAGGGGTGCCCATGATTTTCCGTAGTCACATGGAATCGGCCCATCAATCCTGATGAATTAAAGTGTACTAATACAATAAAAAAAAACTACTTAATGAATTGAATACATGCAGGACCTTCTTACAGCTCTTGTATCTTCGTTCAAGGTGTGTCTTGTGCTGCTAATATGTCTGAATTCGGCTTTAGGGTTTCTTCGGTCTTCGAAAGCTTAGTGTGTAGGATCCCGAAATTCGTCTGGCCTTGGGGTATTTATAGTTTCTGTCTGAGGGTTAGATGCGGCGCATAGGATAAGTAGATGCAGCGCATCGACTTAACTTCGCGTGGGGTCCAAGATTAATATATTCAGGAATATTTGTACACCGCCTTAAGATGCGGCGTAACTCCATTTCTCTATGCGGCGCATGTCCTTTTCTGTCTTGGATCGTAACTTGTGAAATCTTGATAGTGATGCGCCGTATGTAAGAACATGTTGCGGCGTATCTGGAGCAGAATGATCTTGATCTTGTACATTTCAGTAGACTCTTAAGATCTTGCTTGTTTTGCTCCATAATTATTCCAAAATCGCCAAGTTTCACATAATACTTGTTTTTACCTGAGAATTTCAAAAGTAAACATTAACGTATCAATTCTCATATATAATATAATAAAACTAGTCAAATAAATAGGATAAATGATGGTAATAAAATGTACTTATTTGAGTTCATCAACTTTTCGAAGTATATAAAGACCACATAAATTCGTGTTGGGCCTTAAGGCCCATTCGACACCTATAAATTATTTTCGAATAAGCAGTTTGCTATAAGCTTAAAAATAAGCTCTTTAAGTCTAGTAAGTAAAAAGAAAAATATAATTTTAGAACTTATGAACTTTGGACCAAAAATGCAAACTTCACGAAACATAGGGTCAAAAGTGTAAATTCTGGAAATAGGGTGTTCAAAACAGAAAATTATGAAATTTAATTTAAAACTGAGGACTAAAACTGTAAATAACAGAAAGTTGGGGTTGAAGATGTAAATTGGACATTTTGGACTAAAATTGTGAATATTTTTAATATTGGGTTAAAAATATAACTTGTATAAAAGTTAAGGGTGAGGTTGTAAACTTTCTAATATTATCAAAAGTTTATACTTTCAACTTATCATGTCAAAAATTTCTTTCCTTATATGAATACAACAAATTTGATATGTATATATATGTCGACGTTATTCGTAATAAATAAATATAAAACACTAACGAATATTCAAACGATAATAAAAACCACACATCATAAGTAACACTTCAAAGATTATATTTTTTGAACTTTAAGCATTTTAAGCATATCATTCATTCACATCACAATCCAATTCTTTATCCTATATTCTTTCACAATCACTATTCACAACCTGTCAATCTTAAACCATCAAAATCTCAGACTTCCCTATTATTCAGGTCGTGTGTTGGAGCCGTTCCCGTGATACTTTTGACATAACTATTGTAACACCCCAACCCGACAAGGGTAAAGATATCAAAATGATGGTTTCATATCAGATAAAACAAAGCATACATCTATAGCAATACAAGAATACTCAAAGGTTACAAATGAAATACAGATACTATAAGGTTACAAATGGACTTCCACTAAATACAAATTCCGAAATAATAATAATAACTTCTAATCACTTCTAAATCCAGAATAGCTATCAGTCTTCTAAGTCCAAAGGTACTCTCCACCCATTCCCAGCTTCCTACTAAAACCTGCCGCAGGAAAAGAAATGCGGCTGAGCTACGAGAGCTCAGTGAACAAATATAACGGTAACAAGCAGTAGCATAATGAATAATACATGAGTAAATGAGAATGAAAGCATGAATACATGGTAAGAATACATGGTATCATAAGGGAAAGGAAAAAGGTGCATGGTAAAGAAAGGTCAGTAATCCACTACGAGCCCATAACATAACATGAATCATAATCATAATCATAATCGTAAACATGCAGAGGGGAGACCTCTTAGTATCCTGTGAATATGAGGGGTGTCCTCAATCATGGGTATCCTGTAAATATGAGGGGTGTCCTCAATCATGGGTTGGAGTAGCTAGCTCCCAGAGTGTGAAAGACGTGTATCGCACACACCATCAGTCACCATGAATAACATAACATAACATGAACATGAACAAATCTAGGATGCATCCATACGCCCCAGGTGGCCATAATCTGCCTCTACGTAAACATAACATGCAGGGACGGGACAGGTCATCACTCTCCTGCCCTAGAGTCATGCCATCGGTGCATCGACTGACATGGACATGAAACCCTCATGCCTAGTGAGTGGCTCGTAGTATCAAACTGAGGGTAAAGGTCAAGTATCATGGATCATGTTTTAAGTTTACTTGCATAGGTCAATATCATGTTTCATAAGTTCATAATCGTGGTTCATAATCATGGTTCATAAGCATGGTTCATAAGTAAAGGTTCATAAGCAGAGGTTCATGAGTGAAAGGTTCATAATCATAACAGGTTCAATATCATGATGGTTCAATAATCGAAGTTCATGAATGAAGGGAAACATAGCAATGGTATAGGGAACCCTAACATGAGTCATAATCAGAGAACGAAGGCCTCTTAATAAAGAAGCAGAATATCTGTACCTCATACCGCAACCGAAAACACAACAGAAAATATCAAAGTCGGAAGCAGACTCCATCTCCAGCGAATCTACACGAATTCATGACTGACTTATTAAAAGCTTATTTAATTCAGATTACTTATTTTAGTCGGCTTTCCAGTTTTAGTAACTTTCCATATTTAGCAGGTTTCCATAATTAGCAGGTTTCCATTTTTAGAAAGTTCCCATAATCAGAAAGATTTAAGTGTCATGGCTTAGGTTAAGTCATTATTTAAGCATATTATGGACATAGGTAGATTTTAACAAGTTATGATAGTTCAGAGTTAAATATGACAAGTTTCCATAATTTAGGGTTTTAATTGTAAATATTCCAAAGTTAAGGGTCTTAAATGAAAATATTGCAAGTTACTGATTAAAACACATATTTTATTCAGAATCACCTTTTAGTCCTTTAATTTTCATAATTTACACTTTACACCCTTTAATTATCAAAATTACAAAATAAACCTTATAGTTACATAATTTACAATTTAACCCATATAATATCCATAATTACACAATTGACCCTCACATTTACTAAATTACAGATTATACCCTCAAATATTAGTGTGGTATGAATTCAAGCCCCTTAGTTTCACATAATTGCATTTTTAGTCCCTCCATTTAAAATAATGTAATACGAAACCCTAATTTCCCATTTAATTCCAAATCTTGCAAATTTACACATAAGACCCTCATGTTATAATTTTTACACTTTAGTACTGATCCAATTAACATTATAAAAATGGCCCACAAGTTTATTTAATTACAAAACACCCCCTTATCATTTAATCTCAAATCGTATACCATTTTAAAATACAATTCTTAACCCTAATCTTTCCCAATCATTAGGCCATCATTATTACATCATTAAAACCTTAATTGGACCAGATTTAATCAGATTACACAAACCCTAATTAGCTCGTTAGGGTTTTTCTTAAAATTTTCATTCGAAAACAATAAACCCGATTTGGACTAAATTCAATCACGACCATTTTAAGCTTCTAAAAATCAAACCACTATTTTTCTTGGTTCATACTAATTATATAGAGTCTAAGAAAAATAATATCCATGCCCAGAAAATTCGTTTTCAATATTTTAGAATTCACACACGTTTTAATACATTATATTCACAACGATTAACCTAGGCTTCTAAAATTTGAAATACTATTTTTCCCAGCTTATATGATGACCAAGGAACTCAAAAAAATTAATATCATAGCCCAGAAAAATCGTATAGTATGTTTTGTATAATTTACCCGTTTTACTCATCTATAATTCATTCGACCCTCTAAAGCTTGTATGATTCGAATTAAATAATTTTCAAAGGTCTTATATGATGAATTAAGCATAATAAAAATACTAGACCAATTATTGAACGTGTGGATAAATAGAAAAGGAATTAAACCTTGCGGATGAAATAACGACTAGCCAAAAATCTCACGACCAAACGAATGCACTTCAAACCTTGAAACCAATTTTCTTAGCTCCCTTAATTGATGAATGACCTCAGAAAAATGACCCACAAATTTTAGAGAGTTGGATGGATGAGTTACGAATTTGTGTGTATTTTTTGATAGTTTCGGTTTAGTTTTAGAAGATAATTAGGAAGGTTAGCTAAATAAGGAGGTTAGGCCGAGCTATGGGGGGGAAATGGGCTAAAATTTCGTCCATTATTTGACCAAAATCAAGAGGATTTAATTTGCATTAATTTTCCAAATCAAAGTGTAGTTATTTAGGTTTAAATGCATTTTAATTACAATTATTTTAAATAAAGTTGCATTTTGGTTTTTGTACAAAGTAATTAGGTGAATTAATAATCTTTGGGCATGTAGGAATTATTTTATTTCATGTATAGCTTATTACCAAAATTTCGGATCAATTTGGTACTTTAAATAACTTTTAATCAACCTTTAAACTTGTAGGGGCAAATTGGTCATTTTACATGTTTTAGATTTTTAGGGTTTTACAACTATACTTTGACCTTACAGCTAAGGTGAGAATTCATAGCCCCTACTTTTATACGTTTTGATTAACTTTTGAGGGAGATACATGCTCAACTATATTTACTTACTTTTACAAGCATTCTAGAAACTTTCACGGTTTACCGTGAGTCATAGCCCCACTTTTACTCTTTTATTCATTTTAAACTACTTGGGGAAGATACATGCTTAGAAATACTTTACTCGTTTATCAATTACATGATTTGCTTTGTGATGCGATTACTCAAACACTTATACATTTATGATACGATTACTCTTTTATACTTTCTAGATATGATGTGTAGCCTGATGAGTGTGTAAATACTCATCATTTCTTTCACATTTGAGCTACTGAAACAGTCAAAAACACTTTAAAAAGTCTAAAAATGTATAAAAATATCATCTGACTGTGTTTTTATAAGTTTCAGGGAAAAACAAACAATAAACGGCATAATTTGCATTTTAGTCCCTGAACTTTCATAATTTGGCAAATCTAGTCCCTAGAATCTAAAAAAATGGAATCTTATCATTCAAGGTCCCTGAAATATTCAAACTTGGCAAAATTGGTCCTTGAATGAAACTTTAAAACAAATGGCAGTTTTAGTCCCTGGGGTTTTAAAAATGACAAAACAAGTCCCCGGGTGTTTTAAAAAATGGAAAATAAACTTTTGTGATCCTTGTACTATTGACACTTTACAGTTTCAGTCCCTGGAGTTAATTTACAGATTTGGCAGATATGGTCCTTGTATTTTCAGAGAATTACTAGTTTGGTCCTTGTGTTTTTAGCAATCCAAATCCGGACCCTATTATCCTAAACCTTAAATAAACCCACCCAATAAACCAAATCCAATCCACTATCCTAATCCCCAACCAAGCCCAAAAATACAAACCCAGCCCAACCCATCTTTTTAAATAAAAACCCGGATCCAACTAACTCTGGTATTTAATACCAGAGTTTGACCCACGGTCAAACCTTCTCCCTCACAACCATCCCCGCCAATACCACCTCCAAAACCACCACCACCTGTCCTCCACCTCTCCACCTTTCCACCTCATCACCCAAGTCACTAACAACTCCCCTCCACCTCCACAAACAACAAAATTTCTTAATTGATATAACCTTCTCAAAAGATTTTGTCGACAAAAATTACAAGTGGAAGGCTAAGATTGAATTGAGTTAATTGGACAGCTGGGATAGCTTCAAAGTGATAAGGGAGATATTTTGGAAGCATAAAAAGGCCACAAGACAGAGAAAAAATAGTTAGTAGATGTTAGAGTAGTGTAGTTTTAATTTTCATGTCGTAGTTTAAATTTTAGTTGTAATAGTTTCTGGGATTTGTAATTTTTGGATAATTCAAGTAATTTAAGTTATCATTTCAGTGTTCAATTAAAGTTATTCCATGTTTTTCAGATAAACTGCTTTTCCCGCCAATTTTGTTCTTGGTTGTTTTGAAGTTTTCAAGCTACTATTCTTGTTTAAATAAGCTCATTAGAGCTTATTAAAGCTTATGTAATTGAAGTAGAGGGTTGTTCTGTTCTAATTTCAAAATTCCCAAAAAGTCAACAAAAAGTCAACCCTGGTCAATATCTCTGTAGCCTAGCTTGTTAATAGCTTATTCTAACTTTTCCTGAGTTCATAACTCAATTTAAGGTTAATCTAAGCTATTCTTATAGTTAGTATCAGTTCCATCTCATTTTCACTTTAAAAACTTAAAAACAGTCAACTAAGTCAAACTTTAGTCATTAGCTTATTCGAGCTTATTTTACCTTGTCACTAGTTTTTCTCACCTTAAATAAGTTAATTAGTCATTAAAGAATCAAAAGTTCAAATCAGTTCAGAGTTTTCTAGTTTTTATATCAAAACAGTTAACAATAAGGGGTGTTTGGGTAAAAGGTCAAAGTGGGTCAATTTGGTGGTGTACTGTTCCATTGCACTTCCCTCAGCTTTGATTGAGCTTATTGTAACTTATTTAAGCTATTTTCAATTTCTCTTTTGCTGTTTTGAAGCTTATTGCAGGTGTGGAGTGTGGACTGTTATCAGAAGGCCTAACTGTCCTTCAATAAGCTCAAATAAGCTGTGCTTATTTTGGACCCCTATTTGAATTCTCAGGTTCCTTTCTAACCATTATTCATTTTGCAAGTGAATCCCATAGGTCTGTGCTAAGAATTCACCCATATCAGTCCATACTTAGCATAACAGTTCTATAGTTTGGTTTTTCAGACTTTTGCAGATTTTCAAGATTTTCTATAGGTCTTATTTTAAGTTGAAATTAGTTGAATTTTTGGATTATTAGAGTTCCCTAGCTGATCTATCTTAGGTATTTTTTTGAGGATTTTTAGATTAGCTTATCCTAGCTTTTTCAGGCCTTGAAAAAGGCCAATTTTGCCCTGTGCAGGGCTGCTTCAGCAGACCTCTGCAACACCACCACCTTTGGTGGTTGATTGTGGCCACCCCTGTGGGTCCCACAGTCCAATCTTTGGTTCTCCCAACCCCCCTCCTACCAGGCTTCAATAGTTGACCATTTGTTTGACCTTAGGATCAGTGGACCCCACTTGGATTAAGCCTTGAACCTTGTCCCATTTTTCTGTCTCAGTCCACAATAAGCAAGTGCTTATTGTGGCTTATTGGCTTATCCAGTGGACCCCTTTTGCTTATTCTTACTTAAACAAGTTCACATAAGTCAGAGGAACTAGATTTTACCAGAGTGGGTCCCACTTTATGCCATTTTAGCTTATTTCCTTCATTGGTCAAACAAAGTCAACTGTTTGGCTTTTTCTTTCATATTCAGCTTATTTTTAAGTTCTAAAAATCTTGTTTTCACAAAAGTTTGTTGTTTCTAGTTATTAAATAGTTTTCTAAAATAAAAATCCAGAAAATCCAATTTAATTTTTAAGTGATAGTTTCTATTTAATTTTATTTAAATCTTAATTTTCATTTTTAAATTTTTATTAAGAACTTAGTGATTTTATATTTTTATTAGGTTCCTTATATCTTAAAATAATTTCAGTAATTTTTTCATATTTTTCTCTTTTCATTTAGTACTTTTAATAATTAATATTAGTTTTTATTAATTAATAATTAGTTAATAATTAATAGTAATTATAAAAAAAAAAGTAGGAAAAATATATTTTAAGTTTGAAAATTAGTTTTATAATATTTTATATTTTTCCAAATTTATTTTTCATATTTTTAGTGTAATTTCATAATTAGTTATAATTTAGTATAATTTAAATAATTAATAAGTAATTAATAATTAGTAATTAATTAATAATAATTAATTAAATAGTTAAAAAAATATTTTTCTTTTCCAATAATTTTCTTATGTCATTAGGTTTGTAAAAATATAATTTTCATATTCGTAGGTTTTTTATTTCTTAAAATTCGCGTTTTATTTCGTACGTTTACGTTTATTTAAATTTAAACGTACGTCTTTTAGTTTTAAACCTTATCGAAAAACGAAATAGAAAAATAGTGATAGCTTCTATTTAATAGAATTTATCTATTTAAATAAGTAATTTTCATATTTCTAGCTTTATTTCACGTTTCCCTAGTGTAAATCAAATCAAAACCTTTTCCCGTTCAATTATCACGCGATCACAAATTTGTTTTATTTCAGATTTCACACCTCGCTGGGACATAACGACCCGGGAATAAAACTATACTCCTTGGATTTTTGCATTGTGCCCTTTCTAGTTTGACTCTTGTTGACCACATCCGTGGTTGATTTAAGTTGACTGTTTAGAGCCGATCAAATTTTGGCGCCGCTGCCGGGGAGGTGTGCTGCGTTGAACGAATTTGAAGCATCAGTAATTGTTGAATATACACCCATTGTATATTTACCATCTTTTGTTCATATTTCCTTATTTTCAGAAAAAACCAAAATTATCGTGAAGTTAATTCGTTTGACTAAACGATTGCCAAAAACATTTTTATTCAAGTTTTCAACGAACACAAAAAACCAAAAATATTCATCTTTACCCTCTCACCCTTTTTGATTCTTTATCCCTTTACCCTCTATCCATTTGATTCTAAACTTCTTATACCCTTCTTCTATGGCGTCTCTCGGGTACAAATGTTTTGATTGTAAAAGCCCGTTGATTGACAGCCATCGTTGTTCTAAGTGTGCGTGTGAGCGGTGTGGAAAGCATGCACCAAAGGATCGTGGATCTTGTTATTGGTGTGAATTATCCACTAAAGAGTCTCTCAAGGATTCTCAAAGTCTTTCCTACTACCCTCCACAGCCCGAGATACGTGCTATTAATGGCAAACCGTCGAGAATCGATCCTAACCTTTCACGATTTACGGTTAAAAGTTTGTCAAGCAAACGTACAGAGCTTAGAACAGTGACTGAAAAGAATGACTTGCCTAATCTTCACGTTTATCAAGAACAAGAACCAGAGACCATAACAGAAGTGGTGGAAATTCCTAGCTCTCAGAGCACTCCACTTGTCCCACCTCTGGATTTTATTCCTTGTGTCGGTTGTGGTGAGTCGCTTTTCGGTTTGCCATGTCTATGGTGTACATGTAAACAATGTGGTAGTGATATTCGAGACGGAAGTTGTTTGTTTTGTGGTTCGAGGAATTCATTTTCTTATGATCCTAATCCGAACTCATTTAACGACTCTTCGAATTTTTCCAATTACCCATCACATTCATACGAGCAAGTATCATATTGTCCAAATATCAATGATGCATCGTATCAAAATACACCGGACTTTTCTTGTGAGTACTGTGGAGGTCCACATTTTAGCTCGGATTGTCAAACAGGGAATCCATTTCCTTGTAACAAATACGACGATCCATATCACGACCAACCTCCACAGTGCCAAATAACTCAAATTCCTCAGCAAACCCAGCAAGACACTTATCTAGAGCTTCTAGAGTTAGTGAAAAGAGCTGAGGAGTTTAATAAAAAAACATTTCAGAATGCTCCCAGTTTTTCTTGTGTATATTGTGGGGGTCCTCATGATGATTATCAATGTCAACCTTCCGGTTTTGACAAATCTCCACCCCCGCAATTTTCATTAATTCTAAATTCACATGAGAAATCCATGGTAGAATTGTTAGCTGAAGAGCAAGCTGCTAAATTAGATTCCCAGATTGCCAGTGAAAATTCTATTAGGGAATTAATTAAAATACAAAAAGCAGCCAGATCTAGCTCTCGATTCCGTTTCATTCCTGATGACAGTGATGATGAAGATATCTTTGATGATGATTCATCAAGTTCATCAGTTGAAACTCATTCTGTTGTTATCACACCCGAGGTTCACACTCACTCTCTAAGTATGGGGGATGAGCATCTTGACACAATTCCTGCAAAGGAATCAGACGTATTCATAAAGTCTAGTGTCGAGAACCTTGTCCCAATCCCAAGAGAGTCACAGGGAATTCTCGAGCATTTGTGTGATATCCCTCCTCCTCTTATCTTCCCAAAAGATCATGTTGAGATGTTCTCCGATTCTAATGATGACGATTCGTTATCTTGTGGAGACATCATTTATGTGGAAGAATTGCCTTCTAAGCTAGTCAGCTTAGAAGAAGAGAATAATGAAGAAATTGACACTGAAATCAAAGATGAAGCTCTTCGAGCAACATTATTGAATGTCAGTCTTCTCGTTTCTAAAATCGAGGCTTTCAAGGAAAAACCCATTTCATCTCCTATCCCCATAAAGGATAGTGACATACTTTCCGATGATTCTATTCCGGAAATGGAAGCCTTTTGTTTTGATCAGATGGGAGAGAAAATTAGTGGCAATACCACTTCTCATTCTTATAATTCTCTTCCCGATTATGAATCATTTACATTTGAGGAGTTCAATGGTGAACTCACTCACATCAAATCCGAATATGATTCATTCATCTTTGAAGAGTTCTCCAGTGAACTCACTCATATCATATCTCCGCCGGAGTATGATAACTTCCACTTTGATCTAGACATAAAAAATCTTTGTGTTCCGGAGGGAGATGTTCTCATCACTGAGAATTTGATTGTTATCAAAATCCCATCCCTCCCACCCAGAATATGTCTTGATCATCTGAGCTTAAATGATGAGATTCATGATACTGAAAGCATGAATTCTCCTTCTTATGATAATGAGTTAGTCATGATTTTTATCATGACTTTCTTTCTTTTCTTCACCTACACGGTGACTTCTCCTGTTCTTCACTCCTTTGGGAATGAAGACACTATCTTTGATCCCGGCATTTTCATTTATCATTTATGAGCCGGATCTGTGTATATCTCATCGGTGTGGAACTTTCATGAAATTCAATGTTTTTCCAAACATTTTGAACGAAAGTCCGATGAAGATTTTTTTGTTCCACATGCTTCCCCAAGAACAACTGAATGCGGGGTCGAGTCAAGCTAGTGACTCGGTGAACAAAAATATTAGCACACAATATGGGTTTTCACCCATATTTCTGACTTCTTTCTATTTTCTACCACCTAAGTGTGGGGGAGATGCCCCACATGTTGTAAATATGTACATTTAAGTTTCAAAAAATTAAAAAAAAAAAAAAAAAAAAAAAAAAAAAAAAAAAAAAAAAAAAAAAAAAAAAAGAGGAATTTGCATGCCTTAACGGCTTAAATGCAAATTAAAAATAAAATAAAATAAAAGGCTATTAATATTTCCCTTTCACGTTCTAAGTGTTGGTTTAACAGCTGGTTCTTTGAATATTGAGGGCAATATTCAGTTCTAAGTGTGGGGGGGAATTCTGGCGAATTTGTTTTTGCTCACATATGTACCTTTTTGTGCCCCAGTACCCCCATTTTGGCCAAAATTTTAAAATTTTTTCTCACTTAGAACGCAATAAATGGTTATCAGTCCACCATGTCTAACCCACATAAGGACTGGCTAATCCAGGAGCAAACGGCTCTTGGTAAAGATATATCAAATCCGTTTATGGCTTGCAATTTGCCCAAAATTGTATGGTTTTCGACTCACCATATCTTTAATTAGTGAAGAGTTGGCTAGCCCGCAAGTTCATGGCTTGTGGTAAAGGCAGTGGAATACCATGATGGGTAATCAGCTCACCAAAGATAATAATTATTTTATCTAAGAGTTGGCTAGTCCAGAGGCAAACGGCTTCTGGTAAAGACTCCCCAAATCCGTTGACAGCTGGTGGTTTGCTCAAAATCACATGGTTATCAGTGTACCATAGTTCTTATTTGAACTAAAACATTTGGCTACTCCAGAGGTTATGGCTTCTGGTAAAGAGATACATCCATAAATTTTTGAAAAAAAAGATTGCTAGGGACTAGCAATAGTTTAGTGTGGGGGATTGATGAGTGTGTAAATACTCATCATTTCTTTCACATTTGAGCTACTGAAACAGTCAAAAACACTTTAAAAAGTCTAAAAATGTATAAAAATATCATCTGACTGTGTTTTTATAAGTTTCAGGGAAAAACAAACAATAAACGGCATAATTTGCATTTTAGTCCCTGAACTTTCATAATTTGGCAAATCTAGTCCCTAGAATCTAAAAAAATGGAATCTTATCATTCAAGGTCCCTGAAATATTCAAACTTGGCAAAATTGGTCCTTGAATGAAACTTTAAAACAAATGGCAGTTTTAGTCCCTGGGGTTTTAAAAATGACAAAACAAGTCCCCGGGTGTTTTAAAAAATGGAAAATAAACTTTTGTGATCCTTGTACTATTGACACTTTACAGTTTCAGTCCCTGGAGTTAATTTACAGATTTGGCAGATATGGTCCTTGTATTTTCAGAGAATTACTAGTTTGGTCCTTGTGTTTTTAGCAATCCAAATCCGGACCCTATTATCCTAAACCTTAAATAAACCCACCCAATAAACCAAATCCAATCCACTATCCTAATCCCCAACCAAGCCCAAAAATACAAACCCAGCCCAACCCATCTTTTTAAATAAAAACCCGGATCCAACTAACTCTGGTATTTAATACCAGAGTTTGACCCACGGTCAAACCTTCTCCCTCACAACCATCCCCGCCAATACCACCTCCAAAACCACCACCACCTGTCCTCCACCTCTCCACCTTTCCACCTCATCACCCAAGTCACTAACAACTCCCCTCCACCTCCACAAACAACAAAATTTCTTAATTGATATAACCTTCTCAAAAGATTTTGTCGACAAAAATTACAAGTGGAAGGCTAAGATTGAATTGAGTTAATTGGACAGCTGGGATAGCTTCAAAGTGATAAGGGAGATATTTTGGAAGCATAAAAAGGCCACAAGACAGAGAAAAAATAGTTAGTAGATGTTAGAGTAGTGTAGTTTTAATTTTCATGTCGTAGTTTAAATTTTAGTTGTAATAGTTTCTGGGATTTGTAATTTTTGGATAATTCAAGTAATTTAAGTTATCATTTCAGTGTTCAATTAAAGTTATTCCATGTTTTTCAGATAAACTGCTTTTCCCGCCAATTTTGTTCTTGGTTGTTTTGAAGTTTTCAAGCTACTATTCTTGTTTAAATAAGCTCATTAGAGCTTATTAAAGCTTATGTAATTGAAGTAGAGGGTTGTTCTGTTCTAATTTCAAAATTCCCAAAAAGTCAACAAAAAGTCAACCCTGGTCAATATCTCTGTAGCCTAGCTTGTTAATAGCTTATTCTAACTTTTCCTGAGTTCATAACTCAATTTAAGGTTAATCTAAGCTATTCTTATAGTTAGTATCAGTTCCATCTCATTTTCACTTTAAAAACTTAAAAACAGTCAACTAAGTCAAACTTTAGTCATTAGCTTATTCGAGCTTATTTTACCTTGTCACTAGTTTTTCTCACCTTAAATAAGTTAATTAGTCATTAAAGAATCAAAAGTTCAAATCAGTTCAGAGTTTTCTAGTTTTTATATCAAAACAGTTAACAATAAGGGGTGTTTGGGTAAAAGGTCAAAGTGGGTCAATTTGGTGGTGTACTGTTCCATTGCACTTCCCTCAGCTTTGATTGAGCTTATTGTAACTTATTTAAGCTATTTTCAATTTCTCTTTTGCTGTTTTGAAGCTTATTGCAGGTGTGGAGTGTGGACTGTTATCAGAAGGCCTAACTGTCCTTCAATAAGCTCAAATAAGCTGTGCTTATTTTGGACCCCTATTTGAATTCTCAGGTTCCTTTCTAACCATTATTCATTTTGCAAGTGAATCCCATAGGTCTGTGCTAAGAATTCACCCATATCAGTCCATACTTAGCATAACAGTTCTATAGTTTGGTTTTTCAGACTTTTGCAGATTTTCAAGATTTTCTATAGGTCTTATTTTAAGTTGAAATTAGTTGAATTTTTGGATTATTAGAGTTCCCTAGCTGATCTATCTTAGGTATTTTTTTGAGGATTTTTAGATTAGCTTATCCTAGCTTTTTCAGGCCTTGAAAAAGGCCAATTTTGCCCTGTGCAGGGCTGCTTCAGCAGACCTCTGCAACACCACCACCTTTGGTGGTTGATTGTGGCCACCCCTGTGGGTCCCACAGTCCAATCTTTGGTTCTCCCAACCCCCCTCCTACCAGGCTTCAATAGTTGACCATTTGTTTGACCTTAGGACCAGTGGACCCCACTTGGATTAAGCCTTGAACCTTGTCCCATTTTTCTGTCTCAGTCCACAATAAGCAAGTGCTTATTGTGGCTTATTGGCTTATCCAGTGGACCCCTTTTGCTTATTCTTACTTAAACAAGTTCACATAAGTCAGAGGAACTAGATTTTACCAGAGTGGGTCCCACTTTATGCCATTTTAGCTTATTTCCTTCATTGGTCAAACAAAGTCAACTGTTTGGCTTTTTCTTTCATATTCAGCTTATTTTTAAGTTCTAAAAATCTTGTTTTCACAAAAGTTTGTTGTTTCTAGTTATTAAATAGTTTTCTAAAATAAAAATCCAGAAAATCCAATTTAATTTTTAAGTGATAGTTTCTATTTAATTTTATTTAAATCTTAATTTTCATTTTTAAATTTTTATTAAGAACTTAGTGATTTTATATTTTTATTAGGTTCCTTATATCTTAAAATAATTTCAGTAATTTTTTCATATTTTTCTCTTTTCATTTAGTACTTTTAATAATTAATATTAGTTTTTTATTAATTAATAATTAGTTAATAATTAATAGTAATTATAAAAAAAAAAGTAGGAAAAATATATTTTAAGTTTGAAAATTAGTTTTATAATATTTTATATTTTTCCAAATTTATTTTTCATATTTTTAGTGTAATTTCATAATTAGTTATAATTTAGTATAATTTAAATAATTAATAAGTAATTAATAATTAGTAATTAATTAATAATAATTAATTAAATAGTTAAAAAAATATTTTTCTTTTCCAATAATTTTCTTATGTCATTAGGTTTGTAAAAATATAATTTTCATATTCGTAGGTTTTTTATTTCTTAAAATTCGCGTTTTATTTCGTACGTTTACGTTTATTTAAATTTAAACGTACGTCTTTTAGTTTTAAACCTTATCGAAAAACGAAATAGAAAAATAGTGATAGCTTCTATTTAATAGAATTTATCTATTTAAATAAGTAATTTTCATATTTCTAGCTTTATTTCACGTTTCCCTAGTGTAAATCAAATCAAAACCTTTTCCCGTTCAATTATCACGCGATCACAAATTTGTTTTATTTCAGATTTCACACCTCGCTGGGACATAACGACCCGGGAATAAAACTATACTCCTTGGATTTTTGCATTGTGCCCTTTCTAGTTTGACTCTTGTTGACCACATCCGTGGTTGATTTAAGTTGACTGTTTAGAGCCGATCATGTAGCCTTATTACGTTATATGCTTTTACGTGGAAATCTATTCTTATGCATACTGTTCATAGTCATTGGAAAGGTATTGATAGTACTATTATGGGATGATACCCCCACCCTTGGGTCCAGGACACGTGACTTTGGGTGACACGTACTATTTGGGATGGTGGTTCCCCGCCCTTGGGTCCAAAATGACGCGACCTTGGGTGAATATAATCCGGAATTCATATACTTATATTTAGCAGTGGATTGTATACACACAGGTTGCAAGTCTTGTATGGGCGGGACTTGGGACTGAGTGGATTTTCGAGGCCTTTGCTATGAACTCTTTATTCAATGCTTTACATTTTAAACTAAACTTTATGAACTCACCAACCGTTGGTTGACACTTTTTAGCATGATTATCTCAGGTTTATAAGGCGATAGTGGATGCATGGATTCTAGAGTCATTTGCATACTTGAAGACTTATATCTTATCATTCGATACGCTTTGAAAACTTTTATGTAACTTTATACTTTGAATCTCTTGTTTAACTCTGATTTTAATAATTCGAATGATAACTTTTCAAAACGTCTCGTTTAGAGGTCGTTTTCTATACCTTGATCTATATTATGAAGTAATACCCCCTTGATTCTACTGTTCCGCTGCGGTAATTTGGGGGTGTTACAAATAACACCTGAAAATGGTACTAGAAAACGTTAACATGATGTTGGTGAGCTCGTAGGTTTAAAAGTAAAACCGCTGAGCTGTGATAGCATAGTGTAGGACAAATGTGAGCATGACAACCAATTATAAGCACAAGTCAAAACAAAATAGTGTCGCACCAACTGAACCTACCATGATCTTTGCACACATAAACATACACTGTGGGGAGCTACCCCGATTGATCTATCATAATGCTTCGGCTCTCAAAGAGTTAACAGTTGCGCATTCATGTACACACAGGCAAAACATTTAGTAGCACATAATCGTATCAACACACATAATGTCCAAAATCATGAAAACAGTTTCATCACAGCATGAAAACAGTTAAAATATCATTTGAGTACCATTTTCCCCCAAGGAAAACATAATGAAAAAGGGGCTACGAGAACTCACCTTAATCAAGCAATGCACAACACAACAACCCAAGGGTAGTTTAACACACGGCAACTAGGACGTCACAGCACAACGGACTCGGTACGACCTAATAATATAAAAACTCGTCTTAACATATATTCCATAAAATAACCTAAGGCGTAAAAGTTCCCAAAATTTAAACATTCCCGTTCCGAAATTCGTTTCCAAATTAATTTCGTTTTATCCGTTTGTTAGAGTTTGGTATCATCATTCGTGTAACGGGAGGAGAACACGGACTCAAGATTACACACGCCAAAAGGAAACAAGAAAATGAAATTTGACGCGGAGAGTGTTGACGAGGACTCGAGTCAAGAAGAGATTACGGAGCGAAACCAAAAAGATAACAAATAGCAAACACAACAAATAAAATGAATAGATTGGTAAGCGTCTATACTTTCCCATAATCCCATTTAGTTATAAAAGTATACTCGTTTTATAGTTTAAAAGTAAAATTTCGCCATGACTCGTTCGTTCATTGAACATTTCCAAGTTGAAGGACTTTATTAGAAATAATTTCCAAGGTAGTTTATGTGACGTGAAATTTATAAATATTATTGTTCGTTAGACATTATTTCTATTGTTTACCCGTTGCGAATCGAATACATTAAATTCATCATGAGTCTAATTTACTATATTCGTTTCGTGTCCAATGGTCCAAAATTGTTGGGAATTAAATAATCTGAAGATTAGTATAAGGAATTAAAGGTTTACAAGATCAGTTCTGCTCAAATAAATACTCTAAGTATCATTCTACTGCTAGTGCATTTGATTCTACTGCTAGCGTTAAACATTCTACTGCTGAATGATGCTGCTGCTGGTGAAGAAGATTCTACTGCTGAGTGGATAACTATTGAAGTATTCTACTGCTGGTTGGATAAGTATACGAAGATATTATGTGTATAATAGTCAACAATACACGGTAGATAATATTTTTAGACAAAGTGTTCAGTAACAAGTTGTAAACACAGATACATGTTGTATCTTAATGACTGACACTCTCAAGCATGTGTTCGATTAGACTTGACAATATTGTAAAGATCTCTCTTGGGCTATAAAAGAGAAATCATAGGCTTAGATATTGTATGCATTGATTAGATCATAACTGCTAAGAACATAGAACAAACACAACAATATCACAAGTCATAGAAACATTAAGATTCAAGGTTTTGTAACCCTAGTGATAGTGAAGATCACTCGTATTATCTTGAATAATATTGAATCATTTGGTGATAAACTTTCTTTGTTCATTGTTCTTCAACAAACATAACTGTTCCATTTCCATAACCAAATAACCTTCTAAGTGTGATTAAGTAGATTCCGCATACTTAATCATATTAACTCAATATATCATATACTCAAAGCAACAAAGGTCTAACAACCTTATAGTGTATCGATTTCCTCTCAATTGGTATCAGAGCCAGGCTGATATAGTTGATTTAGAAGAAGCAGCAGAAATGGACGTACAAGATACTCAGGCTACAAATATTGCTGCAAAGTTGCCCATGATCAAACAAAATGAGTTTGAGTTGTGGAGGTTGAGAATTGAGCAATATTTTATGGTTCAAGATTATGCTCTTTGGGATATCATTATGTATGGTGATTCTTTTACACTAGGTTATACAAATGTCATTCTTGAAGGCAAAACAGATAGGAAAAGAAATACTGGACCAGTTACTGGTGAAGAAAGGATACAGAAGAGAAATGATCAAAAAGCAAGAAACTTGTTGCTTATGACCATTCCAGGTGAACAGATGCTATCTTTTAGCAAGTATCCTGATGAAAAAACTCTTTTTGAAGAGATTTGTGCATGGTTTGGTGGTAATGAAACTACCAAGAAAACACAGAAGACATTGCTGAAACAACAATTTGAAAATTTTAGTTCAAATAGCAATGAATCACTTGATAATCTGTTCTCTAGATTACATAAGCTTGTCAGTCAGTTAGCTGTGTTGGGGGTTGAGATTGCAAAGGAAGATCTCAACATGAAGTTTTTGAGAAGCCTACCTGATGAGTTCCATACTCATGTGGTTGTCTGGATGAATAAGCTAGACATTGAAACCATGAAACTAAATGATTTGTACAACAATTTCAAAATTGTTGAACAAAGTCTAAAGAAGTTTGGAAACTATGGTACTAGTTCTGGGAATGTGGCACTCTTGTCATCTCCTAGTATTAGTAAGTCAGAAGAGGTAGATGAAGATGCAGGTGTTTCTACTGCTAACTATGGTGGTCCTACTACTAGTTCATAAAAGAATGCTACTGGACTTGGAGATCCAGCATTCTATGTATTCATGTCTTGTCAAACTAGTGGTTCTCCTCTAACTCATGAAGATCTTGATCAGTTGGATGATAATGATTTAGAAGAGATGGATATTAAGTGGTAGGTTGTTTATTTAGCATGAGGGCTAAGAAGTTCTGGCAGAGAACTGGTAAGCAGATTACCATTAATGGTAATGAAACTGCTGGGTTTGATAAGAAGAAAGTAGAGTGTTTCAACTGTCACAGGTTAGGACACTTTGCTAAAGAATGTAGAAACCCAAGGAAGCAGGATAATAGAAGCACATGGTATAAGCAAGATAAGAAGAAGGAAGTCACAGTGAAAGAGCCAAGGGCTATGCTAGCCATAGATGGTGTTAACTATGATTGGAGCTTCTTGGCTGATGAGGAGGAAGCACCAAAAGAAGCTGCAATGGTGGCCACTGAGACTGCTCTAATGGCCTTTTCTGATTCAAAGGTAAATACTATAATCAAATGTATTGAATCATGCTCTGCTCTTAATGCTTATGAAAAACTTAAAAAGGACTTTGTTGCTCAACTAGAAGAACTATTTGATGCTCTTGGAAATTTAGCTAATCATAAAAGAGGTCTGGCTGTTCTTGAAAAACAAATTTTACACTTTCAAGGAAATGAATCTAAGTTTACTGATGACATGAATGCCCTAAAAAGAAACATAGAATTCAAAGATGAAATAATTTGTTTACAAAATGCATCATTAGCTAAAGCCAAAAATAAAAGTGAAAATGTTAAGATAACAGTAGATGCTTTAGCTCATGCTCAGAGGGAATTAATAAAATTTGGGAAGCTCAAGTAATCAATAAAGCTAAGTCTGGTGTAGGATACAAGTCTGTTCCTCCACCATACAGAGGTGTTCCTTCACCTCCAGGTATTGAACTAGCACACACAGGATTTGCTGAGTTTCAAGAACCAATAATGGAATATGGTTCTAAGTCTACTGAGAGTCCTAAGGTAGAGAAAGTAAGTGAGAGTTTATGTAAAACTTCACATCCTGAGGACAAGGTGTCCTCTGATAAGAAAGTAGACGCTATAGTTGTTGACGACTGTACAACTAATAGTAATGAAGATGAATAGGTTATGTCTAAACCTGAAGTAGTTAAGAAAGCAGGAACAAGGGTTCCTAAAGTGGTCAAAAAGGATACTGATAGGCCTAGAACAAACATTAAACATGTTAGGCAACCAGTTAAATATTGTGAATAATATAGATCCACTAACAAGCCCAGAGGTAACCAAAGGAATTGGAATGGCCTCAAGTCTAACCAACTAGGTGATGACTTTTTCTTTTATAACAAAGCTTGTTACACATGTAGTAGTTTTGATCATCTTGCAGCTTTCTGCAACCAATGGGTATCTGGGTATGAAAACAATAGGGTGAATTACAAAAGGCAAACTCCTCAAACTTACTTTCACTCTAGTTCTAATTTTAATAAAACAAAACCTAGAGCAGTTACAAAAGCAGTTTCTACTGCTAGACCATTTATGACTGTTAACCTAAGACCAACAGTTAAATATGAAAAATCATTTTACAAAAATGCATCAAAAACTGTTCAAAGGACCATTCAATTAAAAGCAGTGGTCCAAAAACAAGTTTGGAAACCAAAGGGAACAACTACAAAGCTAGCAGTTTCTACTGCTAAGCATGTAGTTCATACTACTGCTTGGGAAAACAGGGCAAATGCTGTTAAGGCCTCAGCATGTTGGGTTCTTAAATCCAATGTTGCATCAACTGTTTTCAAAAGATTACATTTCATTGATGCAAGAGGTAGATCCAAGTCAGTAATGGCTTGGATCCCCAAAGGAAATTAATATTCCTCATTTTTGTGCAGGAACATTCAACTAATAAACAAGAGGATCAAGGATACTCAGATAGTGGATGTTCAAGGCACATGACAGGCAACAAGTCCTATCTTTTTGATTTTCAAACATTAGATGGTGGCTATGTTACCTTTGGAGGAGGTATTGTGGTAAAATTTCCGATAAAGGTACAATTAAAACTGGAAATTTAGATTTTGAAGATGTGTACTATGTACAAGAGCTAAAGTATAATCTTTTTAGTGTCTCACAAATGTGTGACAAAAAGAACAAAGTTCTTTTTTCTGACACTGAATGTCTTGTACTTTCTTCTAATTTTAAGATGCCTGATGAAAGTCAAGTACTTCTTAGAATTCCATGAAAGGGCAACATGTACAGTGTTGATATGAAGAACATTGTTCCTAAAAAGGCTCTAACTTGTCTTGTTGCAAAGGCCACATTGGATGAATCAATGTTATGGCATAGGAGGCTTGGTCACATTAACTTCAAAACCATAAATAAGATTGTTAAGAATGGTTTGGTAAGAGGTTTACCTCAAAAACGATTTAAAAATGACCAAACATGCATTGCTTGTCTTAAAGGCAAACAACACAAAGCCACTTGTAAGCCCAAGATTTTTAACTATATTAATCAATCATTGTTTATGCTTCATATGGACTTATTTGGACCTACTTCTGTTAGTAGTATGATGCATAAAAGATATTGTCTAGTTGTTACTGATGACTATAGTAGATTTACATGGGTTTTCTTTTTAGCTTCTAAGGATGAGACTTCTAGCATCCTTAAGACATTTATTACTCAGATAGAAAACCTAGTAAGCAAAAGAGTAAAAGTCATTAGATGTGATAATGGGACAGAGTTTAAAAATAGAGTTATGGATGATTTCTGCAAGGAAAAAGGTATTAGGAGAGAGTTTAGTGTAGCTAGAACTCCTCAGCAAAATGGAGTTGCTGAAAGGAGAAATAGAACACTCATAGAAGCTGCTAGAACCATGTTAGCCAACTCTAAGTTGCCTATCACTTTTTAGGCTGAAGCAGTCAACACTGCTTGCTATGTTCAAAATAGGGTTTTGGTTGTCAAATCTCACAATAAGACATCATATGAACTTTTTAGAGGTAGAACTCCTGCAATAGGATTTCTTAGACCTTTTGGATGTCATGTGACAATTCTGAATACCTTAGACCATCTTGGAAAGTTTGATGGTAAACCAGATGAAGGATTCTTAGTTGGATATTCTCTTAATAGCAAAGCTTTTAGAGTATACAACTTGAAAACTAGAAGAGTAAATGAGAACCTGCATGTGGAATTTTTAGAGAGTAAATCCAATGTAGCAGGTCAAGGTCCTAATTGGCTATTTGATCTTGAGTCACTAACCCATTCTATGAATTATGTGCCTGTTGTTGCAGAAACTAATAATTTTTCAGGTTCACAAACAACAAATGAGGCAGGGTTAGACAAAGAGACAAATCAAGATCATGTATGGATGCCAATAAGTACAAGTGTGGCTTCAACTTCAACAAATGATGAATCTTCTTCTGGTAAAGCTGAAGAAGATGTTGAAGATGAACACAAGGAAGATGGAACCAAGGAACAAGAGAATGTTTCTACTGATGATAGAACTGCTGAGACAGAGCATTCTACTGCTAGGCTAAAATTTTCTAGTGCTGAGCCAAATGTTTCTACTGATGGCCCTTCAGACTCAAATGAAGCAGATTTCTCAGATAAAGAGGTGGATTTGAGCAATATCACACCTAACTATCAAGTTCCTTCTACACCACACACCATGATTCACAAAGTCCACTCCCTAAAAAATGTGATTGGAGATGTACAATCAGGTGTGAAGACAAGGCAACAACTGATGTCTTCAGACCAACAAGGGCTTCTTGATGCCCTTTATGCTTCAAAGCAGCATGAGTTTTCAAACTCTTGCTTGTTTGTATGTTTTCTCTCACAGGCAGAACCAAAGAACATTCTTAAAGCCCTAGATGATTCAAGCTGGGTGGAAGCTATGCAAGAGGAGCTTCTTTAGTTTAAGATTAAGAAGGTTTGGGTGCTAGTTGATTTACCTAAGGATGAAAAGGTAATTGGCACTAGATGGGTTTTCAAGAATAAAAGGTGTGGAAAACTAGAAGGGGGGGTTGAATAGTTTTACCGTTTTAAAATTAATTCACTTTGTTACTTTATGTTATTTCAAAGGAAACAAGCACAAACAAATATTCACACAATATATAAATGAAAAGTAAAGAGATGAAAGATCAAACCACACAACACGGATGTTTATAGTGGTTCGGCTACAAGGACTCTCTTCCTTGCCCTACTCAACTTCTTGAGCCTCTAACTCGAGAGTTGTCTTTCACTAAGAAACAAACTCCCTTCTAGGTGGAGAAAACCTTTACACGTCGCTTACTTCTTTTTCCGGTACTAAGCTAAACACCGGGTTCTATTTCAAGGTAGAACCAACCTAACGTCGCCTATACAATTACCGACACTAAGCTAGATGTCGAGTTCTTTACAAGGGTACAACCACTCCCGTTTGGTTCTTTCACAAGGGTACAACCACTCCCTACACTCTTTGTGTTTTGAGGACTAAAACACTAACCACACTCACTGAGATAAATGATGCAAATAATGATGTGTGAACTACAACTATATCACACAGTAACTTATGCTAAAGGTTTTACACTTCTGTGTTGAACCTTGATGCTTAATCTCCTTTGCTACAAAAGGAAAGATTAATGAAATGAATGAATGATAAATATTAGATGGTATGTAAATGAATGAGTATGAATGTTAGGCTCTATGAGTGATGGTGTGTCCAAATGATCAGCTTGCTATTTATAGGCAAGCTGGTGAACAGCCGGCGGATCCCATAAAAGGGATCCGTCCTTTATGTCGATTGGTTCCGCCACCTTGACAGCAAAATGACAGCTAAGAGTTTTGAAAATCTTTCCAAATCCAGCTGTATCCTCCACACCTTTGTCATGTCATATCAAAATCTTCCAAAGTCAACTATCTTGCTTGAAGATCTAGCCAAGATATTATGTATGATGCGTGCCATGATGTCATTGTATCATTTTAAAAATAAAGTTTCCTTTTAAGGAAATAAACTAGTAGATGTGTAAAATGTAATTCTAAGTAAACTTGTGAAATGTAAAATGTGTTTTAAAGAGACTTTAGCTAGCATTTATAATTTGCTAAAGGATATACTTTGTAATTGTCATTAACAAAACTAAGTAAAGATCGTAAAATATAAATAACGTTTTTAGGACGATATTTTTATTAACAATCTCCCCCTTTTTGTTGATGACAAAACATAAAGTATATTTTTGAGCAAAGGAATAAATATAGCATGAGTTCTTTAAAATATAGATTAAGTTTGTTTTATTTGAGTTTAAACACTCTTTTTATGCAAAAGTGTTTGTACTGTGATGATTCACAGTTATGCAAACTTAATCCTTTCTTCCCCTTTTTGTCGAAACAAAAAGAAGAGTTGCGTAGCGGAATGCGATTTTGAGAACTTTAAGAGCTCCCCCTTGTTTGATACTCCCCCTAAATGGAGTAACAAGGTAATGATGCATGATCCTACAAAAAAAAATGGTTAGAAAAATGAAATGCTCCCCCTCGATGTATACTCCCCATTACAAGAGTCCCAACGTATACGTTAAAAGGGTATGAGATGCTGCAAAAGAAATGTTAGTTGTGAATAGCTTCAATGGAGAAGCATAATGCATATGATATGTTCATTCAAATAAGAATGATAATCTAGTTGACTTTAAAAAGTCAAAATGTAGTGTCTGATCAAAATTTTGTACCTAAAGTACAAGTGATCAAACTAGAATATAGATTCCAAATAGCTATATAATGATGTTAGTTACCTAACTAATGATAATATGCTTTATGTTGATCACTCATAAGCATAAAAACATCACATTCATTCATTGAAAATTATGTGACAAAAGTCACAAACATAATATGATGTTACATGAAAATGAAAAATACATCCTAAAAAAAAAATAAGAGGTCCTACAACAACATTTAAAAGGTCCTATATAATGAGACTAAAAATCTCCTATTGAGGAGGATGAGAGATGGCGTTTAGACGCTCAAGAATGTGGTTCAAAATGAACCTCATTTCATTTTGGAGCTCGTGCACCAAAATGTTTGTCCTTTGAGCTATGTGAGCGGTTCTTTCACACATGTTGCAATCATGGCGAGCAAAACCGGGCGGAAGAGTAGAGTCATTTGGTTGTGATGGTGGTGGTGATGATTGGTTGTTGGTTGGTGGTGGTTGTGCTTGTTCATTGGTTGGTGGTGGTGTTTAGAGGGAGTTCATGAGAATGTTTTGGAGGTCCATGGCTTCATTGAGGCGGTGATCTACCATACCCGAGAGAGTGTAGAGATGGTTGAGCTCTTCACTAATCTCCTCTTGGGTTTGAGGCAAATTGATCCACATTGCCTCATCTATGGCAATGAGAGTTGATGTGGGTGAGAGAGGTGGTATTTGAGGTTGAGATGATGGTGCATCATGGTATAAAGGACCATGGATATCTGGGAAAATCGGATGAAAAAGCATAGGCTCTTGACCTTCAAAGGTCATGGGTGGAGGATTGTTTGATCTTGGTGGGAGATCCTCCAAGTCATCAAGGTATGGATGAGGTGATGTAGGTGGAGTCCTAAATAGCTCCATAGGTTGGAGTTTGGGTAAGTTTGGTTGTGATTGAGATTTGACAGTCTGTGATGGTGCGGGTGGTGGTGTGGTTGCTATTGGAGTTATGGATGGAGGTGGAGTTTGTATGACAACATTGGATGGTGTAGGTGTGGATAAAGTAAGGAAATTTTCACTTGCTATAGGAGATGAGATATTAAGAGGAGATGATTCCTCTGATGATGAGTTAGCAAGATTTATGAAGCAACAGGGCTTAACACTTATGCGGGCAGTGCGTTTTGGTGGTCTAGAGGTGGAGGAGTTGGTTGACTTGGTCATGGTGAGCTAAGAGAACTAAGATGTACAGGTTGTATGTTGTGAAGAAGGTAAATGAGTGAGTTTTGCTCTAAGTTGTGATCTTAATATATAGGCAGATGGTTTAAAGAAACTAGTGTTTGGATTTGATGTAAATCCAATAGAGAATGTTGGTTCCTAATGATTTGGAACAAAAATTTGTGCAAATCACATCACATAAGTCAATCCATAGAACTTATGTTGAGTAATATGATGAAGATATGCAGTAAATGCAAAGGGATAGTAGAAAATCCTGTGATGTGATGTACCCACTGATTTGAAGGATCCCTAAAAAGGGTTCCTTGTTTGTATAGAAAAGGTAACTCACTCCTTAAATTTAAAAATTCAAATTTTGGTGGGAAATGTTGTTCTTTGGTTTCTAAGAGTTTCTAAATCATTCTAAGATGTATAATGATCAGTGAACCTATTCTAAAGAATACTAGAAACTAAAATCTAAGAATCGGGATGAGTCGAAAAGTTGTAAGAAGTTTACTGTTATACCTGCGGATCCAATCGACAAGGCGTGCGGATCCAAATTTTCGGATCCGCCTGATCCACAGGTTAAAGAATGGCGGAGCCAACACTAACACATGGCGGATCCAAAATTAGGGATCCGCCGGATCCATGGATCAAAACTACTAAAACTAAACAGAGAGATGTGCATATTTTACGTTTTTTGACGAAAACCCAAAAATTCTCCTGGAACATATCTATCATCTAATATGTAATGCAAAACAATCAAATATGATAATACTAACACATGTTTAATCATAGATTAATCCGTTCATGGGAACTTACCTTATGAGGTGTTAAGCCAAACATAGGCTTAAACTCGGAAAATTGATAACATCAAGTGTTATCATCCTGCAATTCTTAGTTAGTTCAGATACATATCAAATATCATCATGACAAGTTAAGAAACAACCATTATAAATACTATATTGTCTAATAATGTTTATAGCCAAACACTCCTTTAACTCAACTTCTTCTTCAATTTCTTCATGCCCTTATGAAGCTTCATCACCCAACGTTCTAAATTCTTCACCATTCCTTTGATGTTGCGATATTTGGCTGGTTCATTAGGGATTGGTGGAAGTTGGGTCAAGTACTCCGGAAGGGGAATCCTAGAGTTTGGCATTCCATCATCGTCACTCATAGATGATGATGATGATGATGTTTGACCACAAGGACGTTTGCCCTTGTCAACTGCTACCCTAAAGTCACTCAAAGGAACGAAGGTACGTTCTATCTCATCATATTCAGGAACAAATCCTAAGGCATTTCTAGGAATGGGTGCAAAAGCTCTAAAGAGACGGGTCAAAAGCATTCCATAAGGCAATGCCATTTTTCCTTGAATTGGAATATCGGCCATTCTCTTGGCGATATAGTAAGCAAGGTTGAAAGGTTGATGGGTTGACACATTGTACATCATGTGGCAAAGACAAGCATTGATGTGATCGCGGTTTCCTACCGTGCACATGACATTGGCCCTTAAGACTTCTTCCATTTTCTTAAATTTGGGTTTTAGTTCATTTAGCTCCATAGCAAATGGATCTCTAGGAACATATTTCCCTCGATACAACCTTGTTGGGTTGTTCCTAGGTATGAAGAGATGCTGACGAATGATTTCTTTTGAAGTCAAGGGAGTGGCATATGGTGCCGTTCGTTCAAGATTTGACTCAAGAATGGTCAATGACCATTTATCAGAATAGACACTTGTTCCATGACTTGGAACTCCTATGACTTCTCCAAATTGATTTAATGGGATATTGTATTGATGTCCATTGACGCTAAAGCGAATGTTTATGTAACCTTGATCGTTTGACTCTAGTTTGACACTAGCATAGAATTCTAAAATGAATCGAGGAATTAATGGTTCATCGATATCTAGGAGGGAATCGAAGTGAATAGCCGCTAGTTGCTCCCTAAGATAGGTTCCTTCATAGAATGAGGGGTCTACAAACCTACCCTCATGTACGTAGTGTTTTTCTAGAGCCTTGAAAATTTCAACTTTTTGTTCAGTGAGTCCTTTGGTTTTATGGTGTTTAGGTAGGTAATTTACGGTGTGTTTGTGATCATAGTTGGTCGCGGGAGGCATGGTTTTCCTAAACACAAAAAATTATATAGTTTTAGTTGAAATTATCGAAAATGCGTGTATAGGTCTAGTGTGTGCCTACATGGGGACTATGTGGAGGTGCGGTTATCTCGACTCATTTAGATGCATGAAGATTTTGTTTATGCAAGTTTTATGATAAAACGAGAGATAACCCAAACGCTCCTACTTCAATGTAGCTACATTTGAATGTACCCGAAAATACATATTAGTTATGTATTCCCTTTAGCATTCAAGAGACATTATGCAAGTGATGTTAAACAAAAGAAAACTAACGTTTTTATATTTGTATGAACAATGTTCAAAAACCATTTTTCCTAGTCGTGAGAAGATTTTATCAAAAATTTCTCATGGGGTTTTTGATGAATGATGATAATGTACTACAAGATGCAATTCCTAACTAAGAAAAACATGATTTGAAGTGTAATTCAGTAACTATGTTTCATGATTTTTCAAGAATTATGCATATTCCCCAAGTTTTGATTTTGTGCATGAAATAGAAATCCTAGACGCAGATCAGGAGTATAAACATGATAAGGATACTTACAGTGATGTTTGGAGCACAAATTTGTGGAAGAAAATAGCTTAAATTAAGATTGTGGTGAAGTATGAAACGAATTCAGTAGGTGATAACTTTTAGGAGAGTGATGAATAGTACTTGGTGTTGTTTATTATATAATAAAACAACCTGTGCATGTGACGGATCCGGCGGATCCAAAACAAAGGTTCCGCCTTTGTTATCGTTTGGATCCGCGGGATCAGAACACAATTTTTGATTTAGTGTTGAGTTAAACTAAGGTTTATGCTACTGTTTTGTCTAATCACTATGTTCCATTAATCCTAATCCAAGTCTAAGGTAGTTGAAAGGTTCTCTTTTGAGAGGTTTTGTGAGGATGTCGGCAATGTTGTCCTCTGAGGAAACTTTCTCAATTGAGATGTTTCCCTTCTGAACATTGTCGCGTAGGAAATGATGACGTATTTCAATGTGTTTGGTTCTAGCGTGTTGGACCGTATTTTTGCTGAGGTCGATTGCTCCTTTGTTGTCACAAAGAATGGGGATGTCGTTGAGTTCAATTCCATAGTCTACGAGAGCTTGTTTCATCCACAGTGCTTGTTGACATGCCTTTCCTGCAGACACATACTCTGCTTCGGTTGTTGAAATTGCAAGGGCCTTTTGTTTCTTAGCGAACCATGAGGTGAGACAATATCCTACAAAAGTACAAATACCGCTAGTACTTTTCCTATCAACATAGTCACCAGCATGATCTGAATCAACATACACTATGGTTTCTATACCCGCTCCTTTGGGATATGGTTTCAAACAATTTATATCTCAAAAAGATTTCACAAAAGGGAAATAATGTGAAAACCCGAGGTTCGTTGTCCCGATTGAAGATTGAATGGAATTGTGATTTTGGGATCGTGAAACGTGAAGTGAATAGTGAAAGAGTGATATATTGGGGTTTTTAAACTACTAATATGAAATAACAAGTAAAAACAAGCTATTAAACTAAGGGGTACAAGTATTCTAAGCACACGAATTTAAAAACGAAAATTAAACTTGAAAACGAACGTTACGATTTTAAAAACGTATTTAAAAAAAGTGAAATTCTAAATTATAAGTCCTAAAAATGTGAAAATAATTTTCCTAAATTCTAAATATTAAAAAAAAAAATTAGAAAAAAGAATTATATATTTTTGATTTTTTATTTATTTTTTATGAATTTAAAACTAAAAGAAAGAAATTAAATGATTTAAAATAGCAAACTGAATTGGAAAAATATGAAACTTTGCAGAAAAATCTTAAATGATATTTAGAATCTAAGAAAAATGAAAATGGAACTTTTCTAAACCCTAGTAAGCAGTTTGTGCAAATAAGCAGTTTGAAATAAGCCCTAAAATACGCTAAAGAGCTCTAAAAATTACCAAGTGTTCAAATATGGATTAACTCACTATTTCAAGCTTAAAACAACTTAAAAAGTCCAAATAATCTCTTTGGTTAAGCCAAAAAGCAGTTTATGAAGTTGCAATTTGAGACAGAAATAAGAGACTAAACAGCTAACTTTAGGCGGCTCTATAAGCTAAGAAAAAGCTCCACAGAGGAAACGAAAAGCAGATCATGAAAATTGATACTAAAAACTACTTATAACCCAAAAATGCCCAAATTTAAACATCAATTGCTTATCTAAATAAGCCCTAGATTAGATGCTTGTGGGACACAAAACTGTTTGCAGGTCTGCAATAGACTAAGTCGGGTAATTGCAGACTGATTTAAAGCTAATTAATAAGCTACACTTTGAAATCAACACTCTGATCCTAAAATACCATACTACTAGCTACTGAGAAAACCTAAAATCATACAATAAGCTTAATTGGTTCAGCATATATAAGGCAAAATAAAAGCTAAGGTTGCAAACTGAAGTTGCAGGTCTGCAACTACATTTCTGAGGCAGCAGTGATTCCAAACTTCATGAAACAACACCAACTCTAGAAATCTTACTTAGAACATTGAATTACACCTAAAAAACCCCAAAAATTACCACCAAATCAAGCCTAGCTTATTGGGGCTTATAAGTGCAGTTTTAACTTCCAATTTTTGCACTAACACACTCAAATCCTCAAAAGTTCTCAAAACTTCTTAAAATCTGTCAAATACAGCTTATCTATACTATCTTAAGCTCAACCAAAACTCATCTTAAAGCAAATGAACAGTTACAATAGCTTATGACCAAAAACAGTCCAAAACCAAACACCCTCTTAAATTCTGAAAATGCTAAAATAAATTACAACTTAACTGAATTAGGCTAAAATATCAACTATTCTAAGATTACCTAAGTTACTTAACAACTAATAAGCAAAAATCAATAAGCAAAAATCAATAAGCAATAAGCAATGTAATTAAGCTAAGAGTGAGGATGAATTTAAGCTTACAAATAGAGATATGGTGAAACAGATCTGAACCAAACAAATAACACCCAGGCTTTTTTACTTAAGCCAAACACCACCCAAATAAGCCCTTCCAAGTCAGCTTATCCTTCAACAGCTTATTTGACCATGACAGTTGACTTTTGTTGACTTTTGGTAATTTTTGAGACTAAATCGGTTTTGACCTATTCTATCACTCACAATAAGCTAAACAGCTTATATGAGCTTCAACTAATAAGAAAATCAGCTTATTGAAGCTGTTTTGACATTATTTTTGTATTTTCTAATATTTTTCAATATTTTTGGATTTTTAAAATGAGTTTAACAAAAGATGAGATTAAAAGTTGAAATAAGCTAAATATGATTTATAACAAGCTACTGAAACTATTAATAAGCTAACAATGAGATTATAAGCTAAAGTGGTACGAATTAAAAAGAGAATCAAACTACTTTTATTAATAAAACTTTGAGAATTACAAAGAAGATTTAAAACTACAACTAAAAAGCTATTTTAACAGCATAACCTTAACCTAATTACTACATCAAATATGAGGAGGATGAGCCTCTATTTATAGGCGAATTGGGAAGCTTCTAGGGCTGCCAAGTCATCGATCCATGCTTCATCTGTGCTTCTTTGAGTCGTTTTCAGCCCTTAGATTATGCCTTGATCACCAATCTTGCAATAACAACCCTTGGATTAAATGTCCACGTCCCATCAACCAATCATAGGGCTCTATTTCGCTGACATGTCATTCCTGACATGTCAGGAAGCTCCTAGATTTGCGTGCAAGGACTAGATTGCCCTTAATTGAGGTAATTGTACGGGGTAATTTTTCTAGGGTTCATATGGGTAAATTTGAGGAAGAACATGTAAAAAGGCGGGTGGGGTTTTTTTATATTTATTTGACTTATAGTTGTTGACCGGGTTTTAATATCGGGTTTGACCGTGGGTTTGGGTTTATTTCGGGTTAAGTTAGAAAAAAAAGATTGGGCTGTGGGGTTTATGTTGGGCTTGGGTTGGATTTGTATTGGATTTGACTTTTTAGTTTAAGTCTGGATCAGAATGGTTTTATGCATTTAGTAATAGAAATCCAAGGACCACTTTACCCAAGTTTAGAAATCTAGGGACCACTTTCATAAAATTTCTTCAAGGACTAATGTTGTCATTTGATGATTCTTCAAGGAGTTGTTTGACTTTTGAGCATAGACTTTGACTATTTGCATCCCGGCTTTGGCTTTTGACACTTTTCCAAATCTCGTGCTCGTTTTCCCGGTTTTTGCTTGATTTTGTCCCTATTTCATGATATCCGTACCTGCATAGAAACAAACACAAAAACACAATATCTTTGGCATTTATGGTTAGTTTTTGGTCATTTTGGTCTTAATTTGGCAAATAAAAGGTATGTGAATAAGCACATACCAGGATACCATAATCCTAAATGTGTAGTACCTTTAATGTATCTAAATATCCGTTTAACGGCTTCAAGATGAGATATTTTGGGATCTTCTTGAAAACGTGCAAATAGACAAACACTAAACATAATGTCAGGCCTACTAGCCGTAAGATAGAGTAAACTACCAATCATTCCCCTATATTTAGTGCTATCTACGGATTCATTTTCTTCATCCTTTGTGAGTTTGGTTTCGGAGGACATGGGTGTTTTCATTGGTTTTGAGTCTTCAAGACCAAACTTCTTAAGCATATCTTTAATATACTTTGATTGGTTGAAGAATATCCCATCTTCTAATTGTTTTATTTGGAGACCTAAGAAAAAGTTTAGTTCCCCCATCATACTCATTTCAAACTCGTCATGCATGATTTTTGAGAAATCGTCGCATAACTCTTGACAAGTTGAGCCGAATATAATGTCATCCACATATATCTGGACGATGATGATATGTGATCCCTTTTTCTTGGTAAAGAGAGTGTTGTCTACTAGGCCCATGGTGTACTTATGGTCAACTAAGAAGGTCTTAAGTCGATCATACCAAGCTTTTGGTGCTTGCTTAAGTTCGTATAAAGCTTTCTTTAGTTTCTAAACATGATTTGGTTTTGCAAAATCGGCAAAGCCGGGAGGTTGTGCAACATATACTTCTTCAGTTATAAAACCGTTTAAGAATGCACTTTTGACATCCATTTGAAATAATTTAAAATCATGTGCACATGCATATGCAAGTAGTATTCTAATAGACTCAAGTCTAGCTACGGGTGCAAAAGTTTCATCATAATCTATACCCTCTTGTTGATTATAGCCTTGGGCTACTAACCTAGCTTTGTTTCTAGACACAATGCCATTTTCATCCATTTTATTTCTAAAAACCCATTTTGTACCTATTATGGTTTGATTTTTAGGTTGTGGAACTAATGTCCAAACATCATTCCTAACAAATTGATTTAATTCTTCTTGCATTGCAATGACCCATGGTTCATCTTTTATTGCTTCATTAACATTTTTAGGTTCTATGGTGAAACAAAACAAAAGAAATTACTTTAATTTTGAGCTTTAGACCTTAATGTTCTTTCGTTGAGTTTTCCTATGACGTTTTCTAATGGATGACTTTTAGCTTCTTTGATGTTACTAAATCTCTTTTTACTGGTTCATCTTCTTTATCATTATCAACATTTTCCTGATTATCAACCATTTGGTTTTCAACTAAGTCATCATCTACTAAAGGTGATGTCTTAGAGGGAACTGGACTTTCATCGAATGTTATATTCAATGATTCCTCGACTATTGAGGTTTCCTTGTTCAAAACTATGTATGCTTTACTAGTTTGTGAATATCCTAGAAATACACCTTCATACGACTTTGGGTCAAATTTGGTGAGATAGTCCTTTGTGTTTAAAATGAAGCACTTGCTTCCAAATACTCTAAAATATCCTAAAGTAGGCTTTTTGCCTCTATATAACTCATATGGAGTTTTTCCCAAGAATGGTCTAATTAGAACTCGATTTAGAATATATGTAGATGTATCTACAGTGTGTCACCAAAACTTTTGAGGTATGTTTTGTTCATTTAACATAGTTCTACTCATTTCTTGAATTGTCCTATTTTTCCGTTCTACTACACCATTAGATTGTGGATTTCGGGGAGCCGAGAAATTATGTGTTATTCCGTTATTATCACAAAAAGTTCCGAATTGGATTTCGTTGTCAAATTCTCGACCATGGTCGGTTCTAATAGATACTATGTTACTTCCTATTTGATTTTGAATTTTCTTGCTTAAAATTTCAAATTTATCAAAGGCCTCATTTTTGGTTTTCAAAAATTTAGTCCACGTATATCTAGAGTAATCATCTACTATAACTAATGTGTAAAAATTTCCTCCATAACTTTGTATAGCCGACGGGCCAAACAAATCCATATGCAACAATTCTAGACACCTAGATGTAGATACCATGTTTTTAGCCTTATGGCTATTATGCACTTGTTTCCCAATTTTGCAAGCATCACAAAAGTGTTGGTCATATCTTAACTTGGGTAGGTTCCTAACGAGTTCCTTAGATGATAAGGATTGAATTAGCCTCATATTGGCATGACCTAAACGTCGATGCCATAGAGTTGAGTTTTCATCCAAAGAGGTAAGACAAAGCTTGTCTTTAGGTGTTTTATCTAATTTCATAACATATACGTTATTCTTTAAAACACCTTTTCCTACGGTTATGCCATCTTTAAGTATTTTACTTCCATTTTCACTGAAAAGGACGTTATACTTTTTGTGACATAATTGACTTATACTAAGCAAGTTAAATCCTAAATTATCTACATGAGCAACATCGTCAATAGAGAGAGAGTCATGAGAGATCGTACCATTTCCAATGATTTTGCTTTTAAGTTTGCTACCGAATGTGACATTACCTCCATCGTACACTTGGTAAGTTGAGAAAAGGCTTTTGTTTCCCGTCATATGTCTTGAACACCCACTATCTTTGATCCACTCATCAGGTTCTAGATCAACCTTTAAGCATACCTAAGTTCAAGAATGACTCAAGCATTTGGTCCCCAATATCTCATGGGTCCGTTTGGGTTAAACATAACATTATCATGGTTTATGTAAGCAAATGGAGGATAGTTGTTCCATGACATGTAATTGGGACCTTGGAAGTTTCTAGGTATATTTTGGTTCCAATTATTTTGATAATGATGTTGTGAGTTAACATTACTCTTAGGAAAGGGGTGTTTGGGAAACCTAGTCTGAGGTCTCTATTGAGTTGTTTTAACTCTATACTCATTCCTAGCTTGACCTCTTCCTACATAAACAACTGGTTTTAGCTTGTTGTTAGTTATACTAGTGCTAGGTTTTCTAGTGACCTTAACAAATTCAGTACGGTTCATTTTGAGATCCTTCTGTTCAACTTCTGTACCCGCGGATCCCTTGGGTACAACTGGCGGATCCAAAACTTTGGATCCATCGGATCCGTGGGCTTCTGACATAGTTGAAACAGTTTCTTTTTCATTCATAGTTTGTTTCTTAAAGTCACCTAAGGTTCCTTGTTTCATGAAACCTAGTCCGGTTTTATCATGAGGAAGTTTTTGCATCTTCATTATCTCATCTGCACAACTTATGTTTTTATCAAACTTTTTAAACTTAGAGTTTTGCTTAATGAGATCTTCCTGTGTGGTTTTTAGTGCATCTAATTCTAATTTTAGTTCTTGACAAGAGACACATGTATCTTTACTATTTTTGCCTTTTTCCATTCGTATCTCTTTTTCTTTAAGCCAATACACTTCATTTTCTAAAAGTGTTGTTTTAGTTTTCAAGAATTTGTTTTTGTTGATGATTTTTAAAGTTATATCACATAGTTTGTTATATTTTACTTCTAAGGTTTCATCATCAATAGAGGAGTATGAGTCAGAATGTACCTCTTCTGGGTCATGAGCCATAAGGGCAACTTCGTTGTTCTTATGCTCATCATCATCTCCTTCACTATCACTCCAAGCTCCACTAACAAATGCTTTTTGAGACTTGTTCTTTGGAGGCTTTGGACAATCACCTATAAAGTGACCAGAATCTCCACACTTATTGCACTTCCTTTCTAACTTGCCTTTTTTATCATCACGGTCTTTACGGAGGGATTTCTTTTCTTCACGAGGTGGTCTTATGAACTTTCCTCGTCTCCTGAAGAATTTCTTGAAATCTCTTACGGCCATGGCATATTCTTCGTCTTCGCTACTAGAACAAGACTCTTCATCATCACTTGACTCAGCTTTAGCTTTCAAAGCAATGGACTTCATTTTCTCCTTCTTGCCTTTAACTATTTTTGAATCTTTTTCCATCACCATTTCGTAAACTTTGAGATTTCCTATGAGCTCATCTAGTGTCATGCTTGAAAGATCCTTGGATTCTTTAATAGCTGTCACTTTTGCTCTCCACTTTGGGTGGAGTGCTCTTAGAAATTTCCTGACAAAATTCTTACTAGAAAAAGATTCGTCAAGTGCTTTAAGTGATGTAATAATAGTATTAAATCTAGCAAACGCACTATCAATGGTCTCATCTTCAGAGATAACAAATTGTTCATATTGTTGAACAAGAAGATCAATTTTGTTATCTTTGACTTGTGAGTTTCCTTGATGAGTGAAAATTAGAGATTGCCAAATATCTTTAGCCGTTTTACACATAAAAACTCTTTCATATTCTTTCTTAGGTAAAGCATTGTAAAGCATCATTTTGGCTTCATTATTTTTGGCAATCAACTTCTTTTGCTCATCACTGTGACGAGTAAGAGAAGTTTCTACATCCCGACAACCCGAAATATCATTACTTATGGCCTTGTAATCACCCTCAACAATTATAAACCATAGATCTATATCCTTTGACTTCACATAAGTCTCAAAGCGATTTTTCCAATAAATAAAACAATTTGGTTCGAACAGAGGTGGTCTTTGCATAGATTGCCCTTCTTTAAAGTTTTCAAAATCCATGGATCGTTTTAAGTTTTAAAATACAATATATTTTAAGAATCTTAAGTAACATAGCTCTTGATGCCAATTGTGGAAAACTAGAAGGGGGGTTGAATAGTTTTACCGTTTTAAAATTAATTCACTTTGTTACTTTATGTTATTTCAAAGGAAACAAGCACAAACAAATATTCACACAATATATAAATGAAAAGTAAAGAGAGGAAAGATCAAACCACACAACACGGATGTTTATAGTGGTTCGGCTACAAGGACTCTCTTCCTTGCCCTACTCCACTTCTTGAGCCTCTAACTCGAGAGTTGTCTTTCACTAAGAAACAAACTCCCTTCTAGGTGGAGAAAACCTTTACACGTCGCTTACTTCCTTTTCCGGTACTAAGCTAAACACCGGGTTCTATTTCAAGGTAGAACCAACCTAACATCGCCTATACAATTACCGACACTAAGCTAGATGTCGAGTTCTTTACAAGGGTACAACCACTCCCTACACTCTTTGTGTTTTGAGGACTAAAACACTAACCACACTCACTGAGATAAATGATACAAATAATGATGTGTGAACTACAACTATATCACACAGTAACTTATGCTAAAGGTTTTACACTTCTGTGTTGAACCTTGATGCTTAATCTCCTTTGCTACAAAAGGAAAGATTAATGAAATGAATGAATGATAAATATTAGATGGTATGTAAATGAATGAGTATGAATGTTAGGCTCTATGAGTGATGGTGTGTCCAAATGATCAGCTTGCTATTTATAGGCAAGCTGGTGAACAGCCGGCGGATCCCATAAAAGGGATCCGTCCTTTATGTCGATTGGTTCCGCCACCTTGACAGCAAAATGACAGCTAAGAGTTTTGAAAATCTTTCCAAATCCAGCTGTATCCTCCACACCTTTGTCATGTCATATCAAAATCTTCCAAAGTCAACTATCTTACTTGAAGATCTAGCCAAGATATTATGTATGATGCATGCCATGATGTCATTGTATCATTTTAAAAATAAAGTTTCCTTTTAAGGAAATAAACTAGTAGATGTGTAAAATGTAATTCTAAGTAAACTTGTGAAATGTAAAATGTGTTTTAAAGAGACTTTAGCTAGCATTTATAATTTGCTAAAGGATATACTTTGTAATTGTCATTAACAAAACTAAGTAAAGATCGTAAAATATAAATAACGTTTTTAGGACGATATTTGTATTAACAAAAGGGATGAAAGGGGCATAGTGATTAGGAATAAGGCTAGATTAGTAGCCCATGGGTACACACAAGAAGAAGGTATAGACTATGATGAGGTTTTTGCTCCAGTGGCAAGACTTGAGGCAATTAGGCTTTTCTTAGCTTATGCTTCATTTATGGGCTTCACAGTTTATCAAATGGATGTCAAGAGTGCATTTTTATATGGTACTATTGAAGAAGAGATTTATGTCTCACAACCTCCAGGGTTCATTGATCCTGACCATCCAGAAAAAGTGTACAGAGTAGTTAAGGCTCTTTATGGCCTTCATCAGGCACCTAGAGCATGGTATGAAACACTGGCTTCCTACTTAATTGAAAATGGATTTCAAAGAGGAAAGATTGATCAGACATTATTCATCAAGAAGCACAAGAGTGATCTTTTGCTAGTTCAGCTGTATGTGGATGATATCATTTTTGGATCTACAAGGAAGGAGATGTGTTTGGAGTTTGAGAAGCTTATGCATGATAAATTTCAGATGAGTTCCATGGGGGAACTTACATTCTTTTTGGGTCTGCAAGTTAAGCAATCTAGTGAAGGCATATTTATTAGTCAAGATAAATATGCTGCAGAGATACTTAGAAAATTTCAATTTGCTGATTCAAAAGTGGCAAGCACACCAATGGACTCTGAGAAGCCACTTCTTAAATATTTAGATGGAGACAATGTAGATGTACACACTTACAGATCTATGATAGGTTCTTTGATGTATCTTACATCATCAAGACCTGACATCATGTTCTTTGTTTGTGCTTGTGAAAGATTTCAAGTAACTCCAAAGGTTTCTCATTTAACAGCAGTCAAGAGGATTTTTAGATATCTCAAGGGTCAACCTAGGTTGGGTCTATGGTATTCAAGAGAATCACCTTTTGACTTGGTAGCATTTTCGGATAGTGATTACGCTGGTGCTAGCTTGGACAGAAAGTCAACAACTGGAGGATGTCAATTCCTTGGGTGTAGACTTATCTCATGGCAGTGTAAAAAGCAAACAATTGTGGCTACTTCAACAACTAAAGCTGAATATGTAGCTGCTGCAAGTTGCTGTGGTCAAGTCATATGGCTTCAAAACCAACTTCTTGACTATGGGTACAATTTCATGAACACTGTCATTCATATTGATAATAGTAGTACAATATGCATAATTAAAAATCCAGTGCAACATTCTAAAACAAAACACATTGAAATAAGACATCATTTTATTAGAGATTGTAATGAGAAAAAGTTGATTCAAGTTTTCAAAATTGATTCTGATCACAACTTTTCAGATCTTCTTACAAAAGCTTTTGGTGTTGGAAGGTTTCAGTACTTGATAGCAAGTATTGGGATGCTTAATCCTCAATGATTTAAAAATATGTGTTTTTGTATATAAATTTTTTGATTGTACTGCTAGCTTTATAAAATACTACTGTTAGTGAAAAGTTTGTGCTGCTGGTACAAATTTTTGTTTGTTAAGTTCATATTTGTTAGTCATATCTATGATACTGCTATAAGACAAATGCTTTGCATTTTGTTTCTTGGTTTTTGGACTAACATTTTCAGGTATGAACATTGAACAAAAGAAGTTTCAAGTGAAATGGAAGCAGCAGAATGATGATATCAGTTGCTGACATAATAGGTTTATGATGGAATGAGTTTGGGATTTCATTAACAAAGGTTAACACCTAAGTTAATAAAATCTTTAAAACTTATTTCTTGAAATCTGATTATGATATTTCACATTGAAATGATGGCTCAGTTGATCAGGTAGTAACTGATTCAACTCACTTTCTATCATTTTATACTTTTAAGTATAATGAGCAAGTCTAAGGACATCTGATAGAAAGAACAACTAGTAAAAGTGAATCTAACACTTGTGTTAGAGGTAACAATTGCTATGAGCTGGAAACCCTGTCAGGAAAACTCTTTGAATGAGTTTATCTTTACACAGGCAGTTATTTATAACTGAAAATATTGGTTCTCACACAACCAGAGGTTACTTCAAACCGAAATTTTGAATAAGTGTCTGTTACCACACTTAATCCCTTCAAAATGGTTGTAAGCAGTATGATTTTTCTTATCATAAAATCAAGTTCATACTGTTAAGGAAAAAGTTTCTTAAAAAGGATTTTTCAAAGAAACTCAGAAAAACCATCAAATGATGGACCATGAGTCAAATGCCTCATGAATCACCTCTCATCGGAGTTAACACACCTAGAAGTGATGAGGGCAAAAACTTAAACTCTTAAGGAATTGATGGCCAACATGTACACCATTGTCTGAAAACATGTTCTCTGGGGAGGATTGGTAGATAAGATAATGCTGAGATGATGGTGAGAGATCTTCCAAACAGGGGAGGAAGGAAAGGTTCTTTGCATCCAAGGGGAGGATATATTTTGGTACATGGTGAGAAATCTTCAAACTCAGAGAAGATAATATAAACAGGGGAGGAAGATTAACCAATAAGGGAAGGAAAGTATGCTTAGAATTCAGGGAAGGAAAATGATCCATAGCAGATCAAGTTCAATCAGAAAAGACAAGAGCATACAAGATGAAGATTTGATGGAAACTGTAACAACTCGTAATTTTCCAGATTTATTTCTATACGAGATTATCTCTATTTTTCATTTACGAACCTTTCTGAACTTATTTGGTTTGAAAACGTGAATTTATCTCGCGAAACGTGAAATTCGTACACAACACGTACTGGCACAACCGACGATTGGTTTTGATTATTTTATTATCTGCGAGAAATGAGGCGTACGAATAGCCGTTGTATTGAAAAATCATTCTAAACACGAATATTTAATTATTCGTGCAACGAGAAATAAAGCTACGCGTATTCATAATCAAAATTAATGGAAAAACTATTTTAAAATTTATGGGATAACTTTCGGGTGCTCGAGAAATATTTATAACACGTTTTATCGGGTTCGTTGACGTTTCGTTAAAAATATGAGGAGATTTACATATTCAGTCCCTGAGGGCGCGCTAGGGTTTGCCACAAGTCCCAAGAGGAGCCTATATATACAATTGTTATAAAGTTTTAGGGTTTTAAAAACCCATTCTCTTTCTCTTCAGCCGACAACTTCATCTCCTTCACCCTCTCTCCTCTCTTATTTCTCCGGCGACAAAAACCGGCCATCCAGCCACCACCACCGACCACCTTACTACACCGCCTCCATCATCATCATCCTCTCGATCCCCTCATCATTTCTACGTAACTCACGCGCTTACAACACGCATATATCTTATTCTTTCTCTCGAATTTTCCGACGAAGTTTTCCGGTAACATAAATTTGTAGTTGTAACGAGTATAGATCGAAGGTGTAGTTGTTTTTGGTGGTTTGTTTGGTTCGTTTGTGTTCGAGTCACCACCACAGCCACCGTAGCAGCCACCACAGCCGCAGTTCTCCTCCCTCTCCTTTCTTTCTCTCGACATGGTAAATCGAGAAATCCGTTGGTTATCTATTGTTTTTGGTTTAAACCGATCCTTATTTATTTTGTCATTGATTTCGTGGATTTAAAACCATATATGAAACGAGTACTAGTTATTCATGCTCTAAAAACCGGATTTAAACATGTTTTTATTTACTGTTTTGTGTGGTAAGAATCTGTGGTATCTGTTTGATTCGGGTTGAAAACGGGTCATGTTAGACCCGGATGTGAATTACAAATAGTGTTGGATTTGTGTTATGGTTGTGTTCGTGTTGTAGTCGGATAAGAGAAACCACCCGTGGGGTGCTTGTCGTTTGATTTAGCTGTTGTTCGAGTCCTTATGGTTGCGTTTGGGTTGAGACCGAGACCACTAGGGTCTCGGCAATGTTATTGTTGATGTTGTTTGTTGGGTGTTGTTCGGTTCACAAATTCACCCACATAGGGTGTTGGTTTGGCTCGGTTTAACGCAAAGGACCACGGAGGTGGTCGATTATGGTCTCAGTATTGGTTAAAACCACGTTAGGGTGCGTTTTGGTTTTTGTTTGGGTTTGTAGTCCCGGGTCGTGTTAGACTGGTTTATGACTAGATTCGGTTTGGGTTCAATAGCCCACGTAAAGGGTAACTTGTTTATTTGGTTGTCGGGCCAAAGCCCAAGAGTCATTAAGGGAATGTTGTTTGGTTAAAGGGGTCACAAGCCCATAATCATTTAAAAATGGTACAGTTAGTTAGTATACTTAGAGTGTTTTGATACAAAATTGTTTTGGTGAGTTTTGAATATTGGTATGTTTCGGATAATACTTGTGAATTTGTTTTGAAGACGGATTATGATCATTATACTTGGACGTTTAGAAAAATCATGGATCGTTATGGGAATTGTGATATTAGATATCGGATTCATTGGACATTTTGAGACTTGAGACGGTGTAATATATTAAACTCAAAAAGACTTTAATATATTAAACTCGGACCAGACACAAAATCTTCAATAAAACCAAAACTAATATTTACGAGAATGATAGCGAGACATAAACTTGATAAATATTGTAACTTCAGTTTTGGTTAATCCAAGTCTCGACGACTTGAGAAAAACTAATTTTATTAGTTAAATTTATTTTTATTATAAAACGTTTATGTTTTATACAAACTATTTGGGATAACGGGGTAAATGTCGAAACGTACAAACTAAGTTATTTTATTTGAGGTGTTTGCTTGTCGTTAACTTCTAGATTTGTCCTCTTTGGTTTGAGTACTCGTCAATATTCTCTCAACTATGTCGATGTCTATTCTCTTTGGCGTGTTGTCTGTCAAGTCTATGTCTTCTTACCACACCACACGAAACGTTGAAACTAAACTTTTGATAAGTTTTGAAAACTGAGTAATCCACGAAAACTACGACACGCTGTCTTTTATAGACTTTATTATTTTGAGAGATGTAATTTTGAAATGATCGTATACGTATTAGGTTGTGCCGATCCTAGACCGTTGTGTACCGTCGTGCTTGTACCTCCGTGTACCATCGTGCCGTATGTTTTGAGACCGTTGTGATATGCTCTAGATGCCAGTCGTGTCAGTTGTGATCTTTGCATTGCTGTGGCTAAGGTGAGTTCATGGCCCCTACTTTTACTTGTTTCCTAACTATTTTTGGGGGAGAATACATGCTCATTTCTACTTAAACTCAATACTGGTTTTACTTGAAACGTGATTTGTTTTCTCCAACGTACTGTTTGGCTGATATATCTGACCTTGTTAATTGAATGCATTATGTGCTTACTTGTTATTTGATATGGCCTGGAACCGTTATGATACTGTTACACGAGCTGGCTATGGTTGTTATATACGCGGGCTCCTTGTGCCTTAGCAATAACGCGGGCTCCTTGTGCCTTAGCATCAACATTGGCTCCTATGCCTACTGATTACTATAGTGTGCACCTATAGGGAACTGTTTCTGTGATTTGACTTTTGTGACTTAGCCAGCGTAACAGTTAATCTTGCATGACACTATATGAGTATAGTACTTGAATGACTGATTTTGGTTGGAGATGTTTGACTATGATATTATTTGCGGATTTGGTTCTTGAACTATAACTTAGGCAGTGTTAGCATACGTTGGACTTGACTTGTTTACGAACGATGATTTGAACTCGGAAAACCTTTTGGTTTTACCAAACTGTTTTAAACTAAAACCTGTGAACTCACCAGCGTAAGCTGACCCTTTTAGCATGTATTTTCAGGTTTAAGGCTATAGCTTAACTCTGGAGGCGCTTGGCAAGGGGCATGGTCATAGACGACTCTGATATTTATATTTGGGACCGCTTTATTTATTTATGGGCCTTACTTCCGCACTATTTTCGAATGATGTAAATTTAACTCTTTTTGGTAATGAATTTCTTCTAAACGGTTAACGTAAAACCGTTCTTTGTACCTTGTGTTGTGATACCAATTGAGTAGCGCCCCAGTGACACGTATGCTTCCGCTGGACCCGATTTTCGGGGTGTTACAGATTGGTATCAGAGCCTAGGTTATAGAGAACTGGGTTTATTTTCAAAAACCTGGACTATAACCACTTTTGGCGAAAAATTAACCCTATGACCGACACGTGCCTGCCTGCCAAGCCGATGCCTCGCGTATGATTTTGTTTGAGGATATAATTGATGTGACGAGATGTTTATGATATATTAGATGAGATTTTCATGGTATATTTGACTAGCTATTTGATGGGATGCTTGATTAAATAATTTTTGAGATGCGTGCTTGACTCCTGGATATTTTATATCCACTCGTTTTAGCTGTTCACTATAAGCATTTTCATATGCTTATGCACGCACTACACCTATCACGGAGTTACGCCATTTCCTTGCGTAATCTCACTGTTGAACGTCGTGTTTGTATACTTGTCGTGATTTTTGGGAATGATTCTGGATATAATGGGCATACTACTAGTATAACTAGGCTTAGTCTTTCAAAATTCATTGAACCCGGGTGAATATAGACTGATCACCTATATTCAACCAGGGACAGTGGGACATAGCCTGATCACCTATGTCCGACTCAGAGGTGAATTTTGCAATACTCAGAGTAGTTATAATGGAATTATGTCCGGGTTGGTCATTGATTTTTGAATGGTACCGTTTCGCGTGGGTACACAGACATTGGAATTTTACTTCCACACACACTACACACTGGCATCACAACACCGCATGAACCGTAATGCCCTTGGTATCGCTATACGTCTCCATTATATGGAAATCTTGTTTGCTGCCGTCTGGCCGTATTTTGCATCGGGTCGAGTTAGATCCGATTGGCACCGTTTGAATCCGAGTTACTTATTTTGTAACCTCTTATGAGCGCTATAAGCCGTCCGAGCTTACTGGAACGTTTAGATTCGATTTTGACCACGTTTGGAATTGATTTTTGGCCACGTTTGGATTTGATTTTATCTACGCTTATGTTTGATTTTGGCTACGTCTGGATTTAATTTTTGCCTCGTTTGGATTTGATTCTGGCTACTTTTGGATTCGATTTTTGACTACGTTTGGATTCGAGATTGACTATGTTTGGATTAGTCTTGATTATGATTTAGCTCGAGTTGTTTGATTTTGGACGTCATCCCTGATTTGGATTTTTATTCGGCCTTGTTTTGTTGTGGCCTTGCTACAGCCCCCTCTACTCTAAGCCTCGTGCTCAATCGATGATATTCATCTTTCCAATCGATGTTGTTCAATCGAAGCTGTTCAATCAATGTTGTACCTTCCGCTTTAAGCACTATGTACACTACTGATTCAATCAACTGATTGCTTGTGGCAATCAGCACCTTCCCTCAGAATTATACTTTGAACTCGCTAAACTCTCTATTTGGCAGAGATTCCACACCCAACAGAAATCTTGAGACTCTAAGGAATAACTGAAACCGCGATTCCTTGGGACAACCACCTAACTTTTGACTCGTCCCTCGGAAGTACCAGTGATCCTTGCTACTTTCTTACCGGATAATGAATTTTATCATAAACGAAACCTTGGAGATAAATCCCGCGCCGCTACCAGAGTAATTGTTGATAATCCTACCTAATCTACTCACCTTCTCTAATCAATGAAACGACAGTATGGGCAAACTTGCTCGTCCGTACTCATATGAAATCATTACCCGGTATAGAGTGTCGACTCTTACCATTCTCTGATCGGGATAGTTGTTCCACATCAAATCCCTGGCAATCACTCCAAAGAGCCATGAGAACAGATTTGGAGATGAATACTGCGTATCATCTCAAGACTAATGGCAAAAGTGGAAAAATCATTCAAGTGTTGGAGGACATTTTGTGTTCTTGCGTAATTTAACAATAGTTGGTATTGACACCTCCTGTTGGTCAAATTCTCTTATAACGATACTTACGACTCCAGTATTTTAACGACACCGTACTAAACACTTTATGGTCGCAAGTGCCGTTCGCAGACTTGATGGGTAGGAGTTGGTGGTACCCAACTTACTGACTCCGAACTTGTTCACGAGACTACCGAGAAAATCATTCAGATCAGAATCGAGTTACACGCTGCTCACGGATCGTCAGAAGATTATACTGACAAATGACGTAAACCTCTTGAATTCCCAGTTAAAGCCGAGATAATGCTTAAAGATTCACCATGAGAAGGGTGATACGTTTAGTAAACGTGGAAAGCTTAATCCTCGCTATATTGATTCTTTTGAAACCCTTGCTAGAGTTAAACCGGTAGCACACAGGCTCGAGCTACCATTATGAATCAGCAGTGTTCGCAACGTTTTATGTGTAATGTGAATAAACGACTTTCCGATGAGGCAACTGCTACTCCTCCGGGAGAGATCTAGATTGATGAATGTTTGAATCTTGTTGAGAAACCTATCGAAATCATTAACCGTGAAATCGAACGACTTTAGTAAAGTCGCATCCCTATCGATAAAGCTCGTCGGAGCTCGCGAAAAGGTCCTGAATCCACGTGAGAACGTGACGATGAATCCTCGTGTGTATATGCTAATCTCTTTTCAACCGTAACGAGTAACTTGAATTGAATCGCGAGGACGCGATTCTGTTTAAGGAGGTGAGACTGTAACAACTCGTAATTTTCCAGATTTATTTCTATACGAGATTATCTCTATTTTTCATTTACGAACCTTTCTGAACTTATTTGGTTTGAAAACGTGAATTTATCTCGCGAAACGTGAAATTCGTACACAACACGTACTGGCACAACCGACGATTGGTTTTGATTATTTTATTATCTGCGAGAAATGAGGCGTACGAATAGCCGTTGTATTGAAAAATCATTCTAAACACGAATATTTAATTATTCGTGCAACGAGAAATAAAGCTACGCGTATTCATAATCAAAATTAATGGAAAAACTATTTTAAAATTTATGGGATAACTTTCGGGTGCTCGAGAAATATTTATAACACGTTTTATCGGGTTCGTTGACGTTTCGTTAAAAATATGAGGAGATTTACATATTCAGTCCCTGAGGGCGCGCTAGGGTTTGCCACAAGTCCCAAGAGGAGCCTATATATACAATTGTTATAAAGTTTTAGGGTTTTAAAAACCCATTCTCTTTCTCTTCAGCCGACAACTTCATCTCCTTCACCCTCTCTCCTCTCTTATTTCTCCGGCGACAAAAACCGGCCATCCAGCCACCACCCACCGACCACCTTACTACACCGCCTCCATCATCATCATCCTCTCGATCCCCTCATCATTTCTACGTAACTCACGCGCTTACAACACGCATATATCTTATTCTTTCTCTCGAATTTTCCGACGAAGTTTTCCGGTAACATAAATTTGTAGTTGTAACGAGTATAGATCGAAGGTGTAGTTGTTTTTGGTGGTTTGTTTGGTTCGTTCGTGTTCGAGTCACCACCACAGCCACCGTAGCAGCCACCACAGCCGCAGTTCTCCTCCCTCTCCTTTCTTTCTCTCGACATGGTAAATCGAGAAATCCGTTGGTTATCTATTGTTTTTGGTTTAAACCGATCCTTATTTATTTTGTCATTGATTTCGTGGATTTAAAACCATATATGAAACGAGTACTAGTTATTCATGCTCTAAAAACCGGATTTAAACATGTTTTTATTTACTGTTTTGTGTGGTAAGAATCTGTGGTATCTGTTTGATTCGGGTTGAAAACGGGTCATGTTAGACCCGGATGTGAATTACAAATAGTGTTGGATTTGTGTTATGGTTGTGTTCGTGTTGTAGTCGGATAAGAGAAACCACCCGTGGGGTGCTTGTCGTTTGATTTAGCTGTTGTTCGAGTCCTTATGGTTGCGTTTGGGTTGAGACCGAGACCACTAGGGTCTCGGCAATGTTATTGTTGATGTTGTTTGTTGGGTGTTGTTCGGTTCACAAATTCACCCACATAGGGTGTTGGTTTGGCTCGGTTTAACGCAAAGGACCACGGAGGTGGTCGATTATGGTCTCAGTATTGGTTAAAACCACGTTAGGGTGCGTTTTGGTTTTTGTTTGGGTTTGTAGTCCCGGGTCGTGTTAGACTGGTTTATGACTAGATTCGGTTTGGGTTCAATAGCCCACGTAAAGGGTAACTTGTTTATTTGGTTGTCGGGCCAAAGCCCAAGAGTCATTAAGGGAATGTTGTTTGGTTAAAGGGGTCACAAGCCCATAATCATTTAAAAATGGTACAGTTAGTTAGTATACTTAGAGTGTTTTGATACAAAATTGTTTTGGTGAGTTTTGAATATTGGTATGTTTCGGATAATACTTGTGAATTTGTTTTGAAGACGGATTATGATCATTATACTTGGACGTTTAGAAAAATCATGGATCGTTATGGGAATTGTGATATTAGATATCGGATTCATTGGACATTTTGAGACTTGAGACGGTGTAATATATTAAACTCAAAAAGACTTTAATATATTAAACTCGGACCAGACACAAAATCTTCAATAAAACCAAAACTAATATTTACGAGAATGATAGCGAGACATAAACTTGATAAATATTGTAACTTCAGTTTTGGTTAATCCAAGTCTCGACGACTTGAGAAAAACTAATTTTATTAGTTAAATTTATTTTTATTATAAAACGTTTATGTTTTATACAAACTATTTGGGATAACGGGGTAAATGTCGAAACGTACAAACTAAGTTATTTTATTTGAGGTGTTTGCTTGTCGTTAACTTCTAGATTTGTCCTCTTTGGTTTGAGTACTCGTCAATATTCTCTCGACTATGTCGATGTCTATTCTCTTTGGCGTGTTGTCTGTCAAGTCTATGTCTTCTTACCACACCACACGAAACGTTGAAACTAAACTTTTGATAAGTTTTGAAAACTGAGTAATCCACGAAAACTACGACACGCTGTCTTTTATAGACTTTATTATTTTGAGAGATGTATTTTGAAATGATCGTATACGTATTAGGTTGTGCCGATCCTAGACCGTTGTGTACCGTCGTGCTTGTACCTCCGTGTACCATCGTGCCGTATGTTTTGAGACCGTTGTGATATGCTCTAGATGCCAGTCGTGTCAGTTGTGATCTTTGCATTGCTGTGGCTAAGGTGAGTTCATGGCCCCTACTTTTACTAGTTTCCTAACTATTTTTGGGGGAGAATACATGCTCATTTCTACTTAAACTCAATACTGGTTTTACTTGAAACGTGATTTGTTTTCTCCAACGTACTGTTTGGCTGATATATCTGACCTTGTTAATTGAATGCATTATGTGCTTACTTGTTATTTGATATGGCCTGGAACCGTTATGATACTGTTACACGAGCTGGCTATGGTTGTTATATACGCGGGCTCCTTGTGCCTTAGCAATAACGCGGGCTCCTTGTGCCTTAGCATCAACATTGGCTCCTATGCCTACTGATTACTATAGTGTGCACCTATAGGGAACTGTTTCTGTGATTTGACTTTTGTGACTTAGCCAGCGTAACAGTTAATCTTGCATGACACTATATGAGTATAGTACTTGAATGACTGATTTTGGTTGGAGATGTTTGACTATGATATTATTTGCGGATTTGGTTCTTGAACTATAACTTAGGCAGTGTTAGCATACGTTGGACTTGACTTGTTTACGAACGATGATTTGAACTCGGAAAACCTTTTGGTTTTACCAAACTGTTTTAAACTAAAACCTGTGAACTCACCAGCGTAAGCTGACCCTTTTAGCATGTATTTTCAGGTTTAAGGCTATAGCTTATCTCTGGAGGCGCTTGGCAAGGGGCATGGTCATAGACGACTCTGATATTTATATTTGGGACCGCTTTATTTATTTATGGGCCTTACTTCCGCACTATTTTCGAATGATGTAAATTTAACTCTTTTTGGTAATGAATTTCTTCTAAACGGTTAACGTAAAACCGTTCTTTGTACCTTGTGTTGTGATACCAATTGAGTAGCGCCCTAGTGACACGTATGCTTCCGCTGGACCCGATTTTCGGGGTGTTACAGATTGGTATCAGAGCCTAGGTTATAGAGAACTGGGTTTATTTTCAAAAACCTGGACTATAACCACTTTTGGCGAAAAATTAACCCTATGACCGACACGTGCCTGCCTGCCAAGCCGATGCCTCGCGTATGATTTTGTTTGAGGATATAATTGATGTGACGAGATGTTTATGATATATTAGATGAGATTTTCATGGTATATTTGACTAGCTATTTGATGGGATGCTTGATTAAATAATTTTTGAGATGCGTGCTTGACTCCTGGATATTTTATATCCACTCGTTTTAGCTGTTCACTATAAGCATTTTCATATGCTTATGCACGCACTACACCTATCACGGAGTTACGCCATTTCCTTGCGTAATCTCACTGTTGAACGTCGTGTTTGTATACTTGTCGTGATTTTTGGGAATGATTCTGGATATAATGGGCATACTACTAGTATAACTAGGCTTAGTCTTTCAAAATTCATTGAACCTCGGTGAATATAGACTGATCACCTATATTCAACCAGGGACAGTGGGACATAGCCTGATCACCTATGTCCGACTCAGAGGTGAATTTTGCAATACTCAGAGTAGTTATAATGGAATTATGTCCGGGTTGGTCATTGATTTTTGAATGGTACCGTTTCGCGTGGGTACACAGACATTGGAATTTTACTTCCACACACACTACACACTGGCATCACAACACCGCATGAACCGTAATGCCCTTGGCATCGCTATAACGTCTCCATTATATGGAAATCTTGTTTGCTGCCGTCTGGCCGTATTTTGCATCGGGTCGAGTTAGATCCGATTGGCACCGTTTGAATCCGAGTTACTTATTTTGTAACCTCTTATGAGCGCAAATAAGCCGTCCGAGCTTACTGGAACGTTTAGATTCGATTTTGACCACGTTTGGAATTGATTTTTGGCCACGTTTGGATTTGATTTTATCTACGCTTATGTTTGATTTTGGCTACGTCTGGATTTAATTTTTGCCTCGTTTGGATTTGATTCTGGCTACTTTTGGATTCGATTTTTGACTACGTTTGGATTCGAGATTGACTATGTTTGGATTAGTCTTGATTATGATTTAGCTCGAGTTGTTTGATTTTGGACGTCATCCCTGATTTGGATTTTTATTCGGCCTTGTTTTGTTGTGGCCTTGCTACAGCCCCCTCTACTCTAAGCCTCGTGCTCAATCGATGATATTCATCTTTCCAATCGATGTTGTTCAATCGAAGCTGTTCAATCAATGTTGTACCTTCCGCTTTAAGCACTATGTACACTACTGATTCAATCAACTGATTGCTTGTGGCAATCAGCACCTTCCCTCAGAATTATACTTTGAACTCGCTAAACTCTCTATTTGGCAGAGATTCCACACCCAACAGAAATCTTGAGACTCTAAGGAATAACTGAAACCGCGATTCCTTGGGACAACCACCTAACTTTTGACTCGTCCCTCGGAAGTACCAGTGATCCTTGCTACTTTCTTACCGGATAATGAATTTTATCATAAACGAAACCTTGGAGATAAATCCCGCGCCGCTACCAGAGTAATTGTTGATAATCCTACCTAATCTACTCACCTTCTCTAATCAATGAAACGACAGTATGGGCAAACTTGCTCGTCCGTACTCATATGAAATCATTACCCGGTATAGAGTGTCGACTCTTACCATTCTCTGATCGGGATAGTTGTTCCACATCAAATCCCTGGCAATCACTCCAAAGAGCCATGAGAACAGATTTGGAGATGAATACTGCGTATCATCTCAAGACTAATGGCAAAAGTGGAAAAATCATTCAAGTGTTGGAGGACATTTTGTGTTCTTGCGTAATTTAACAATAGTTGGTATTGACACCTCCTGTTGGTCAAATTCTCTTATAACGATACTTACGACTCCAGTATTTTAACGACACCGTACTAAACACTTTATGGTCGCAAGTGCCGTTCGCAGACTTGATGGGTAGGAGTTGGTGGTACCCAACTTACTGACTCCGAACTTGTTCACGAGACTACCGAGAAAATCATTCAGATCAGAATCGAGTTACACGCGCTCACGGATCGTCAGAAGATTATACTGACAAATGACGTAAACCTCTTGAATTCCCAGTTAAAGCCGAGATAATGCTTAAAGATTCACCATGAGAAGGGTGATACGTTTAGTAAACGTGGAAAGCTTAATCCTCGCTATATTGATTCTTTTGAAACCCTTGCTAGAGTTAAACCGGTAGCACACAGGCTCGAGCTACCATTATGAATCAGCAGTGTTCGCAACGTTTTATGTGTAATGTGAATAAACGACTTTCCGATGAGGCAACTGCTACTCCTCCGGGAGAGATCTAGATTGATGAATGTTTGAATCTTGTTGAGAAACCTATCGAAATCATTAACCGTGAAATCGAACGACTTTAGTAAAGTCGCATCCCTATCGATAAAGCTCGTCGGAGCTCGCGAAAAGGTCCTGAATCCACGTGAGAACGTGACGATGAATCCTCGTGTGTATATGCTAATCTCTTTTCAACCGTAACGAGTAACTTGAATTGAATCGCGAGGACGCGATTCTGTTTAAGGAGGTGAGACTGTAACAACTCGTAATTTTCCAGATTTATTTCTATACGAGATTATCTCTATTTTTCATTTACGAACCTTTCTGAACTTATTTGGTTTGAAAACGTGAATTTATCTCGCGAAACGTGAAATTCGTACACAACACGTACTGGCACAACCGACGATTGGTTTTGATTATTTTATTATCTGCGAGAAATGAGGCGTACGAATAGCCGTTGTATTGAAAAATCATTCTAAACACGAATATTTAATTATTCGTGCAACGAGAAATAAAGCTACGCGTATTCATAATCAAAATTAATGGAAAAACTATTTTAAAATTTATGGGATAACTTTCGGGTGCTCGAGAAATATTTATAACACGTTTTATCGGGTTCGTTGACGTTTCGTTAAAAATATGAGGAGATTTACATATTCAGTCCCTGAGGGCGCGCTAGGGTTTGCCACAAGTCCCAAGAGGAGCCTATATATACAATTGTTATAAAGTTTTAGGGTTTTAAAAAACCCATTCTCTTTCTCTTCAGCCGACAACTTCATCTCCTTCACCCTCTCTCCTCTCTTATTTCTCCGGCGACAAAAACCGGCCATCCAGCCACCACCACCGACCACCTTACTACACCGCCTCCATCATCATCATCCTCTCGATCCCCTCATCATTTCTACGTAACTCACGCGCTTACAACACGCATATATCTTATTCTTTCTCTCGAATTTTCCGACGAAGTTTTCCGGTAACATAAATTTGTAGTTGTAACGAGTATAGATCGAAGGTGTAGTTGTTTTTGGTGGTTTGTTTGGTTCGTTCGTGTTCGAGTCACCACCACAGCCACCGTAGCAGCCACCACAGCCGCAGTTCTCCTCCCTCTCCTTTCTTTCTCTCGACATGGTAAATCGAGAAATCCGTTGGTTATCTATTGTTTTTGGTTTAAACCGATCCTTATTTATTTTGTCATTGATTTCGTGGATTTAAAACCATATATGAAACGAGTACTAGTTATTCATGCTCTAAAAACCGGATTTAAACATGTTTTTATTTACTGTTTTGTGTGGTAAGAATCTGTGGTATCTGTTTGATTCGGGTTGAAAACGGGTCATGTTAGACCCGGATGTGAATTACAAATAGTGTTGGATTTGTGTTATGGTTGTGTTCGTGTTGTAGTCGGATAAGAGAAACCACCCGTGGGGTGCTTGTCGTTTGATTTAGCTGTTGTTCGAGTCCTTATGGTTGCGTTTGGGTTGAGACCGAGACCACTAGGGTCTCGGCAATGTTATTGTTGATGTTGTTTGTTGGGTGTTGTTCGGTTCACAAATTCACCCACATAGGGTGTTGGTTTGGCTCGGTTTAACGCAAAGGACCACGGAGGTGGTCGATTATGGTCTCAGTATTGGTTAAAACCACGTTAGGGTGCGTTTTGGTTTTTGTTTGGGTTTGTAGTCCCGGGTCGTGTTAGACTGGTTTATGACTAGATTCGGTTTGGGTTCAATAGCCCACGTAAAGGGTAACTTGTTTATTTGGTTGTCGGGCCAAAGCCCAAGAGTCATTAAGGGAATGTTGTTTGGTTAAAGGGGTCACAAGCCCATAATCATTTAAAAATGGTACAGTTAGTTAGTATACTTAGAGTGTTTTGATACAAAATTGTTTTGGTGAGTTTTGAATATTGGTATGTTTCGGATAATACTTGTGAATTTGTTTTGAAGACGGATTATGATCATTATACTTGGACGTTTAGAAAAATCATGGATCGTTATGGGAATTGTGATATTAGATATCGGATTCATTGGACATTTTGAGACTTGAGACGGTGTAATATATTAAACTCAAAAAGACTTTAATATATTAAACTCGGACCAGACACAAAATCTTCAATAAAACCAAAACTAATATTTACGAGAATGATAGCGAGACATAAACTTGATAAATATTGTAACTTCAGTTTTGGTTAATCCAAGTCTCGACGACTTGAGAAAAACTAATTTTATTAGTTAAATTTATTTTTATTATAAAACGTTTATGTTTTATACAAACTATTTGGGATAACGGGGTAAATGTCGAAACGTACAAACTAAGTTATTTTATTTGAGGTGTTTGCTTGTCGTTAACTTCTAGATTTGTCCTCTTTGGTTTGAGTACTCGTCAATATTCTCTCGACTATGTCGATGTCTATTCTCTTTGGCGTGTTGTCTGTCAAGTCTATGTCTTCTTACCACACCACACGAAACGTTGAAACTAAACTTTTGATAAGTTTTGAAAACTGAGTAATCCACGAAAACTACGACACGCTGTCTTTTATAGACTTTATTATTTTGAGAGATGTAATTTTGAAATGATCGTATACGTATTAGGTTGTGCCGATCCTAGACCGTTGTGTACCGTCGTGCTTGTACCTCCGTGTACCATCGTGCCGTATGTTTTGAGACCGTTGTGATATGCTCTAGATGCCAGTCGTGTCAGTTGTGATCTTTGCATTGCTGTGGCTAAGGTGAGTTCATGGCCCCTACTTTTACTAGTTTCCTAACTATTTTTGGGGAGAATACATGCTCATTTCTACTTAAACTCAATACTGGTTTTACTTGAAACGTGATTTGTTTTCTCCAACGTACTGTTTGGCTGATATATCTGACCTTGTTAATTGAATGCATTATGTGCTTACTTGTTATTTGATATGGCCTGGAACCGTTATGATACTGTTACACGAGCTGGCTATGGTTGTTATATACGCGGGCTCCTTGTGCCTTAGCAATAACGCGGGCTCCTTGTGCCTTAGCATCAACATTGGCTCCTATGCCTACTGATTACTATAGTGTGCACCTATAGGGAACTGTTTCTGTGATTTGACTTTTGTGACTTAGCCAGCGTAACAGTTAATCTTGCATGACACTATATGAGTATAGTACTTGAATGACTGATTTTGGTTGGAGATGTTTGACTATGATATTATTTGCGGATTTGGTTCTTGAACTATAACTTAGGCAGTGTTAGCATACGTTGGACTTGACTTGTTTACGAACGATGATTTGAACTCGGAAAACCTTTTGGTTTTACCAAACTGTTTTAAACTAAAACCTGTGAACTCACCAGCGTAAGCTGACCCTTTTAGCATGTATTTTCAGGTTTAAGGCTATAGCTTATCTCTGGAGGCGCTTGGCAAGGGGCATGGTCATAGACGACTCTGATATTTATATTTGGGACCGCTTTATTATTTATGGGCCTTACTTCCGCACTATTTTCGAATGATGTAAATTTTACTCTTTTTGGTAATGAATTTCTTCTAAACGGTTAACGTAAAACCGTTCTTTGTACCTTGTGTTGTGATACTAATTGAGTAGCGCCCTAGTGACACGTATGCTTCCGCTGGACCCGATTTTCGGGGTGTTACAGAAATAGGAATAAGCTCTTCAAATGAAGATTCTGGGTATTAAATATATTCAAAGGATGAAGCATTCAAATGGAGAAAGTTCTTCTAGCAAAGCGAGAGTAGATTAGCATCCAAGATACACAGCATCATTGTCTCTTATAATTCCTCCATCCAAGAAATTGGACCATATTTTAGGCTTTGTTTAAAGCTTGAAGATTGGTATAATATGTCGACGTCGAAAGAAAATAGCGATGAGTTACTGAGAAAGATATTCAATCTTGAAGAACAGAAGATAGCTCATGAATCAAGAATCTGACTATAAAGTGTTTGAAAGATTCTCACAATCATAATTAATTCAAGAAGAACATGTTGAAAAGATTCACATGTTTAGGGGAGGATTGTTGGAATTAAATAATCTGAAGATTAGTATCAGAATTAAAGGTTTACAAGATCAGTTCTGCTCATAGAAATACTCTAAGTATCATTCTACTGCAGCATTTGATTCTACTGCTAGCGTTAAACATTCCTACCTGCTGTGAAGAAGATTCTACTGCTGAGTGGATACATATTGAAGTATTCTACTGCTGGTTGGATAAGTATAACGAAGATATTATGGTATAATAGTCAACAATACACGTAGATAATATCTTTCGACAAAGTGATTCATAACAAGTTGTAAACACAGATACATGTTTGTATGTTAATGACTGACACTCTCAAGCATGTGTTCGATTAGACTTGATCAATATTGTAAAGATCTCTTTTGGACTATAAAAGAAAATCATATAGGCTAGATATTTGTATGCATTGATTAGATCATAACTGTTAAGAATATAGAACAAACACAACAATATCACAAGTCATAGAAACATTAAGATTCAAGGTTTTGTAACCCTAGTGATAGTGAAGATCACTCGTATTATCTTGAATAATAATTGAATCATTTGGTGATAAACTTTCTTGTTCATTTTCTTCAACAAACATAACTGTTCCATTTCCATAACCAAATAACCTTCTAAGTGTGATTAAGTAGATTCCACATACTTAATCATATTAACTCAATATATCATATACACAAAGCAACAAAGGTCTAACAACCTTATAGTGTATCGATTTCCTCTCAAAAATGTCCAAAGTCCAATAATAGTCCAAGTCTCAATATAATATTTCAAGTCCTGTGTTGCAAAAATTCTCAAAGTAATCCGACTACCAATCAATTATCAAAGCAATATAAGGTCAACAAGTCTAATTACGATATATACGCGACGATGCCTCGAAAAGTTCAATAAACTCGTTGCGTGTCCATTTTTTATCCAAATCAATCTTCACGCACACTTTTATTTCTTATACGTTATTAACTAAGCAAAAAAATAAATAACTTTTACAATTTTATTCAAAAAGAAATGTTTTATTTATTTTCCCATTTTGTCTAAATCGAGTCAATACAAGTCAAGACTCACGATATTATTACTTTTCGAGTCACGGTCAAAGTTTATTTCACTCGGATCAACACTGAAACCGATCCACACAAACCTAATATTACCCTCGTTTAACTAGTCGGGTAACTAAGGTCACATGATGTACAATAGTCCAATAAATTAACCATGCTTTTGGCTTGTCGAGGCCACGCCGAGACTAAAAAGTCTCGATGGCGACTCGACGTCGCTCAAACAATCAATTTATAATCATAAGCTCACAATATCAAAACCAAATTCAACAATATCGATCCAATATCAAACGGCCCTAATGCAATAACATGTACGTGTTTAAAGTTATGACTTGTGTATTTTTTTTACCATACATACGAAGTATGGAGACACGTATACTGTATCCTACATGATATATTTGGTAATTTTCGTTATGCACCTCCATAATAACAACATTTGTTAGAAATCTGTTTTAAAATCATTATTTATGTTGTTTATGTTCTTTTCTTACGGAATTTAATGATGATAAGACCCTAAAACGGCTAGTTTAAACCAAATTCCAGTCCACATCCAGTTTCCACTCGATCAAAATAACATGAAAATAATAATACTTACCATGTCGAGACTTATAGTCTAGATCAAACGTATCGACCACGGAAACCAAACGACGACATATTGACCACAAGCCAACGACTTGGCCGTGGCGACCAATCAACGCAACGGACCTCATCCGTGACCATAAACCCAAATGGACGCACGCTTGCAAATCAAATCGACAACAACATAATCCTAACGACTAATCTAAATCCGGTTCAACCCAAGAATCAAACACCAATCGACCCAAGTCCGTAAACCCACAAAACCAAACGTACTTCATAACACAATAAGCCGATGAAATAAGACTTAAACAATCGAATAAGAACACAAATAAGCTCGCCGTGAGCTTATGAATTTCACAACATCACACAAGGACCCAAAGCAACATAGATGATGATACCCCTTTTTTTTAACTAGTTTATTATTTTTAAGAAAACGATTTATAAACCTTTTTCATACCCAAAATGATTCACCACTCATGGTAATCTGTTATTTTATCAAACCCATAAACATTTTCTCGTTTATAACTTTTTACAAACGAAAAATGAAGCAAAAAGAACGGCAGTGGAGCAAAAACGAGCAAGAACACAACGGGTTTAACACTTAACAAGATACAATTTGATTTTTGAGTGTGGAAATGGTAGTGAGACATTAAGGAGGTGACGGCGTTCAAGTGGTGGTGGCCGAAAAATGAGATGGTGGCACGTAGTTGAGGCGCGTGTGGTTGCTAATCGGGTTAAGGGAGGCAAGAGGAAGGTTTTATGGGTGGCGGTGAGATGTAGGTGGTGGTGGTGGGTGGCGTACGGCAGCGGCAGGTTGGGAGAAAGGGGGGGGTGGTTGTATATGAAAAATGCTAGAGACAAACCCTAATGTGAGTAGTAGTGGGCTTATATAGCCCTTAGGACCCTTTGTGAAACCCTAATGACCCCCCAAGGACTGAAACTGAAACTTAAGGCAAGGGGTGGGAAGTGTTATTTTGTCATTCTTTTAATAAAACGCTATCGAGACCAGTCTAAGTGCCAAAACATTTTCCCTAGAAATTTTTATTTATTTCATTGATCTTAAAATTATTTTTCCAATAAAATTGATTATAAATACGCACATTCTTGTCCCGAGGTGTCAAAATTAATTAAATTCGTGTTTTTAAACTAACTATTGTGCTAAGCCGCGACGTGCTACATTCTAGGCCTACAAGGACTCGATATAAATCAACCTCAAAAAATTAAGAACGAAATTAACAATTGATGAACTCAAATAAGTACATTTTATTACTATCATTTATCCTATTAATTTGACTTGTTTTACTATATTATGTATGAGGATTGATACTTAATCGTTTACTTTTGTAATTCTCAGGTAAAAACAAGCATTTGGTGAAACTTGGCGATTTTGGACTAATTATGGAGCAAAACATGCATAAAGTTAAGAGTCTACTGAAATGAAGAAGATATAGACTAATCTGCTCCAGATGCGCCGCATCTCACTCATGACATGCGCCGCATCTCTATCAAGATATCACCAGATACGATCCAAGATACAAGAGGACATGCGCCGCATCTAATCATGGAGTTACGCCGCATCTTCTGGCGGTGTACGAATATTCCTGAATATTATAATCTTGGACCCCACGCGAAGTTAAGTAAATGCGCCGCATCTACTTACTAGATGCGCCGCATCTCACCCTCAGACAGAAACTATAAATACCCTTAGATGCACTCCCACGGTTATTACTAAATTGATCACTTAGGAATAACTTTTAGACATAAGTCATCATTAAGGGTTTACTCGCCGATAAGCTTAGGACCAACGAGAAAGGATTAACTACATACACTTCATATAAAGCTATCAATAAAACAAGTGACAATCTACTTAATCATAAGGACAGCCCTCTTATTGTCTCGAGTATTTATCTGTGTACGTGTGTGCTACTTGCTGATTCGTGCCTATTGGTTTATTTTATTATTTAATTGCAAACAAATCGTGCCAGTCTCTTAGGCTGAAAACCCCCTTGCGTTAGGATATTAAAATACTGATTAGAATAACGAGATAATACGTTCCACTCTTAGTGATCGACACTCTACTTACCATTATATTCATACTGACCGGGTACACTGCTCGTTAAGTGTGTGTGTTATTGATAAGTCGGCTAAATATAAATTTAAAACTTGAGTAGGAATTAAAACTGCTAAACCGCAACGACACACGCAGCACACATCAACAATCCAGACTCGATACAAATAATGGGTATAACTTCCATGAAGGAAACGTATATTAAAAGTACGGTTGTGCCTATACGCGTTGTATGTTATTTTCACATTTTGTGTAGTTTAGCTTAAAATTAAATATAAAAACAAATGCGTAAACTTTGAAAAGTAAATTATTTTGGGTAAGGACCATGGAAAAATTGCGGGTTGTTATAGTCTACCCCCGTTAAGAGAATTTTGTCCTCAAAATTCAATTGACTAAGGGCCTGAGGTTGATCGGATAGTATTCACCCTTCGATTAGGTTGCACACAGAAGGGTAAGGGTGTGGGTATCAATCCAAATAGTACCGGGTGCTACTTCCCAATTGGTACTATCAATACTTCCTAACCTCTAGAAATTACACAAATGAAACCACATAATAATCACACAGTAAGGCAAGCTTTCCCGTCCTTGAGTAAAGCCGTCAAAAACCTTAGGCATCTTTTGGGTAGTTTAAGTTGAGCCTCAACTAAAATCTAACTTAACCCCACAACTCATCAAACAAGAACTGTCATGAGATTAAGCTAAACCACAAGTTTAAACCCAGTAACAACGTGATTTCAGCTTAATCTCACAACTCATCAAACAAGAACTGTCATGAGATTAAGCTAAGCAACAAGTTGGACCTAACCTTAAACTACGTAACAACTTGAATCTAACTTAACTTCACAACTCATCAAACAAGAACTGTCATGAAATTAAGTTAAGTATCAAGTTGTAAGAAAAGAAACTCAACATTTTTGAAGAATTGGCTCAATTTTGGGATCGCTTTCAAATAAACAACTAGTAGATATCCAAAGAGAAGATTCAACTAAGAGGGATGTGCATTCCTGTTTCCTCCAAAATCAATAGTGCATGCCCTAAGTATGTCTTCTAATGTCGGATAGTATGCTCACCCTGACCATCGGTCTAGGAATGGTAGGTCGTACTCCAATCTAACTATGTTCCTAATGCGTCCTATAGTGTCTACCAAAATCGCGATGTGAATCGTCTGTCACGATTCGATATAATAGGTAAGGCGCTCCTCATGTGTGTCGCTCAAATTGGATTTCTCATTTTTGAATACTACGGAGGCATTGGCCAAACCAAAGGACTTAACCTGTAAACTCGAAATGCCCGTATATAGTTCTGAACGCGGTTTGAGGGTTGTCAGTCTTGTGCACTCTCAACTAATGATATTCGGGTTCGGAATCTTTCTTCGAAAACCATCGCGTATCATGAGATTTGTGCCGCTCTGGGAGTTAAGTTTATGCGCATCTCAATTCTTCAATGAGGGGTAAATCCTGTTAGGTCTTTTACAAAGTACTCCAGGAAAGTCTTAAGCACGCGAGGTATCTTTGGGTTTCTGCTCGTCCTACTAGGCGCAATGAAATAGGCGGTTTTAGAGTAAATATCGAGTGATTAGGCTCCATGAAATGCCTCGTCCGTTCTTGAGCAAAATCATTTAAAAATTTTAAGCTAAATAGCAACTTTAAACTTAATCTCACATCTCATCAAACAAGAACTGACATGAAATTAAATTAAAAGTTGTTAAAAAGCTTACTTATTATTATTATTATTATTATTATTATTATTATTATTATTATTATTATTATTATTATTATTATTATTATTATTATTATTATTATTTTGAAGAAAAAGAAAAATTTTAGTTAAAGTTTGGGGTTGCTAAAAAATGAACAGGTGACATTTCAGCACCCCAAAGGTCTTGCTACCAGGTGGTGGAGATTTTAATTATCTTATCGGTTTCTACCTTTCTGGTCATACACTATATCAATCTCATAACTAAGGGCTAGGACACTAGGCTTCACCTTTAACAGAGGCATGAACTAAGTGGAAACAAATCTATAATTGACGTCGAAATCAAACAGTATGATAGTCTAATATCCGTTTAAGGAGAACATACCCGTCACGAGGTTCGGGTCCTGTCGTCCTTCTTCAGCGTTCATCACAAATACCCGACAACGAGCTGGGTTGCCATTGTTTCCACTGTCTGAGTTTGTTCCATTAGTCACTAAGGTCTGATTCGGGTTATTCTGCACTTACCCCTGTGCCTTATTCAGCTTAGGACACGTGTTTCAGAAATGATTCGGGCTCCCGCACTCATAACATGTCCTTGGGTAAATGACATTAATCGGAGTCTCCTGCATGGCTACTGCTCGACAATCCCTTGCAATGTGACCAGTCTGATTGTAGTTGAAACCCACTAGGCAGGGTTTAGTCTCCAGGTGGTGGTAGTTACATTTAGCACACTTAGGGTGAGGACCTTCATATCCCTTACGGCCCGAGCTCGTTGCCACAAATCGTTTTCCCCATTTTGCCTTCTTATTTTCACCATTTGCACCACCTTGTTTACTTGGCTCATTCACGATCTTCCTCTTATCACCACTCTTGGACAATGTCCCATTCATAACCATTTCATCCATTAAGGTTGCAGATTTCAGTATCGCACTCTGAAGGGTAGGGGGCTCAGTCACTTTCACCATCCCGCGAATCTCATGGACCAAACCATAGATGTACCTCTCAATTTTCTTGGATTCAGGAGTGACCATGTAAGGTACCAATCTAGCAAGCTCATGGAATCGATCTGTATAAGTCGCGTGACCAGCACCTACCATAGCATGGTTGTAGAACTCATGCTCTAGTTTCTGCATCTCGTTGTTTGGGCAATACTCCTCCTTTAGTAATGCCTTAAGGTCATCCCAACTCATTCCCATGGCGGCTTCTCTTCCTCTGGCCTGGATTTGCGTGTTCCACCAGGTCAGGGCCTTTCCTGTCAACGAGCTTGAGTGTACTTCACCCTATGGTGAGCTGCACACTCGCTTATGTCCATTACTGCATCTATTTTCTCAATCCATCTTATGTACACCAACGCTCCTCCATTGCCATCAAAGTCCACAGGTTTGCATGCTGTAAATTCCTTGTACGAACATCCTTTTCCACTGTTGTTGTTGTTGGCATTATTGTTGTGGCCACTACCAGTGCCATTGTCTGCATGGTCATTCTTGCTTCCGTTGTTTCCTAGGTTAGTGACGTGATCGCCAACTTGGGTGACAATGGTGGGTAACAGTTCCCGTAGTTGTTGGGCGATAATAGTAGCAACATCAGGAGTCTCATTGCCGGTATCATCGCTTCTCGTGCCGCGACCTCCTGCCCTACTTCCTCGTCCACCAGTCCTTCCACCCCTCGGTGGTGGAACACCTCGGTTAACTCGAGTCGACCTTCTTGGAGGCATGATTCTACAAAGTGGACATTGGTAAACGTTAGATAGGAAATAGGTAGGATAGGTCGGTATACGTGTCGTACTACTACACTCAACTTCCTATCTGACAATCCATGAATTTGATAAGTCCATGCCGCATCATGTTATCGTAAAAATGTTGGCCAGGCGTTTTTAAGATAGCATCATGCTGCATTTACTTATCATCATCACTTCGTGTCATAATATACACCTAATCGCACACGTAGTTCCTATAATGCAACTATATGAGGTTTCCTAGGTTATAGTATAGTCTAGGTTAAATCACCTAATTCTCTATAACCTTGGGCTCTGATACCAATTTGTCACACCCCAAAAATGTCGCAGCGAAAAGGCATTTACGGGGTATGACTTTCATAGTCAAGAACACAGGGTGTCTAAATAGAGAAATACTACATGCATAACATAAGAAAGCTAATAGTCGCAAATTTCTAAAACCGGGATAAGTACAAAGATCCAATGTAAAAATAAGTCTCAAGGTCAAACAACATCGCTAGAAAATATCAAAATGCAACTCCACGGGGTATACCCTAGGAGGGTCTTGTCTTAAGTCTTGCTAAGCCAGTCAATACTCAACCTTCTAAGCAGGTTCAATAACACCTGAAAATGGTACTATAAAACGTCAACATAATGTTGGTGAGCTCGTAGGTTTAAAAGTAAAACCACTGAGCTGTGATAGCATAGTGTAAGACAAATGTGAGCATGACAACCAATTATAAGCACAAGTCAAAACAAAATAGTGTCGCGCCAACTGAACCTACCATGATCGTTGCACACATAAACATACACTATGGGGAGCTACCCCGATAGATCTATCATAATGCTTCGGCTCTCAAAGAGTTAACAGTTGCGAATTCATGTACACATAGGAAAAACATTTAGTAGTACATAATCGTATCAACACACATAATGTCTAAAATCATGAAAACAGTTTAATCACAGCATGAAAACAGTTAAAATATCGTTTGAGTACCATTTTCCCCCCAAGGAAAACATAATGAAAAAGGGGCTACGAGAACTCACCTTGATCAAGCAATGCACAACACAACAACTCAAGGGTAGTATAGCACACGGCAACTAGGACATCACAGCACAACGGACTCGGCATGACCTAATAATATAAAAACTCATCTTAACATATATTCCATAAAATAACCTATGGCGTAAAAGTTCCCAAAAGTTAAACATTCCCGTTCCCAAAGTGGTGGTGGCCGAAAAATGAGACGGTCGCGCGTAGTTGAGGCTCGTGTGGTTGCTAATCGGGTTAAGGGAGGCAAGAGAATGGTTTTATGGGTGGCGGTGAGATGTAGGTGGTGGCGGTGGGTGGCGTACGGCAGCGGCAGGTTGGGAGAGAAGGGGGCGGCTGTATGTGAAAAATAGGAGAGACAAACCCTAATGTGAGTAGTAGTGGGCTTATATAGCCCTTAGGACCCTTTATGAAACCCTAATGAACCCCCAAGGATTGAAACTGAAACTTAAGGCAAGGGGTGGGAAGTGTTATTTTGTCATTCTTTTAATAAAATGCTATCGAGACCAATCTGGGTGCCGAAACATTTTCCCTAGAAAATTTTATTTATTTCATTGATCTTAAAACTATTTTTCCAATAAAATTGATTATAAATACACACATTCTTGTCCCGAGGTGTCAAAATTAATTAAATTTGCGTTGTTAAACTAACTATTGTGCCAAGCCGCGACGTGCTTGTCACACCCCAAAAATGGCGCAGCGGAATGACATTTACGGGGTATGACCTCATAGACAAGAACACAAGGTGTCACAATAGAGAAATACTAAATGTATAACATATGACAGATGATAGTCGCAAACTCCCACAAATGGGATAAGTACAATATCCAAGGTAAGCATAAGCCTCAAAGTTAAACGTCACTAGGGAATGTCAAATGCAACTCCACGAGATATAACTCGGGAGGGTCTTGTCTTAAGTCTTGCTAAGCCAGTCAATAATCAACCTTCTAAGCAGCTTCAATAACACCTGAAAATGGTACTCGAAAACGTCAACATAATGTTGGTGAGCTCGTTGGTTTATAAGTAAAACCGCTGAGATGTGATATCATAGTGTAGGACAAAAGTGAGCATGATAACCAATTATAAGCACAATGTCAAAACCAAATAATGTCGCGCCAACTGAACCTACCACGATGGTTGCACACATAAACAGTACACACATAGGGGAGCTACCCCGATAGATCTATCAAAATAACCTATTTGTCTACTCGTTTATAACTCTAAACTAGATTTGAAATTCGTTTTTAATATCAAAACCGGTTTATATTTCATTTTAACACACACCGATTCACACAAAGTGTGAATCGTTGTTTGTATACGATTTTCGAAATACCCATTTGTTTACTTACCATAGAGGAAAGAAAATAAGAAGAAGAGAGGCGGAGGTGGCGCGTGGTGAACGGATCTAGCGAGACACGGCTTCAATCAACACAAAAGCAACTAGAGATGGTGGGGATGGTGGCGTTTATGGTGGTTCTGGGTGGTAAAACAGCATGTACACCATGAATCGAAGAAAAGGAGGGTTAAAGAAGGGTTGGTTTGTTGTTGTTTTGGTGTGGGAGACGGCGGTGGGTGGGTGGTGGTGTCTTGTTGTCGGCGGCATGAAGAAAAGAAAAGTGAGGAGATATCAATTTAGGGTTTGTGGCTAAGTGGAGAGAGAGAGATATGTATGTGGGCGGCTGGTGTGTGGAAGAAGGGGTGAAGTAACCCCAAAATGAATATAAGCCTTCCTTATATAACCATAGGACCTCGTGTGAATTCCTATTGTCCCTCAAGGACTAAAACTGTAACTTAAGGCAAGGGTGGGAAGTAGCATTCAGCTATTCTTCTTATAAAATGTATTCGAGTTAAATTTGATTACCGAAACATTTTCCCAAGTGTTTCTAATGTTTTCCATTGATCTTAAAACAATTTTTCCAATCAAATTGATTATAAATACGTCCATGTTCGTGTTATCTCGTTAAAATCAATATTTTTACGTGTTATTAGGTTTATTTGTACCGAATCGCGTTGTGTGGTCTATCTCACAAACACAAATAATAGTGAACACATGATGAACTCAAATAAGTACATTTTATTACTATCATTTATCCTAATTATTTGACTTGTTTTATTATATTATGTATGAGGATTGATACTTAATCGTTTACTTTTGTAATTCTCAGGTAAAAACAAGCATTTGGTGAAACTTGGCGATTTTGGACTAATTATGGAGCAAAACATGCAAGAAGTTAAGAGTCTACTGAAATGGACAAGATCAAGACGAATCTGCTCCAGATGCGCCGCATCTCACTTATTACATACGGTGCATCGCTATCAAGATTTCACCAGATACGATCCAAGATACAAGAGGACATGCGCCGCATCCACTTATGGAGTTACGCCGCATCTTCTGGCGGTGTACGAATATTCCTGAATATTATAATCTTGGACCCCACGCGAAGTTAAGTCAATGCGCCGCATCTACTTACTACATGCGCCGCATCTTACCCTCAGACGGTAACTATAAATACCCCAAGACCAGACGAATTTAAGAGAGTTTTTAAAGTTTCGAAGTTTCGACAGAAGACCGAAGTACAGAAAACCTAGGACGAATTCAGTCGAATAGGCAGCACAAGACACACCCAAACGAAGATACAAGAGCTGTAAGAAAGTGCTGCATGTGTTTAATTCATTAAGTAGTTTTGTTTTATTGTGTTAGTAAACTTTAATTCATCAAGATTGGTGGCTTGTGTAATGTGACAACGGAAAGATTGCACTCCCTTAAAACTGCTTTCTCATTAATTAAAGTTTATATGTTGATGTCTTTGGTGACTTTTATTAGTGCATTGATAACCTCTGTGTCTAGCTGAGCGTTGATCGGGTCGCCATGCCTCTGCCCTCGCCTATTTATTAGATCGCCTATGCATTCTATCGTCTGTAGAAAAGTAGGAAGAAAGATAAATAGGATAGTCATAAGTAATCATTAAGGGTTTACTCGCTGATAAGATTAGAACCAACGAGAAAGGACTTAATCTCGGTGCGTTGCATCGAACTATACACTTCATATAAAACTAGCAATAAAACAAGTGACAAAATACTTATCTATCAGGACAGCCTTCTTATTGTCTCGAGTATTTATCTGTGTACGTGTGTGCTATTCGCTGATTCGTGCCTATTGGTTTAGTTTATTATTTAATTGCAACCAAATCGTGCCAGTCTCTCAGGCTGAACCCCTTTGCGTTAGATTAGGTTGTATAGCTAACTTAATATATTAAAATACTGATTAGAATAACTAGATAATACGTTCCACTCTTAGTGATCGACACTCTACTTACCATTATATTCATACTGACCGGGTACACTGCTCGTTAAGTGTGTGTGTTATTGATAAGTCGGCTAAATATAAATTTAAAACTTGAGTAGGCATTAATACTGCTAAACCGTAACGACATACACGCGCATCAAGTTTTTGGCGCCGCTGCCGGGGAGTGAATTGTTATTATCTGTTAATTTGATTAGTATTTTAATTAGGTTTTTAATTTTTTAATCTAACCGCTAATTCTGTTGTGTATTAGATTAATTTGCATTCATTGTAATATTTTGCATATTTTCTGTTTTTGTGTGTTATTTGTTTGCTTTTATTTGTGTTTATTTTCGTGTGTTTTATTTGTTTTTTAATTTTTCGTATTATTTTTGTGTTCTGCTATCGTTGTACTGAGCTAAATCAAACGATACGGCGCATCTGATTTCTCAGATACGGCGTATTGTGTTTAATTTTTATAAAATACAACGCGTTTAATTAATTCGATACGACACATCTTTTCCCCAAGATACGGCGTATCTGTTTTTGATAAATTTTTTTTTTCTAAACGTTAACGCCATACGACGCATCTGCTTTAGCAGATACGGCGTATCTATTATTTTAATTAAAAACAGTTTTCGAATTATTAAACAGATACGGCGTATCGATTTTTATCGATACGGCGCATCTTCTGAATCAAAAATCTAATATTTTGAAACGTAACGAAGATACGGCGCATTAACTTTTGTTAATACGACGCATTTAATTTTAATAAATATCGATTTTTGATAATTAAAACAGATACGGCGCAATCTAATCTATAAGCGGCGTATCTATTTTCTGAATAAAAGTCTGATTAAATTTTAACGATTACAAGATACGGCGTATCCAACTTTTTGGATACGGCGCATCGTCTGCAGATATCAGTAACTTTAATTTTTCGTATTCCGTTTTCGTTGTTAATTTTCTGATTTATTACTTTCTTGAGCAAATCCTACTGATGCTTTCGTGATTACCTCAGAAGGAAAATGGTCGGATTCGGAGAACTTATTGACTTCGACTTCGAAGCCAATTTTATGAATGAAATATTAGTGCATGATAAATCGCTCGAACGTTACGATGGGGACTACATTGAACTTAATGACCTTGATGGACCATTGGAATCCAATGACCTGTTCATAGATAATGCGAAATCTAGAAGAAGGAGAAATTGTGGATAGTCCAAAAGTCAACGTTATTATTACTAGGAATTACGATGAATTTGAGGGATATGATGGTTCTTGGGATTACGGTAGAAGGATCAACGCCAATTGTGCTTACAATTTGCAATTCCCATGCATGATTGGATACAAGTGTATTGACGCCAATTTCTTTCCTATTTTACCAATCAATGTCATGTCAAGAAGCTTTTACAATTCTATTATGAGAAATAAAGTGGAGTATAAGGGAAAGAATGTAGTTGGAGCCTTCATTAATGTCCCGATCTTCGTTGGACGCTTTACTATTGTTACTGAGTTCGCCGTTGTTGAAGACATGAATGCCTATCGTGACAGCGATATGGGTGACGTGATTGTTGGAAAACCATTTTGTAGGGAGACCACTATTAATGCAAAACGATTTGAAGGAAAGATCACCTTTCAATGTGGAAGCGACATTATCACTTATATGATGCCCCGAACTCACCCTGGGTTTAAACATGCTACTAATAGGTTCTGCTACAAATTCTCTCCATTACCTTTTTATTAGTAATGATGACATGAAGAGAGGAATTGAGTACCCATATCAAATTATGGAGGGATTCTATAAAGGAGTTTTGAATTTGGGACCTGAATATATACGTGACGAATTAGTTGCTAAATGGATCCTACATGGCAATGTGGGAACCAATGATCGATATTGAAGAGCTGAACGTGAGTCTAACTTGAAGACTCTGGAATAAAGACAAGTGCTGACCGGGAGACAACCCGGAGAAATTTTTATTATTCTGTTTTTGTGTCGAGTCAGTCAGGCCGCAGAGGATACGGCGCATCTCAATCCTGAGATGCGACGCATCTCCTGCAATGGTCATATCTTTATTTTTCTGCATTTTTTATTTTCGACTTTAAAACTTTTTATCAGTTTATTTTAATGCGGCGCATCCCTGGTTAAGGATGCGGCGCATCTTCTATTCTGATCCGTATTTATTCCAGGCTCGATACGGCGTATCTTCTTCCATAAGATACGGCGCATCGACTGACCTGATGATTTTCATTTTAAATTTTTATGTTTTATTTTTAACTAACTACTAATGTGTTATGCAAGTTGAACCTTTCTTAACTTAGGTGTGTTTTAAAGCCTTGGTGGTATTATAGATTCTTGCATTTCCTGTGGATACATCTATTATGAAGCTTAAACGTTCTAATCCACAAGAAAGATGATTTTTGCTCTTATACAAATGGAGGATCATACCGAGCAAATCTCAGGGGAGTTTTTCTGTTCTAATTCTTTTATTTTCCAGTTTTTAACCTTTGATACAAACAACGAGGACGTTGTTTAACTTAAGTGGGGGGATTGGAGAATTCGAACACTTAACACTTACTTGTCCTAAACTTTTCAAAATATGCTTAAAATGTGCTTAATATATCAAAACTAAAATTTTTTTTAGCATGTTTTTGTTTAAAGTCTAAGTTGCATTGCTGCACACATGACGTTATTTTCAAAAATTGTGATTTTTTTTCAAAATTCACAAATCTATGAGTGTGCCGGTGACTTGTAAACTTTAGAACTTGGCTTGTATACTATTCGAGACCACCATAATGAGTATTATTTATATAATTGGAATGACTTGTCTAAATTGGTAAATTTCTAGGATTACACCCAAATAGCCTTATATGTTATGTGTTATTAGCTAACTACACTGGTTAGTTAACCCCCGTATAAACCCTTTTGTTACTCTCATTTTTAGAGTAAGATACCCCTAGAAAAACACTCAGATCCATTCATTTCGTTTCTTACACCTTTGTTAAAATGTTTCGTTACACCCTTACACCTTAGCCTACCCTGTAGATTAAAATTCGTGGTTGGTTAATTGCTATAGGCAAAGTGTGTTTCCATACATTACCTGTGTTCGCGTGCATAATTCATTATCTATGGTTAGGTCGGGAAATTGCACAATGCAATTGGAGTGAAAGTAAATATTGTATATCTTTGAGTTTATTTTTTGTGTGTTTACTACTTTCACTATTACCATTATTTTCTGAAGTCATGAAAAGTATGGAAAAATTATCCAGAATTATCATTATAGTGATGTGGTGAAATTTTACACATCTATGTTTATGTTTATTAAAAAAAAAAAAAAAAAAAAAAAAAAAAAAAAAAAAAAAAAAAAATCGAAAAAATGAGAAAAGAAAAAGAAAAAAAAGAAGAAAGTTGGATGTTTGTTTTAACCAACGATGTAAAGTTATGTAAGTGGTCGATATCACCACTAATTGTTGTATATTATATCTATGGATTGAATGGGAGTTGGCAGTTATGGGAACGCCAACTAAGGTTTATTCTTTGATTAAGATCTTGTTGAGTATAATTCGTTTCTACCTAAAGCGTGTGTTTCAAGTGTTAAAGCGTGAGTTATTCTATGATATGAGTCTTATTCATGGGATGGTTGGGATAGTGATTAACCACACTTAGGATTTTAATTTATTTGTTTTGTTTATTTTTTATTTTACACCAATTTGTATCCCAAATATTATCCATACCCTATATTATTATTGATCCAAACCTTTGATTTATTGAGATTAGGGATTTGAGCAATCTTAAGTATCGTAGTCGTGGATTCGACTATGTATTTATGATTTTGTCGCCCTTTTTGATATAATATTATTGGTAAAGATTACTTGGTCCTATCTTTAGCCTATTCGAGTTAAGGATTTGAGCAATTGCAAGTATCGTGTTCGTGGATTCGATCATGTATTTGTGATTTTGTCGCCTTTTCTGGAATTTGAGATCGATAGAGATTAAGAAGAGTAATTAACCCTTAAACCTCAAAACCCTTTTATACCGCTTTAGACTTGTTATTCCTTGGCTTTAGTGGGGGAGATGTGTATACTTGCCAAGCTTATGATAGAATATTCGTCACGACTGGACAGTTAAACGATTAGATTTGCTTTTATCAAATTATTTTATTTCTAATTCGTTAAGTGTTTGGTTGTGTGATTATGGAAAAAATGAATACATGCTTAAATATAAAAATAAATCCTAATATCTTTTTGGATACATTTTCATAAGATTAATTCTAAGGTTTACTTGGGGACAAGTAAAGTTCAAGTGGGGGGATATTTGATGAACTCAAATAAGTACATTTTATTACTACCATTTATCCTAATTATTTGACTTGTTTTATTATATTATGTATGAGGATTGATACTTAATCGTTTACTTTTGTAATTCTCAGGTAAAAACAAGCATTTGGTGAAACTTGGCGATTTTGGACTAATTATGGAGCAAAACATGCAAGAAGTTAAGAGTCTACTGAAATGGACAAGATCAAGACGAATTTGCTCCAGATGCGCCGCATCTCACTCATTACATACGGCGCATCGCTATCAAGATTTCACCAGATACGATCCAAGATACAAGAGGACACGCGCCGCATCCACTTATGGAGTTACGCCGCATCTTCTGGCGGTGTACGAATATTCCTGAATATTATAATCTTGGACCCCACGCGAAGTTAAGTCAATGCGCCGCATCTACTTACTACATGCGCCGCATCTTACCCTCAGACGGTAACTATAAATACCCCAAGACCATACGAATTTAAGAGAGTTTTTAAAGTTCCGAAGTTTCGACAGAAGACCGAAGTACAGAAAACCTAGGACGAATTCAGTCGAATAGGCAGCACAAGACACACCCAAACGAAGATACAAGAGCTGTAAGAAAGTGCTGCATGTGTTTATTTCATTAAGTAGTTTTGTTTTATTGTGTTAGTAAACTTTAATTCATCAAGATTGGTGGCTTGTGTAATGTGACAACGGAAGGATTGCACTCCCTTAAAACTGCTTTCTCATTAATTAAAGTTTATATGTTGATGTCTTTGGTGACTTTTATTAGTGCATTGATAACCTCTGTGTCTAGCTGAGCGTTGATCGGGTCGCCATGCCTCTGCCCTCGCCTATTTATTAGATCGCCTATGCATTCTATCGTCTGTAGAAAAGTAGGAAGAAAGATAAATAGGATAGTCATAAGTAATCATTAAGGGTTTACTCGCCGATAAGATTAGAACCAACGAGAAAGGACTTAATCTCGGTGCGTTGCATCGAACTATACACTTCATATAAAACTAGCAATAAAACAAGTGACAAAATACTTATCTATCAGGACAGCCTTCTTATTGTCTCGAGTATTTATCTGTGTACGTGTGTGCTATTCGCTGATTCGTGCCTATTGGTTTAGTTTATTATTTAATTGCAACCAAATCGTGCCAGTCTCTCAGGCTGAACCCCTTTGCGTTAGATTAGGTTGTATAGCTAACTTAATATATTAAAATACTGATTAGAATAACTAGATAATACGTTCCACTCTTAGTGATCGACACTCTACTTACCATTATATTCATACTGACCGGGTACACTGCTCGTTAAGTGTGTGTGTTATTGATAAGTCGGCTAAATATAAATTTAAAACTTGAGTAGGCATTAATACTGCTAAACCGCAACGACATACACGCGCATCAACACATAAACTAAATAAACATATCATCACGGGCTTAAGGTTGCGCAAGGACCTGGAAAATTCACGGTTGCTACAGTGCTACATTCTAGGCCTACAAGGACTCGATATAAATCAACCTCATAAAATTAAGAATGAAATTAACAATCCAGACTCGATAAAAATAATGGGTATAACTTCCTTGAACAAAACGTTTATTAAAAGTACGGTTGTGTCGGTACGCGTTGTGTGTTATTTTCACGTTTTGTGTAGTTTAGCTTAAAATTAACTATAAAAACAAATGCGTAAACTTTGAAAAGTAAATTATTTTGGTTAACGACCATGGAAAAATTACGGGTTGTTATATGTATTCTTCCGCAAATCCAGATTTTGAGGGTGTTACAGATTGGTATTCAGAGCCTAGGTTATAGAGAACTAGGTGTATAAAAACCCTAAACTATAACCATTTTATGAAAAACGTTTCCTTATGACCGCTAGATGCATGCCTGCCTAGCTTGTCATGATTTGATCGCTATTTGCCTTATATGATTAAGTGTTATACTATGTTGTTTGAGTATTTTACTTAACATATATGATATAAGTATTTTCTATATACTTACACATGCTACACCATATTTGTCACAGACCATGTCTCTTCCTTCCGATGTTCGTGATGAGGTACTTGCTGCTGGACACACTTCCCCGCTTCGACGACCATTTCCATTTTTGGATGACCCGTTGATGGAGGTTGTTAGAGCAACTGCTCATCCTACACACACCACTCCAGCATCTACCTCACCATACCTACCCCGCTATGCCACAGCTCATCGTTCATCTCCAGCTCAGCTTTACACCTTCACCCAGCATACTCAAACTACCCCACCCACCAGACGTCGGGCTTCTTATAGGAGAGTCCGTGGACATCACATCCAGCTATCATCTGTGCTATCCTCACCACTCAGGAGAACCCATTATGGTTACACGAGTACCTCTGCTTCACCATCATCTTAGTCACCTATATCATCTCTAGATCATTCCCCTCCCTGTCAGAGATTGCGGAGGTCTATTCAGTCTTACTCTGATGAGGATGAGGATCCAGTGCAGGTTCAGGTAGAGCCCACACCAGCAGTGACAACACCCGTCGAGCACGCTCCTGTTTGTGCATATGTTGATAGGGACAGAGGGGTACCGATGGATCTAAATCAGGTGATGATGCCATGGGATGGCAAGGGCATCATGGAGGATGTACAGGGGGTATTTAAGGTAGGGCAGAGCTCCAGGGCTGCCCAGATACAGGATTTGAGTGATACCCAGTGGATTGACATTACTTGTGATACCAGCACGGGTGTGCGTGCTGCTAGTCCGGAGTACACTCCATCATCTCCTTCGTTCGTGCCACCTCCATCTCCGATACCTTCTCCGCCTCCATTACCAGTGGTTTCTCCGCTTCTACCAGCCTCACCAACTGAGTACGAGGAGCCTACTGTCATGGAGCAGGTATGGATTCAACTGGCAAACCATACCAGTTTGCTCGATGTGCACTCAGATCAGAATGAGAGGTTGGAGCAGCCTGACTGCATTCAGAGTGTTAATAAGAGGCGGATTGGGACAGTTGACAGAGCTGCATGTGTATTATTTGAGGATATGTTTGCCGACAGACGTGTGATGATTGGCCTGAGAGCCAAATTAGAGGCACTGGAGAGGTCATACGGTAGGAAGCTCAGGGATTTGGACATTAGGGCTATTGGTTTGGTCAGAGGCCAGACCAAGGTTCATGGGATGTTGAGGAGAGCTCGAGGTACTGATCGTGCTCAGTGGCAGAGGATCATGACTGCTGAGTATACGATCGATGCTGTGATGAGAGAGAACCAGGAGCTGAGACACCGTGTGGATCATTTGGAGGCTGCCATTGGAGGGATGACTGCAGCATTCGAGCAGTTACGCCTTGAGCGTGACCGAACCTAGATTAGTTTCCAATAGATGATGTATTCCACTAAACTGATGAGTTATCAGTTATTGATGGACTATTAGCCTTGCTTGTGATTTTGTGTACCTCTATTCAATATATACTATATATTATAAACTATATATATTATATTGTATATATATAATATATATATATATATATACACACACACACACACACACACACACAAAACAATCTTGGTTTATCTATTTCGATTGTTCGTTTTCTCTGTGGTTGACTTTATTTTTAGATTCTGTCTGTGATATTCATATACTCATGCGACACCTTCACGCTATAATCGATATCTCATTTATCGTCATCTTCTTGTGATGCAGATAAATGGCGCTCAAGCGAAAGTCAATGATCCGTTGCTAAAGTGTATATATAAATAATATCAGACGGATATGCGTGATACGTGGGAAATGGCAAATCAACCTTTTAGGAAAAAGGTTAACTTAAAAAACCCGTGAATACGATATGTGTGATACCGGGCAAGTGTTTCCCGGGTCGTGTCCCAGCGAGGTTGGAATCGACAGTCGTATAAGGTTTGGAATTAGAGTGACTGATGATTGTAATATTTAATTTTGTATTTTTTTTTTTAATTCTAATAAAGATATGAGAAACAATTTCTCACGGGAAAATTAAAATCTAAACAAATTATATTAAAAACGTGTTACGGGAATTCTAAAAACGGGATTAAAAAGTGAAATCTATAAAAATAAGTCCTACAAGTGCTAAATTATTTTTCCTAATTTATAAATGATAAAAGAAAATTTTAGAAAAAAGATTTATATTTTTCTGACATTTATATTTTTTATTATGAATTAAAAACTGTTTTAAAAAGAAAAATGCATAAAAAATATTAAAACTATTCTAAAAATTCTGGAAATTTTTCTAAAATTACTTTAAGTCTTAAAAGTCCTACAAAAAATAGAAACAAGCTACCAGCTTATTGGGATAAGCTGGGAATAAGCTAAAAGGCTCGGATAGCTTAAAATGAAAAAAGGGGTTAAGTAATAAACTAAGTGGGATTAAACTGAAAAAGACCCAAGGGCGCAATGGCTGAGTGTGTGTGTGTGTGTAGCTGAGAGACCAGGGTTCGAGTCCCTTGTTTTGCACTTTTTTAAACCTATTTATTTTTTTTATTTTTTTGTTACAAACTTATTAAAAAGCTATCAATAATCAACTTTTGTAAAGAAAATATTTTTATAACTTACTGAATAAGCTAGAAATAAGCTCTAATCTCAAACAGTTAAGGTTTAAGACTTTTTAGAACTAGTTTTGAGCTAAAATAAACTATAAGCTTATATATAAGCTAAAAGTGAATGCAAATAAGCTAAATAGGACTAAAGTGACTACAGATAAGTTAAGGAATCCAGAAAAAGCTATGGCAATAAGCAAATAAGCACTAAAAAGGATTAAGGTCTGCTGATATAGGTGTGGTGCTGGGCAAAAAGGGGTCTTTTCAAGCTACTGAAAAGCTGGTACAAAAAATTATTAAAAATAAACTAAAAATATGACCAAATACACAAGCCAGCAAACTTTATGCGTACCAAATATTAGCTGAATTGGACTTAAGATAAAGAAATGAAAAATAAAAGAAATTGACTGCAGATGTGAAAAACTAGAAATAGAGTCTGCTAATGGTCTTTGTGATCAGGGTGTGTGCAGAGGGTACAAACCTATATGAGACTTAACCAACTCTGTCAAATACACTAAATGCACTCAAATGATCTCAGAAATGCTACAAGAAAGGTTCAAATGAGCTTATAGCTTATAATGGCTTATTTGATCAGTTGTATGCCTAGAATTTCCACAGACCATGAAAAGCTATAGGATCTGTCTAAATGGATTAAAATGACTTACAAACAGCTTATTCTAACCAAGTTAAGCAGGATTAAAGTTGATGAAATGCTAATTGAACAGTACAAGTTGGTTTTTTACCCGTTTGACCAAATGACCCAAACAGTCCTTAATGAAGGTCTGTTCTTGTTTTTGAACTAGCACATGCCTGTTTAAGCAAGGTTTCTTGATCTTTACCTATCAACTGACTTAATTCAACTATAATAAGCAATTTTCAAAATGTAAATAAGCACTACAATAAGTTATACTAGATATGGCTATTTTTGGCTTTTTATGTAAATTTTGATCAAAATGAAGCAAAGGTTATTAAACACTGATAAGACTGATGAAATACAATTATAGACTACTAATAAGCAGAAAATGACTATAATAAGCTAAAATTAAGCTATAGAACAGTGAAATAGAAAATAATGCAAAAACTTGAAAATAGCTTACAACTGTGTTATGCTATAAAACCATGGAATTAGATCAGTAACACACCTAGCTTGTCAACAACAAGCTAGAAACCCCATTAAGCTTTCCAGAATAGCTTTTTCCACCAGAACTGCTTATTTTGAGCTTCTTTGACTTTTCATTGACTTTTTGGAAATTTCACAATTAGAACAGCTAGTAACTAATATAAGCTTACAAAAAGCTATGATAAGCTTATATAAGCTTATAGCAAGGGTATTGAGTGTTTGTGGTGATTCTTAACAATATTTTAACTTAATTCGAATTATAAGATAATACAAAATTTTCATTGACTTCAAATTTTATATTTTGCTGATTAATAACAAAGATAATTAAGCTTAAAACAACTTGAATTTAACACTGAGAATTCAAAATTACAATACTTCTTAACTGTAAAATAAAAACGATTACTAAAAATTAACTACTTGCCATTATAGGCTACAATGGGGCTCTATTTATACTACTCTGAGGTGGGATAAGTCTCTTCTTCTTCTCTGATCCTTTCTTGACCCTTGGATAGCCTTGAAATCATCTCAGCCCTCTAAACCAGTTTTGGCGCCAAAAATGTCATAGTGGGAAAAACCACTTGACTGGTTAACGTGTGATGGGGAAGAAGCAATTAATGCTTCTTGGTTTGTTAGGAAGAGTATAGAAGAAGCTTGGAGGGTGGTGGATAGTGTCAGGGATAAGGTGGTATGGTGGTATGGTTTGGCGGGTACCTGTTTTGGAAGAAGAGTTTGACCGAAGTCAAACCTGGTATTAGTACTAAGGGTGGGTCGGGTTTGTTTTGTGGATTGGGTTGGGTATAGTTAATGTGTGTGGGCTGGGTTTATTATTTAGGATTAGATTTGAAATTGGATTTAACTTTGAGGACTAAGTTTGTCAAATCTGAAAATCCAGGGACCAAGGCTGCCATTTCTGAAAATTATCTTCAAGGACCATTTGTGTCATTTTGGTATTTTTGGGGGTTGACTTTGACTTTTTCTTTGACTTTTGTCTTCACTTGATCAAATGTACAATTGTTGTCGAGTCGATCCAAAAATATTCGTTTTCGTTCTGTTTTCAATCCTTAGGTACCTGAAACACATAAAACACAAACCAAGGATATCTGCAATATATATTGGGTGTTTTTGGTCATTTTAGTGTCTTTTATGGGTATAAAATGATGAGTATTTACACACTCATCAATCCCCCACACTAAGCTATTGCTAGTCCCTAGCAATCCGATCATATAAAGTAATGAAAGGATCAAAAGAATACCAAGTATACCCCGTTTTGAATTTTTACAATGCTAGAAATTTAAACTTAAAACAAAATATATAACACGCTTGATTTCCAAAAATGGTATCATGGAACGGGATTCACACAAAATGGGTGTCTCCAGGGAATTGTAATCGTCATCCTCTTTTTTATACTCCCAACTAAGCTTAAACTCAATGTGCAAATGCTTTTGTAAAATGCTAACACTATTTATACAAATAATCTATGTAAGTCGAAACTTTAACTTTTCACTCCCGTATATATTAAAGTTTGGTGACTGTGCTTGATTTTCAAAATTTTAATAACAAAAATCGACGTTTTTATAAAACTGATGAACTCAAATAAGTACATTTTATTACTATCATTTATCCCATTAATTTGACTTGTTTTACTATATTATGTATGAGGATTGATACTTAATCGTTTACTTTTGTAATTCTCAGGTAAAAACAAGCGTTTGGTGAAACTTAATGATTTTGGACTAATAATGGAGCAAAACGTGCATAAAGTGAAAGTCTACTGACATGGACAAGATCAAGTCAATTCTGCTCCAGATGCGCCGCATCTCACTCTCGACATGCGCCGCATCTCTATCAAGATATCACCAGATACGATCCAAGATACAAGAGGACATGCGCCGCATCTGATCATGGAGTTACGCCGCATCTTCTGGCGGTGTACGAATATTCCTGAATATTATAATCTTGGACCCCACGCGAAGTTAAGTACATGCGCCGCATCTACTTAGTAGATGCGCCGCATCTTCCCTCAGACAGAAAGTATAAATACCCCGTAGACCAGACGAATTACAGGTTCCGAAACCCTAAAACCGAAGTTCGAACAGAAGAACAAAAGGACGAATTCAGTCAAGGAGGCAGCACAAGACACACCCAAATCAAAGATACAAGAGCTGTAAGAAGGTGCTGCATGCATTTAATTCATTAAGTAGTTTTGTTTTATTGTGTTAGCAAACTTTAATTCATCAAGATTGGTGGCTTGTGTAATGTGGCAACGGAAAGATTGCACTCCCTTAAAACTGCTTTCTCATTAATTAAAGTTTATATGTTGATGTCTTTGGTTACTACTTATTAGTGCATTGATAACCTCTGTGTTTATTAGTGGCTTGCGGGCATTTGACTGCGGGACATAATGTGGCTCCCACGGTTGTTTCTAAATTGATCACTTAGGAATAACTTTTAGACATAAGTAATCATTAAGGGTTTACTCGCCGATAAGAATAGGACCAACGAGAAAGGGTTAACTATATACACTTCATATAAAGCTATCAATAAAACAAGTGACAAACTACTTAATCATAAGGACAGCCCTCTTATTGTCTCAAGTATCTATCTGTGTACGTGTGTGCTATCTGCTGATTCGTGCCTATTGGTTTATTTTATTATTTAATTGCAAACAAACCGTGCCAGTCTCTCAGGCTGAAACCCCCTTGCGTTAGGATATTAAAATACTGATTAGAATAACGAGATAATACGTTCCACTCTTAGTGATCGACACTCTACTTACCATTATCTTCATACTGACCGGGTACACTGCTCGTTAGGTGTGTGTGTTATTGATAAGTCGGCTAAATATAAATTTAAAACTTGAGTAGGCATTAAAACTGCTAAACCGCAACGACACACGCAGCACATCAAGTTTTTGGCGCCGTTGCCGGGGAGTGAATTGTTATTATCTGTTATTTTAATTAGTATTTTAAAAGAAAAACCTAATTAAAATACTCGTGGCGTATCTTGATTTGTTTTTCTTTTTATTAGATTAATTGCATCATTGTACTATTTTGCATATTTGTTGTATTGTGTGTTAATTGTTTTCTTTTATTTTTGTGTGTTTTATTTTTGTTTGTGTGTTTAATTTTTGTTTTTATTTCTCGTATTTTTCTGTTCTGCTATCGTTGTACTGTGCTAAATCAAACGATACGGCGCATCTGATCTCTCAGATACGGCGTATTGCGTTTAATTTTTTAATACAACGCGTTTAATTAATTCGATACGACGCATCTTTTCCCCAAGATACGGCGTATCTGTTTTTAATAAGAAATTTTTTTTTTCTAAGCGATAAAGTAATACGACGCATCTGCTTTTGCAGATACGGCGTATCTTTAAAAAAAAAAAAAAAAAAAAAAAAAAAAAAAAAAAAAAAAAGAAATTTTTTTTTTCTAAACGTTAACGCCATACGACGCATCTGCTTTAGCAGATACGGCGTATCTATTATTTTAATTAAAAACTGTTTGCGAATTATTAAACAAATACGGCGTATCGATCTCTATCGATACGGCGCATCTTTCTGAATCAAAAATCTTTTATTTTTAAACTTAACGAAAATACGGCGCATTAACTTTCGTTAATACGACGCATTTAATTTTAATTAGATAAGTTGATTTTTGATTAATTAAATCGATACGGCGCATTCTTAAATTCTTAGCGGCGTATCTATTTTCTGAATAAAGTCTGATTAAATTTTAACGTATTAAGATACGGCGTATCCAACTTTTTGGATACGGCGCATCATCTGCAGATATCAGCTATTTTTATTCTTATATCCGTTTCTATATTCATTAATTTCTCTTCTAGCGAACAAATCCTACTGATGCTTTTCGTGATTGTTTCAGAAGGATAATGGAAGGATACGGAGAACTGATTGACTTCGACTTCGAAGCCAATTTTATGAATGAAGTATTAGTGCATGATAAATCACTCGAACGTTACGATGGGGACTACATTGAACTTAATGACCTTAATGGACCATTGGAATCCAATGACCTGTTCATGGATGATGCTGAATCTGAGTTAGAAGAAGGAGAAATTGTGGATAGTCCAAAAGTCAACGTTATTAATACTAGGAATTACGATGAATTTGAGGGATATGATGGTTCTTGGGATTATGGTAGAAGGATCCACGCCAATTGTGCTTACAATTTGCAGTTCCCATGCATGATTGGATACAAATGTATTGACGCCAATTTCTTTCCTATTTTGCCGATCAATGTTATGTCAAGAAGCTTTTACAATTCTATTATGAGAAATAAAGTGGAGTGTAGGGGAAAGAATGTAGTTGGAGCCTTCATTAATGTCCCGATCTTCGTTGGACGCTTTACTATTGTAACTGAGTTCGCCGTTGTTGAAGACATGAATGCCTATCGTGACAGCAGTATGGGCGACGTGATTGTTGGAAAACCATTCTGTAGGGAGATCACTATTAATGCAAAGCGATTTGAAGGAAAGATCACCTTTCAATGTGGAAGCGACGTTATCACTTATATGATGCCCCGAACTCACCCTGGATTTAAACATGCTACTAATAGGGTCTGCCACAAATTCTCCCCATTCCTTTTTATTAGCAATGATGACATGAAGAGAGGGATTGAATACCCGTATCAGATGATGGAAGGATTCTATAAAGGAGTTTTGAACTTGGGACCTGAATATATACGTGACGAATTAGTTGCTAAGTGGATCCTGCACGGCAATGTAGGAGTCAATGATCGATAATAAAGAGCTGAACGTGAGTCTAACTTGAAGACTCTGGAATAAAGACAAGTGCTTACCGGGAGACAACCCGGATTTATCTTTTATTATTCTGTTTTCTGTGTCGAGTCAGTCCAGGCCGCATGAGGATACGGCGCATCTCAATTCTGAGATGCGACGCATCCTCTGCAATGGTCATATCTTATTTTATTTTTCTGCATTTTTATTTTCGACTTTAAAACTATTTATCAGTTTATTTTAATGCGGCGCATCCCTGGTTAAGGATGCGGCGCATCTTTATTCTGATCCGTATTTATTCCAGGCTCGATACGGCGTATCTTCTTCAATAAGATACGGCGCATCGACTGACCTGATGATTTTCAGTTTTAATTTTTAAGTTTTATTTTTCCTAACTACTAATGTATTATGCAAGCTTGAACCTTTCTTATCTTAGGTATGTTTTAAAGTGTTGGTGGTATTATAGTTTCCTGGATTTCCTGTGGATACATCAAGTATGAAGCTTTAACGTTCTAATCCACAAGAAGTTGATTTTGGCTCTTATACTAATGGAGGATCATACCGAGCAAATCTCAGGGGAGTTTTTCTGTTCTAATTCTTTTATTTTCCAGTTTTTAACCTTTTATACAAACAACGAGGACGTTGTTTAACTTAAGTGGGGGGATTGGAGAATTAGAACACTTAACAATTACTTGTCCTAAACTTTTTCAAAAATTATGCTTAAAATGTGCTTAATATATCAAACTTAAATTTTTTTTTTTAGCATGTTTTTGTTTAAGATCTAAGTTGCATAGCTGCACACATGACGTTATTTTCAAAAATTGTGATTTTTCAAAATTCACAAATCTATGAGTGTGCCGGTGACTTGTAAACTTTAGAACTTGGCTTGTATACTATTCGAGACCACCATAATGAGTATTATTTATATAATTGGAGTGATTTGTCTAACTTGGTAAAATTCTAGGATTACACCCAAATAGCTTTATATGTTATGTGTTATTAGCTAACTACACTGGTTAGTTAACCCCCGTATAAACCCTTTTGTTACTCTTATTTTTAGAGTAAGATACCCCTAGAAAAACACTCAGAGCCATTCCTTTCGTTTCTTACACCTATGTTTAAAATGTTTCGTTACACCCTTACACCTTAGCCTACCCTGTAGATTAGAATCCGTGGTTGGTTAATTGCTATAGGCAGAGTGTGTTTCCTTACATTACCTGTGTTCGCGTGCGTAATTCATTATCTATGGTTAGGTCGGGAAATTGCACAATGCAATTGGAGTGAAAGTAAATATTGTATATTTTGGAGTTTATTTTTCGTGTGTTTACTACTTTCACTATTACTACTATTTCTGAAGATGAAAAGTATGGAAAAATTATCCGGAAAGAGAGTTAGTGATGTGGTGAAATTTTACACATCTTTATGTCTCATCAAAAAAAAAAAAAAAAAAAAAAAAAAAAAAAAAAATCGAAAAAATAAGAAAAGAAAAAGAAAGAAAGAAAAGTTGGATGTTTGTTTTAACCAACTTATGTAAAGTTATGTAAGTGGTCGATATCACCACTATTTGTTGTACTATATCTATGGATTGAATGGGAATTGGCAGTTATGGGAACGCCAATTAAGGTTTATTCTTTGATTAAGATCTTGTTGAGTATAATTCGTGTCTACCTAAAGCGTGTGTTTCAAGTGTTAAAGCGTGAGTTATTCGATGATATGAGTCTTATTCATGGGATGGTTGGGATAGTGATTAACCACACTTAGGATTTTAATTTATTTGTTTTGTTTATTTTTCATTTTACACCAATTTATATCCCAAATGTTATCCATACCCTTTATTATTCTTTATCCAACCAAACCTTTGATTTATTGAGATTAGGGATTTGAGCAATCTTAAGTATCGTAGTCGTGGATTCGGCTATGTATTTATGATTTTGTCGCCCTTTTTGATATATTATTATTGGTGAAGTTTGGACCTATCTTTAGCCTATTAGAGTTAAGGATTTGAGCAATTGCAAGTATCGTGTTCGTGGATTCGATCATGTATTTGTGATTTTGTCGCCTTTTCTGGAATTTGAGATCGATAGTGAAAGAGAATAATTAACCCTTAAGCCTAAAAACCCTTTTTAACCGCTTTAGACTTGTTATTCCTTAGCTTTAGTGGTGGAGATGTGTATACTTGCCAAGCTTATGATAGAATATTCGTCGCGACTGGACAGTTAAACGATTAGATTTGCTTTTATCGACTTATTTTATTTTACTTCTAATTCGTTAAGTGTTTAGTTGTGTGATTATGAAATGAACGAATACATGCTTAAATATAAAAATAAATCCTAACATCTTTTAGGATACATTTTCATAAAAGAAATTCTAAGGTTTACTTGGGGACAAGTAAAGTTCAAGTGGGGGATATTTGATGAACTCAAATAAGTACATTTTATTACTATCATTTATCCCATTAATTTGACTTGTTTTACTATATTATGTATGAGGATTGATACTTAATCGTTTACTTTTGTAATTCTCAGGTAAAAACAAGCGTTTGGTGAAACTTAATGATTTTGGACTAATAATGGAGCAAAACGTGCATAAAGTGAAAGTCTACTGACATGGACAAGATCAAGTCAATTCTGCTCCAGATGCGCCGCATCTCACTCTCGACATGCGCCGCATCTCTATCAAGATATCACCAGATACGATCCAAGATACAAGAGGACATGCGCCGCATCTGATCATGGAGTTACGCCGCATCTTCTGGCGGTGTACGAATATTCCTGAATATTATAATCTTGGACCCCACGCGAAGTTAAGTACATGCGCCGCATCTACTTAGTAGATGCGCCGCATCTTCCCTCAGACAGAAAGTATAAATACCCCGTAGACCAGACGAATTACAGGTTCCGAAACCCTAAAACCGAAGTTCGAACAGAAGAACAAAAGGACAAATTCAGTCAAGGAGGCAGCACAAGACACACCCAAATCAAAGATACAAGAGCTGTAAGAAGGTGCTGCATGCATTTAATTCATTAAGTAGTTTTGTTTTATTGTGTTAGCAAACTTTAATTCATCAAGATTGGTGGCTTGTGTAATGTGGCAACGGAAAGATTGCACTCCCTTAAAACTGCTTTCTCATTAATTAAAGTTTATATGTTGATGTCTTTGGTTACTACTTATTAGTGCATTGATAACCTCTGTGTTTATTAGTGGCTTGCGGGCATTTGACTGCGGGACATAATGTGGCTCCCACGGTTGTTTCTAAATTGATCACTTAGGAATAACTTTTAGACATAAGTAATCATTAAGGGTTTACTCGCCGATAAGAATAAGACCAACGAGAAAGGGTTAACTATATACACTTCATATAAAGCTATCAATAAAACAAGTGACAAACTACTTAATCATAAGGACAGCCCTCTTATTGTCTCAAGTATCTATCTGTGTACGTGTGTGCTATCTGCTGATTCGTGCCTATTGGTTTATTTTATTATTTAATTGCAAACAAACCGTGCCAGTCTCTCAGGCTGAAACCCCCTTGCGTTAGGATATTAAAATACTGATTAGAATAACGAGATAATACGTTCCACTCTTAGTGATCGACACTCTACTTACCATTATCTTCATACTGACCGGGTACACTGCTCGTTAGGTGTGTGTGTTATTGATAAGTCGGCTAAATATAAATTTAAAACTTGAGTAGGCATTAAAACTGCTAAACCGCAACGACACACGCAGCACATCAAAAACTTTGACTAATACTAGTTACAAGATAGATTTAAAATTTACAACAAGCAAGCTTCAAAATTAATTGCATTTTGCAATATCATTCCATTTTATTTTATTTCATTTTCCCATCATTTTTTTTCATCTTTTTTTTTTTTTTTTTTTTTTTTTTTTTTTTTTAACTTGTGCAATATAAACTAACGGAGTTTCACGGGAACCAAGATCTTACACCTTTCGGAATAAAGGATCCAAGGGCCGTTACAACGGAGAATTCCAAGACTCTAAACATTCCTGAAATGAGGATCCAAGGGTTTTAAACCAAGACCTCACACATTCCTGAATTAGAGGTCCAAGGGCTGGAGCAAGAGGGTAGCCAAGACCTAAACGCCTTCCGGAAATAAGAATCCAAGGGCCGATCTAGAACCATAGCTTTTTAGCACATACATTCATTCTTAACTTTTACATTATTATGACATATGCTTGTTCCGAAGTTTAAATAAAGCTTTGAACTAGTATTTTTCAGAATCGTATAGAAAAATGATTTTGTGTGTTCAAATGTTTGAAAAATAAGCACTAATTAAGTCAGATTAGTTATCTCCTGGGAGGAAAAGCAATAGATTACTTATATAAGCTCTAAAGAAAACCAACTATTCTACGCTTAGCATTTTCATTTGCACATATCGTAAAACCTTAGTCTAATAGTTAAGGAAGCAGCCAGATCAACACTCTGGCAGAGTCGGGATTCCCTTTGTTCTAACCTAATCAAGACTAAAAACTTCTTCTTTCTTATTGCAATTTCTTAACCTAAAACGAAAAAAATTTAAAAATTTTGCCAAAACGGGGGTACTAGGGCACTAGAAGGTACAATGTGACAAAATTCGCGAGAATTCCCCCCCACACTTAGAATTGAATATTGCCCTCAATATTCAAAGTACCGGCTATTATGCCGACACTTAGAACGTAAAAAGGTAATACTAATAGCCAAGTGTGTGAAAGAAATCTCTATTTTCACAAACAGGATTAAAAAGATATCCCTAGATAATCGTTAGCAAAAGGATAGGATATTGGGCGGCTGGATAGAAAATAGGCGCGACAATCATCACAATCCAAGGGAACCTGAAAATCAGAGCAAACAACACAAAAGCCAATCACAGTGGGATTCCCCCACACTTAGTTGTTAGAAATAAGAGAGAAGACAGAAACATGGGCGTTTACCCATGCAATGCTAATGTTTTTGTTAGCCGAGTCACTAGCTTGACTCAACCCCGAATTCATTGGTTCTTGGGGGAGCATGTGGAAAAGAAAATCTCCATCGGACTTTCATTCGAAATGTTTGGATAAACATAGAAGTTCTTGAAAGTTCCACTCCGATGATATACATTCGGCTCAAAAGAATGATAAACTGAGATGCCGGGGTCAAAAACTTTGTCCTCATTTCCGTAAGGAAATGAGAGTAAAGTTTCAGCAAGATTGAACTCCATGCAGAAAAGGAGTTCACCATGAAGATAGAACAGAGGGGAATCACTTTTCTCCAGAATTAAAAGTTCCTCGAATGAGGTATGTAACTTTAAATTCTTATCGGGAGTCAATTTCATTATGGAATGAATTTCACCGTCATCGAGTATGCCTGGATTGAACACTTTGTCTTCACAGAAAAAACAAACAGGATACTCGGTGGAAGACTCAACAGAGAAAAGAGAATCACCCTCGGGTGATTGAGGAGATAAGTTATTTGAAATCATCGTAGGTTCCTCAATCACAATTTTCAATTTTGGGTTTTTATCTTCAAAGGTTTTATCATCAGAATATTCTCCATATAAAAGCTGTTTCCATTCATTTTTATCAGATCCAAAGTCGAAAAGATCATCATCACTTCGTGAATCACTATACTCGGTATAAGGGTAGGAATCGAGTGATGGATCACGATATAAAAGATATTCAATTTCTCTCAGATCTGATTTGAAATCAAAGTCATCATCTTCATCCCCCGGTGGGATTGGATCGATGTGAGCGAGTTCATCGACGAACTCCTCAAGAAGATAATCACTTTTAGACATTTTAATTTCCTTCGGAGGGAGAGAAGGTGTATCATCATTAAGCAACTTTTCAATTAGAAGAATGTCTCCCTCCGGGTCAAACACACCATCATCCATTCCAGATGGAATTGAATCACAAGATAAACAAGCCTCAATCTCTTCCAAGATGAAGTCACCTCCTTCAAACGGAGTGAGAGAGGGGGAAGAGAGAGCAATGGTAGGATCAGATGAAGTGGGATTTTTAGTTTCATCCACAGAATCAACAATTTCAACACGATAAACCGATTCCGGAGGTGGGACAAGTGGTGTGCTCTTAGAGCTAGCAATTTTCACCACTTCTGATGTGATCTCCGATTCTTGTTCATCATAGTAAAAAACACTCTTAACTTCTGTAGCACAACTTTCAAACCATTTGCTTGAACCAGGGGTAATTTCCCTTGTTTAGAGCTCAGCACGTTTTTGTGAAGGACTCTTAACCGTGAATCTTGAAAGCATCGAATCACTTCTTTTGGAAGCAATTACGGAATCAGATTTTTGATCAACCGTAGCAACGTTGCATTTAGTGGTTAGAGATTTAGAGCCCTGATTAATGTTAAACGTGATGGCTTCATTATCAACTCGAATGGTTAATTCTTCGGCATATACATCAATGACAGCACGACTCGTTCTTAAGAAAGCTCTCCCCAGTATGAGTGGAACTCGAGGATCGGCATCAAAGTTTACCACAACGAAATCAGTAGGAAAATGGAACTTTCCTACTTTCACAACGACATCCTCGACTATTCCAAGTGGACGTTTTATAGTACGGTCTGCTAGCTCGAGTGTCATGCAAGTAGATGTCAGCTTCGGAAGAGATAATTCCTTCCATACCGAGAGTGGCATAAGGTTAATGCTTGCGCCAAGATCAGCCAAGGCAGAGCACTGAACCATCCCCAAGAAATCACATGGGATTAAAAACTTACCGGGGTCTCCGAGATTTTCGGGAAGCTTTTTGAGGAGAACCGCCGAGCACTGCTCGTTAAGAGGGGTCTTTGCCATCTCAGACAACTTATCCTTGTTTCTTAGCAAACTTTTGAGTATAGATGCAAATTTGGGCATAAGAATGAGAGCATCTGCGAAGCTTATGTCAAAGTGCAAATCATTGAAGATTTTAAAGAATTTCTCCATCTGTTGATTCGTTTTGTCTCTAAGCTTCTGATCATTAAGCCTCGAAGGATATGGAATTGAAGGCTTAGGATTGGTCTTCGGAACATCGGGTTCCGGAACTTGAGTTTGGACATCTGGAGGTTGGACATGTGCGGTACTTTGTGGGCTTGATAAATGCACCTTGTCCGTTGTTACCTCGGTATCTCGACTCACTTCCCTCGGTGGAGGGGGCATAGGAGTCGAGGGTCCATTATGCGTCTTACCACTTCGAGTGGTGACGGCTTTTAACTCAGCATTAGGATTAGGAATGGTATTGCTCGGAAGTCGTCCGGAAGATAAAGAAGATTGGTTCATGTTCATATTCATGAAACTGCCCATCATATTCTTCAATTCATTTGTTTGACGAGACATCGTAGTATCAATTTCCTTTCTCAACTTGACTTTCATATTATTGATTTGAGTCTGCATTGAACGCATGCTGGACTCAGTAATTTTCATGAAATCATTAGTCAAAAGAGCTTGAGGAGGTTGTTGATAAACATGTTGATTCGGAGCTTGATAAGGCTGGTTGAAATTGTTATGGTTTTGGTTGAAATTCTGAGAATTGTTGAAATTTTGTCCTTGATTTTGAACAAAGCGATTTTGATTATTTTGATTTGGCACGGGTGGAAAACTAGGTGGTACCATAGCATTTGGTGCTCGGTAATGAGTTTCCGCTTGCGGTCGGTATTGATTGTGGTTTACGGCTGCTACGGGAGCTTGGTAAACAGAAGCATCGGTTGCTTGACAATCGTAATACGCATGCGGGCCACCACAAGTTTCACACACTTTGTTTACGGCTTTGATTTGTTCCGGTTTATGAATTTCACTCTTTATTTCTTTCACTTCCTTCATCATGCAACGAATTGCGTCTGTTAGAGCGGCTAACGGTGCGGTTAACTCTGATGAGTTACCAGATGAAGAAGCAGGAGTGATAGGAACATTCACTTTGTTTCGAGAAATAGGAACTTTTGACTTATTCTCACAAATTTCAAGCACATCTTTAGGTCGACGATTCAAGATATTGCCACCGGCGGCTGCGTTTAGAGAATCTTGATCGTTTCTATTCAACCCATTATAAAACGTATTGATATGTTGTAACTCCGTGAAATCATGATGCGGGCATTTTCTTAGGAGATCTTTGAAGCGTTCCCATGCCTCTCCGAAGTTTTCATCGAAACTTTGATGAAATCCCAAAATTTCATTCTTTAGATTAGTCGTCTTTGACGGAGGGAATAAATAATTGACAAATTTCTATACGAGATCTTCCCAAGTTTCAATGGATTGAGGGGGTTCTTTTTCCAGCCAAATCCGGGCTGCCCCTTCGAGTGAAAATGGAAATAGCATCAATTTGACAACTTTTTGTGGCACATCCTTGTAATTGATAGTTGAGGTCAACTTGTTGAATCAACGGATGTGTGCATACGGATCTTCTCATTCAAACTCGTGGAATTGATTTGTAGACACGAGTTGAATCAAATGCGTTTTTAATTCAAAATGATCAGAATCGATTGGTGGTAAAACGATGGCATCTCCGTAACCCTCGGTGGGTGCTTAGAGCATCTCAGCCATTGTTTGATTGTCTGCCATATTATCAATGGGAATAGTTCGAATCTCGGGTTCGACTATTCGGGCAGCACGTCTACGATTACGTCTTCTCGGAATATCTACGAGTTCACGTAAAGGACTTGTCGACGTAGAAGAACGAGTGCGCATGCACTAAATAAAACAATTCAATTAAAACAAGATCGAAGCAAAACACAAGGAACTTAAACCTTAAATCAACAAGCGTACGGTAGCTCTCTGAAAGAAAAACGCACAGAGTGGCGGAGGAGCAAAGGTGGGCAATAAATGCTCCTTAAAAACCCGCTCCTTTCGGTTTGTCAATTTAATGTCAAACCTCCTGAAACCTCCGTTAGAGTTTGTTTATCAATCAAAGGTGAGCCGAATTTGCAAGCGACACAAAGGCAAGTTTTAATCTTTTGTTTGGGAACTTATTATGATAATATTCCAAGTTGAGGAATATTATATTGAGATTGCTTTTTATCTTTTATTTAACAATAAAACGGAAAATGTTTTTGGGTTTAATTTTTATATGATAATATATATATAAAAGAAAAGAAAAATATTTTTGTATTTTATAGGGTTTATGGGAAATAGGAACTTCACAAGGAAGGATCTCAAGTCACTAATCGTTTAAATCTCAACGATATAGTCGCAACACAACCTCCCCGGCAGCGGCGCCAAAATTTGATCCGTTGCTAAAGTGTATATAAAAATAATATCAGACGGATATGCGTGATACGCGGGAAATGGCAAATCAACCTTTTAGGAAAAAGGTTAACTTACAAAACCCGTGAATACGATATGTGTGATACCGGGCAAGTGTTTCCCAGGTCGTGTCCCAGCGAGGTTGGAATCGACAGTCGTGTAAGGTTTGGAATTAGAGTGACTGATGATTGTAATATTGAATTTTGTATTTTTTTAATTCTAATAAAGATATGAGAAACAATTTCTCACAGGCAAATTAAAATCTAAACAAATTATATTAAAAACGCGTTACGGGAATTCTAAAAACGGGATTAAAAAGTGAAATCTATAAAAATAAGTCCTACAAGTGCTAAATTATTTTTCCTAAGTTATAAATGATAAAAGAAAATTTTAGAAAAAAGATTTATATTTTTCTGACATTTATATTTTTTATTATGAATTAAAAACTGTTTTAAAAAGAAAAATGCATAAAAAATATTAAAACTATTCTAAAAATTCTGGAAATTTTTCTAAAATTACTTTAAGTCTTAACAGTCCTAGGAAAAATAGAAACAAGCTACCAGCTTATTGGGATAAGCTGGGAATAAGCTAAAAGGCTCGGATAGCTTAAAATGAACAAAGGGGTTAAGTAATAAACTAAGTGGGATTAAACTGAAAAAGACCCAAGGGCGCAATGGCTGAGTGTGTGTGTGTGTAGCTGAGAGACCAGGGTTCGAGTCCCTTGTTTTGCACTTTTTTAAACCTATTTATTTTTATATTTTTTTGTTACAAACTTATTAAAAAGCTATCAATAATCAACTTTTGTAAATAAAATATTTTTATAACTTACTGAATAAGCTAGAAATTAGCTCTAATCTCAAACAGTTAAGGTTTAAGACTTTTTAGAACTAGTTTTGAGTTAAAATAAGCTATAAGCTTATATATAAGCTAAAAGTGAATGTAAATAAGCTAAATAGGACTAAAGTGACTACAAATAAGTTAAGGAATCCAGAAAAAGCTATGGCAATAAGCAAATAAGCACTAAAAAGGATTAAGGTCTGCTGATATAGGTGTGGTGCTGGGCAAAAAGGGGTCTTTTCAAGCTACTGAAAAGCTGGTATAAAAAATTATTAAAAATAAACTAAAAATATGACCAAATACACAAGCCAGCAAACTTTATGCGTACCAAATTTTAGCTGAATTGGACTTAAGATGAAGAAATGAAAAATAAAAGAAATTGTCTGCTGATGTGAAAAACTAGAAATAGAGTCTGCTAATGGTCTTTGTGATCAGGGTGTGTGCAGAGGGTACAAACCTATATGAGACTTAACCAACTCTGTCAAATACACTAAATGCACTCAAATGATCTCAGAAATGCTACAAGAAAGGTTCAAATGAGCTTATAGCTTATAATGGCTTATTTGATCAGTTGTATGCCTAGAATTTCCACAGACCATGAAAAGCTATAGGATCTGTCTAAATGGATTAAAATGACTTACAAACAGCTTATTCTAAAAAAGTTAAGCAGGATTAAAGTTGATGAAATGCTAATTGAACAGTACAAGTTGGTTTTTTACCCGTTTGACCAAATGACCCAAACAGTCCTTAATGAAGGTCTGTTCTTGTTTTTGAACTAGCACATGCCTGTTTAAGCAAGGTTTCTTGATCTTTACCTATCAACTGACTTAATTCAACTATAATAAGCAATTTTCAAAATGTAAATAAGCACTACAATAAGTTATACTAGATATGGCTATTTTTGGCTTTTTATGTAAATTTTGAGCAAAATGAAGCAAAGGTTATTAAACACTGATAAGACTGATGAAATTCAATTATAGACTACTAATAAGCAGAAAATGACTATAATAAGCTAAAATTAAGCTATAGAACAGTGAAATAGAAAATAATGCAAAAACTTGAAAATAGCTTACAACTGTGTTATGCTATAAAACCATGGAATTAGATCAGTAACACACCTAGCTTGTCAACAACAAGCTAGAAACCCCATTAAGCTTTCCAGAATAGCTTTTTCCACCAGAACTGCTTATTTTGAGCTTCTTTGACTTTTCATTGACTTTTTGGAAATTTCACAATTAGAACAGTTGGTAACTAATATAAGCTTACAAAAAGCTATGATAAGCTTATATAAGCTTATAGCAAGGGTATTGAGTGTTTGTGGTGATTCTTAACAATATTTGAACTTAATTCGAATTATAAGATAATACAAATTTTTCATTGACTTCAAATTTTATATTTTGCTAATTATAATATATATTAAACCCAAAAACAAACGGCGCCGTTTAGCACGGTTTTTTCCCGCCAAAAAATTTATTGGCCCACCTTTGGTTTGCCGCTTTGTCCATCTTCCCTGTCCAGCTTCTCTTCGATTTGCGGCCCATTTTGTAGCCTATTTTCGTCTGCCGTTAAATCGATTGTGGAGATAATAATAGAGATAAATAAGCTTTATCCAGCTGTCCTCTGTGTCCTTACTCTTGAGGTATGGCTTCTCTACCTAAGATTTAACATTTTGTGCCTGTTTTTTCAACCCAGGTACACGTGTGGTATGATTCATATATACTGAGAATAGAACTTTCTATACGACAAAATATATTTCTTCAGCTATATCCAGAGTAGAGAGAAAAAGAAAAAAGAAAAGTACGAAAATATAAAAAATAAAATTAAAAAAAAAAAAAAAAAGATTTATTACAACAATAGAGAGATCAGCACCTTTTGAAGGAGGTGTGCATCGTGTTTTACTTGAATCATGCATATTTATTGGGTTTTTACTTTGATTTTTGTTGCTTTGCATAATGTCTAAATTGTTAAGAATGGTTATGTATTTTAATTTTAACAAATGCATCTATGTTTGATGTGTATATGATGCCAACAAGCACACGTCTATAGGTTTGATGCAACTTTTATACTGTTTTTAGTTCTTATGTGCTTTGCATAATTTCTATATTGTTAAGACTGCTTATGTGTTTTACTTTTAACATATGCATTTATGTTTCATGTGTATATGATGCGAATTACTACACTTCTATACGTTTGATGTACAATTTATACTCTTTTTATTAGCCAATAACTAGGCACAGTAAACTAGGAGTATTGTTGTGAAGTATGAAAGTTAAAAAAAATTCATAGACAGGATTAACTCTGCTGCTTCTTTAGGAAGTGTGTATTTGTGGGTTTTGTCAGACCTAAGAATCTTATAGTCTAGATGTAGAAGTCGAGAGGCTGCTTACTCATGTACGTAGTATTGGCCTAAGTTTATATTTGATTAGTGAGAACCGATGTGGGTCTTGGCCTGTTGCTGTTCATGTTTCTGCTGCTAGCAGTTGTATAGTGATGCTGTTGGTGTTAACTACGGATAGTGTAATTCAAGTGATGTGTTGTTATATCAACACTTTGAGAGTGTGGTATCTCTTATCAGTCAACAAGCGCATATACCTAATAGTGCTGTTTCTCAACATAATATCATTAATTCCTGCACTGATCAAGCTGTGCGAATACTGAGTACGTATGATATTCTTCATAGTTGATCCTTTATCTTCTAATATTAATTGCTTTAAACTTGGTTGTGTATTAAATATATTTTTTTTCTTGCTGTTTTTCAGTCAAATTTACCTTGGAAAAAGTTTATGATGGGAAGATGCGTATCTTAGATACAAATTGTTCATGTAATTAGCAGTGTGCACTCCCGATGGACAAAGGAAAACAGAAATTGTATGATGTTTCTCATGAAGACCAAACATCTGTACAAGACAATAGCCCTTTGTTGTCCTCAGAAATTAATTGCAATGCAGAATTGCTATGTAATTTCTGAACACTTTTTTTTTTCATTTGCTGTTGTATACGTTTTCTATTGATTGATGGATATATTCTTTATCTTTTTTAACAGGTACAGAGTCTTTTTCTTCAATGGATTGTGACCAGCCAAATGTTCAACCATACCATGTTGCTAATGAAAGACAGCGTTTACATTTGCCTTCTAATTTACATGCCTGTGCCTCTTCATCTAATCAAAGCACTTCACCACAATATGCGTTTACAATTGGCAGGAATTCAAATTCCTACACAAATAGGCAACAATACCGGTCTCGAGGTTTGATTCCTTTTTTTTAAACAAATTATGTATGTATTTTGATCCATTTTTCAATTCCTCAGTACCTTTCTTTTTGTTTTTTCCAGTTACAATGCATTCTTCATCAACAACACCACACCGTCCACGTAATGTGCACACAACCCGTCCAAGGTCTAGGCAAGGTATGCTTATGCTTTGCTTTAAGCTGTTGTCTCAGTCAAATGAACGACCGATTTTTTTTTTTGCCTTTTTTTATTTTTTTTTTATTTTTACACTTTTATTTGTCTTTTTCAAATGCAGGTCCTCCGGACACATACATACATATGGGCCAATGTGATCAGAAGTGCCATCATTGCAATGCACGCTTTTGGTATGCTGAAAGACTTGCTTCGAATCGTAGAAACCATGTAGAATATCGTAAATGTTGCAATGGCGGCAAAGTAAAGATTGATACTCACGATGACTATCCGCTGTATATAAAAGAGCTTTTCACTAATCGTCACTTCATGGAAAATATTCGTGCGTATAATCAAATGTTTGCAATGACATCATTAGGTGCACAAGTAGACAAGTCTATAAACACCGGTCGTGGTCCTTATGTATTCAAAATTTCTGGGCAAATTTACCACAAGATAGGGAGCATGTGTCCAGACGAAGATGCACGGCCACAGTTTCTGCAGTTGTATATATACGATACAGAAAATGAAGTCGCCAATCGTTTGGAAAACTTTCAAAGGTCTGGTCACGGGTTGGTGCAGCTCTTTAGAACAGCAAGGAATAAAATGGCTGAAGTTGATATTCCACAATTCAAGATCCGTTTATTTGGTGTCGTTGGTTCGAGGCAGCATGAATTGCCTGCAGGAGATTCTATTGGTGCTATTGTCTTTGAAGGTGGCCCGGATATGCAGACTGACTTTGATGTCATTATTGAACAACACAGTCGTGTTCTGCAACGAGTCAACAAATTAAACGCTTCTTATATGCCACTGCAATTTCCATTGATCTTTATCTTTGGCGAAGATGGCTATCATTTGGGCCGTAGATTGTTAACCAGAGATTCAACTTCTGAACAGGCGAAAAAAATGACAATGAAGATGTACTATTCATACGAATTACACGATCGCTTTGATCAGTATAGCTTGATGAGAAGAAGTGGCAGGCTTTTCCAGCAGTATGTTGTGACTGCTTACTGTAGCATTGAACAATCAAGGATTGACTATATACGAGAGCACCAGGGCGACATTCGCAGTGATTACATGGCCGGGCTATATGATGCAATTTCACGTGGTGATCGGGATGGTTCAGATGCAGGTTCAAGGATAATATTGCCTTCATCTTTTACAGGCGGGCCTCGCTACATGTATAGCCATTATTTAGATGCTTTGGCTATATGCCGTGTGCACGGGAACCCATCATTCTTTATTACTTTCACATGCAATGTTAACTGGCCTAAAATTGAAGAATATATGCAAGAGTTTCCGCATATAACAGTTGCTGATAGGCCAGACGTTGTCGATCGTGTCTTTGAAAGAAAGATACATGATTTGGTTATTTTCTTACGAGAATCGAAACCTTTTGGATATGTAGAAGCAGGTATCCTTTAAATTATATATGTGATCCTTACTAAAGATATTACATTTGGTTAGTACCTAACTAAATCTCATTTCACTGCAGTTTTATATACAGTTGAGTTTCAAAAACGAGGTTTGCCGCATTGTCATTTACTGCTATGGGTCAGAGAAAGTCACCGTGTACAGAGGCACGAAGATGTGGACATGTATGTCTCTGCACAATTACCAGACAAAGTAATTGATCCAGAAGGCTATAGAGCTATTACAGAGTTCATGATGCATGGACCGTGTGGCCTGGTCAACAAGTCTGCACCATGTATGCGACGCGGTGATGATTGTAGTAAGAACTTTCCTAAACCTTTTTGTCCTGCAACATTCAGTGATCAAAAAGGTTATGTACATTACCGCAGACGGGATTTAGGCACAACAGCATTAAAACAGAATGTCCTGCTTGATAACGGGTACGTGGTTCCGCATAACCGGTCTCTATGCATGCGGTTCTATGCACACATCAATGTTGAATACTGTGAATGGTCAATGCTCATAAAATACCTCTTCAAGTACATTTCTAAAGGCACTGACCGAATAGTCGCTCAGATTACAAGAACATTGGGAACTGCAGAAGCAATCACAAGTCAGCATTCATTGCACATTGATGAAATAAAGAATTTCCAAGATGCTAGATACATTGGCCCACATGAAGCATGCTGGAGGATTCTTGGATTCAGCATACATAGCAGAGATCCACCGGTCCAGATACTCGCAGTTCACCTTGAAAATATGCAACGCATTACTTTTAGAAGGCAGCAGCAATTGCAGGCAGTTGTCGATAGTGAGCACAACAAAAGAACAACGCTAACTGAATGGTTAAAATATAACACTTACAATACAGACGGGCAACATCTAACCTATTTAAACTTTCCTAGAGAGTTTGCATGGCATAAAGATGGGAAATATTGGCAGCGGAGGCGGCGTACAACCAGCATAGCTATTGGTCGATTGACATATATCCATCCTAGCTCTGGAGACACATTCTACTTGAGACTACTACTCTGCCATCAAAAAGGTAGAAAGTCATTCCGCCATATCCGTACAGTTGACGAAACTGTCTATCCTACAAATAGAGCAGCGTGTGAAGCAATGGGCCTTTTAGGTGGTGATCAAGAATGGAACATCGCTTTACAAGAAGCTTCTTTCTCAGCCACTCCATCTCAAATGAGAAATCTTTTTTGCCAAATCCTCATCTTTTGTGATGTTTCTAGCCCAGTTACATTGCTGCAGTCACATGTAGATTCTATGTCAGAAGATATTCCTTTAATACTCTCAGAAATATTACACATACCAAATCTTCATCTTAATGCAGAAGACTTAGAAGGTGGTCTTATGTATGAGCTACAGGCGATCCTTACTTTCTATGGAAAATCGGTTCAAGATTTTGGCTTTCATCTACCTCCACCTCACTTGCTACAGATCTTGAATAACAGAACAGTAATGGAAGAAAGGTCCTACAACCGTGACCTTTTACATAGTGAAAGTCAAAGATTAATCGCTCAATTAAACACTGAACAGCGAAGAATCTTTGACCAAGTAACACAAGGTCTTGCTAATCACCAACAAAAGCTCATATTTGTTTATGGACACGGAGGGACAGGAAAGACTTTTGTTTGGAAGACCATAATTTCTAAGGTCAGGTCAGATGGAAAAATTGTACTTGCAGTCGCTTCTTCAGGTATTGCAGCTTTGTTGCTTCCATCAGGCCGAACTGCTCATTCACGATTCAAATTACCGCTTGATTTAACTGACGAATCAGTGTGCACCATAAAAAAAAATACGCAGATAGCAGAACTACTTAAGCAGACTGATCTTATCATATGGGATGAAGCTCCTATGAATGATCGTAGATGCTTCGAAGCACTTGACCGTACATTAAGAGATGTAATGGATGCACCAACCAGTGTGTTAGGCGGAAAGCCGGTTATTTTAGGTGGTGATTTTAGGCAAACATTACCTGTCAAGAAAAATGCTTCAAAACAAGAAATTATCTCTTCTTCTATAACACTTTCATACTTATGGCCATATTTCAAAATCATTCGCCTTAACCAAAATATGCGGCTACGGCAACCAGGCCTCTCACCTCACCAATATCAAGCAACTGCCACATTTTCTGAATGGTTACTGCATGTTGGAAACGGTACGATTGGGCAACCAGATGAAACCAATGCAGAAGATACAAGTTGGCTAGAGATACCACCAGCATACTGTATTCCCGAAAGCGAAACAGCTATCCAAGAACTCATTGATTTTATATACGACGACGAAACATTACAAGCACCCACTGCAGCATCGTTACAAGAAAAAGCTATAGTCTGCCCCAAAAATGAAACAGCCGATATCATAAATTCTACTGTCCTCGATATGCTAGAAGGATATACATATACTTTTACAAGTATTGACGAAGCTACACCGAAAACAAATGATGGAGGAGCAACAGAGCTATTGTATCCTCAAGAATACTTAAACACACTTTCCTTTTCAGGAATGCCACCTCATGAGCTTCAAGTTAAAATAGGTGCACCTATAATGCTGCTAAGAAACCTAAACTTAGGCGGTGGTTTGTGTAATGGTACACGGATGATTGTTACTCAGATTTTTACGAGGCTTATCCAAGCAAAGATCATCACCGGCACAAGAATGTCTGAAAAAGTTTACTTACCTCGGATTTTGCTGATCAATAAAGATGAGAAACTACCGTTTGTGTTTAAAAGGAAACAGTTCCCAGTTAAGGTGTGCTACGCAATGACAATCAACAAAAGCCAAGGCCAATCCTTAAACAAAATAGGCGTATACTTACCTGAACCTGTCTTTGGCCATGGTCAGTTGTACGTTGCATTGTCAAGGGCAACATCTCCTCAAGGGTTAAGAATGCTTATCACACAACATCCAGGCAAAGATAAAAACACGACTAAGAATGTTGTTTACAAAGATTTTTTAGCCATGGTCGCAGCAACACAGGTTCTTGATGGTTGCATTTACCTTTTAAAAATACAATTCTACAAGTGCCGCATATGTATACCAATCCACTTAGAATTGTTATGCTAAATGCTTACCTATTATTGTTAGTGTAAATAGCCAAATATTGTGTCTATTATATGGTTACTTAGGTTTCATTTTTTAAATGATATCATGTATACCAATCCACTTAGAATTGTCATGCCCAAAAATTTTTATGCTAAATGATATCATGTAAACTAATGCACTTAGAATTGTTATGCTAAATGCTTACGTTTTATTGTTAATGTAAACATACACTTAGATACACTTATCATTAACATAACCTTTTCAACATATAGGCAAATGGACCAGAGCTCTAGCATTGTTACATCTTCTACTTCTACAGGGAAACAAGTTGTCACAGCATCACAAGATATCAGCCTTGCCAACATAAAAGAATCAGATACTGATAAGGGTATATGTGTAAAAGTATACCGAAAATGGACGCCAACAAACAAGCAAGGAAAACCGGTATTATTTTGTTGCGTGTTAATTGATCAGCAGGTATACACGACTATCATATCATCCAACAACAGAATTTCGCACACTTATATTCTATAAAATTAAATTTGTTGCTTACCATTCTATTTGCAGGGTGAAGCTATACAGGCAAATATTAATTTCCGTGAAAAAAACAAATTTGATGCAATCCTTCAGATTAGCAAAACTTATAGGATAACCGGCTTCGGCTTTCAGCCTGCAAGAACATGGATGCAGGTTGTTCCTCAATCACTTTCATTAGTTTTTGGAACACACACAGATATTAAGCCTATACCAGACACAAGCTTCCCAAATCATTATTTCAAGTTCAACCAGTATCGAGAACTTTATTCAAAAGTAGATGTAAAAGAAGGCCTACTAACAGGTATATAATACATGCATATATAAAACAAGTATAGCTCATAGATCTCTAATTCGGTCCTACTATTTACAGATTATATCGGTTGTGTCCAATATGTAACTGGAATACAGCAATCACTGAAAGCAACAAAAGATTCAGCTGTTTGGAGAGACATTGGTATTCAAAATTTAGAGTATGTATCTACCATTTATCTTTAAAAGTTCATTTTTAGATTTGCTCTTACAAATTCTTTGTTGTTCTAACAGTGGTCACACAGTCCGTTTTACGTTATGGAATCAGGATGCTCACGATTTTAAGAAAATAGAATACGAAAAAGCAGAACAACCAGTGATTATAGCAGTCAGTTCATGCTTTGTCAAAAACTATGGAGGTAACATGATTACTCTAAACTTATAATTAACCTTTTTAACTCACTTGCTTAATATCTCCTTAAAATAACGCAGGCCTACAACTTTCAGCCACACCTGCTACAGCATACTATTTCAACCCAGACATACCTGAATGCCATGAAATCCGCAGTGTGTAAGTCAGGAAAAAAAGAAGTTATATTGAGTTTAAAATTTTAAAAGAAACTAGAGTCACAACAATTAATGATACAGGTACAAACAGTTCATTGATCCACCAGCAATACTCAATGTCCAGCATGAAAGGTGTGCAGATATGCTTCAAGAAAAGCTCAGAAACCGAGTGACCCTAGCAAATTTGGTTAGCGAAAATCCACACAACCAACAGGTAACCAGCAATTCTACTATAGCCATAATCAATTAAAAGATTGATACACAGTTTATATTTTTGTACAACAGAATGTCCGGTTTACTGTCATTGCTACAATTGACAACATTGATACAACAAGAGAATGGTTTTTTAAGAAATGCCACGACTGTAAACGCAAGATCTCTCAACGCTTTCCGCACACCCATTGCAGCCAGCCAAACTCTGAAAGCGACATATCTTACAGGTAAACGACAGTATTTACACATTCATAGCCTAATATATACAACTAACTCTTTATAACAAATAATTTCCATTATTAAAAAGCATTCTATATATTTTTTACACAGCTACTGCTTCAGAGTACAACTATCCGATAATACTGCCAATGTAACAATGACATGTTTTAGCAATGAAGCAAACTCGCTGGTGAAGGATTGCAAAGAATTGGTACAAGCCATGCCTGACCAAAGTCCCTATGACTACCCAACGGAATTGCTTTCTCTACAAGGAAAAGAAAAGATCTTTCAACTTCACTTTGACCCAGAAAGTACCAAAGAAAAATAGCTTTTCATTCTCGATACATGTTGGGACAATACACCATCAATAACAGAACAGCCTACTACTGACGCCGAGGAAAGTGGAACAGTTCAACCCAAAGAACATCAGACTACACCACCAACACAACATACCCATTTACCTGAACCATCAAAATCCACAGCCCAACCTCAAAAAAAACCTACTAGGAAATCCCTTTTCACAGAAAACAAAGATGCAACGACACCACCACCACCCAAAAAAACCAGAAAAAGGAACTAATCATTGCAAGCTTTCAACCTACAAATGCAACAGAACATCGCAGATCATCCATGTATAATATAGCCTACGTATGTGCGGACTACTTTCATATGCTTTAAACGCAATAACTTATGTAAATATATATCACTGCTACTTAGCACCAATCATGTAGGCAAATCTCTGCCATAGAACAGTTAAGTCATTATGTCTTTTGTATAACGCATATATGCGCATGCCTTTACCGTTAAATAAATAGTAGGCCTGCTCTTTGGTACAACATATGGCTCCCAAATTAGTTATCTCAGTGTTCTAACATAAGTCAACTTCCAAATATATCAAGCAGTACCAAAAAAAAACCAATGTTATACAAGTTGCAAACATATAACACATCAAAAAACCAAAACACAAATAATGCAAAAACAAAACAAATTAAACTACATAATAACACTTATATTTATACATAAAAGCTAAAAGAGTTCATACATACATAGAGGCATATTCAGTACCTCCCCAAAATTCGCCCAAAAGCTTAGACATAAGTCAAACATAAACATTCTAGCAAAAGACAGCAACCAAAGAACACTTACATACCCTTAAGACTACCAAACCTAAACAAGCAACCTAATCATGTAGATCCATAGCATTTATATGATGATCCTTCTCCAGCCTTCCTTCTCTTGCCAAATCAAGCACACCAACCAAACCTTCCAACATCCTAGCATTTTATCCACAGTCTCATCCATAGACTCAAGCGCATCCCCAGCAACTTCATGAAAAGGACTAAAAGTCTCAGTTTCAGCAATCAAAGCTTGACGGTTCTCAGCAGTTATACGCAACTCATCACATAATTCTCCAATACGTTGAATCAGTATTTCCAGCTCAGCCCTCTCCTGACCGAAGAAAAACCTAAAACAATCTTGCAATCTATCCGACCCACAAGCCTCCTTCAATTGTTCAATGTGCGGCAGAGAAGCCATTCTTTGATTCAGATGTAGAGTAGTTATGAAAATGCTTTTAGGTTATAATAATAGATAAGGAAATCCTAAAAAAAAGGGCGCTCCTTATATAAGCGGAGATAATTTTCCATGTTATATCGGATTCTCTCTTTGATATTTATCAGAATGTTTAATCTTCCAAAGAACCACGAAAAAATCACACAAAACCTTTTTCAGTTCCACTCCCATGCAACAACACAATGCAATTAAAAAAAAAATAATAAATAAAAAAATAAATTATAAAAAAAAAAATTAGCTAAAAAACTAAACATCTTATAAAAAAAAACAATGAAACACATTAAAAAAAAATAAATAAAAAATAAAAAATTGAAACACATTTAAAAAAAAAAAAAAAAAAAAAAAAACACTTATATTGTAGCATTACATTAGCCGGGAAAAAAAGAAAAAAAAACTCTAAATAAAAAAAACTTAGCCAAATAAATATTAGCACTTATATTGTAACATTGCATTTATTAATATTATACAACTGTTTATTTTAATTGTTTTTCAACCATTTAAAACATTAGCCAAAAAACAGGCACGCCCGCAACGCGGCGTAAGTCGCCCATCTCGTTAATAACAAAGATGATTAAGCTTAAAACAACTTGAATTTAACACTGAGAATTCAAAATTACAATACTTCTTAACTGTAAAATAAAAACGATTACTAAAAATTAACTACTTGCCATTATAGGCTATAATGGGGCTCTATTTATACTACTCTGAGGTGGGATAAGTCTCTTCTTCTTCTCTGATCCTTTCTTGACCCTTGGATAGCCTTGAAATCATCTCAGCCCTCTAAACCAGTTTTGGCGCCAAAAATGTTATAGTGGGAAAAACCACTTGACTGGTTAACGTGTGATGGGGAAGAAGCAATTAATGCTTCTTGGTTTGTTAGGAAGAGTGTAGAAGAAGCTTGGAGGGTGGTGGATAGTGTCAGGGATAAGGTGGTATGGTGGTATGGTTTCACGGGTACCTATTTTGGAAGAAGAGTTTGACCGAAGTCAAACCTGGTATTAGTACTAAGGGTGGGTCGGGTTTGTTTTATGGATTGGGTTAGGTATAGTTAATGTGTGTGGGCTGGGTTTATTTTTAGGCTGGGTTTATTATTTAGGATTAGATATGAAATTGGATTTAACTTTGAGGACTAAGTTCGCCAAATCCGAAAATCCAGGGACCAAGGCTGCCATTTCTGAAAATTATCTTCAAGGACCATTTGTGTCATTTTGGTATTTTTGGGGGTTGACTTTGACTTTGTCTTTGACTTTTGTCTTCACTTGATCAAATGTACAATTGTTGTTGAGTCGATCCAAAAATATTCGTTTTCGTTCTGTTTTCAATCCTTAGGTACCTGAAACACATAAAACACAAACCAAGGATATCTGCAATATATATTGGGTGTTTTTGGTCATTTTAGTGTCTTTTATGGGTATAAAATGATGAGTATTTACACACTCATCAGTCAACCCGAGTCAAACGAGGACGAACTGCTGACACACCTGCCCCAGTAAGAGCGGTGTGAGGCAGGACTGCTGAAAATGCCACCCCGGCAAGAGCCGCGCAAGGCAGAAATGCTGAGAACGCCGCCCCAACCAGGGTCGCGGCAAACCCACCTGTGATGAAACAAGAAACGCTAGATCAGCTTGTCAACGATCGTGTGGCCGCCGCCGCACTCGCAGCCGCAAACAACTCAACCACCAACATCGGAACGTCAAGGCCAGTGACCAACAGCTGTGGCTGCACTTACTCTGAATTCTAAAAGATCATGGTTGGAGGTTTCGGAGGAACAGAGGGAGCCGTTGGCCTGACTAGGTGGATTAAAAAGCTGGAAACCGTGTTTCGCATCAATGGTTGTAACGATGACGGCATGATCAAATATGCATCTTTCACTTTCATGGATGCCACTTTGACCTGGTGGAACAACTATATGAAATCTGCCAACATGGATGTTGCTTATGCTATGCCATGGGATGACTTCAAGGAGTTAGTGCTTAGGAAGTATTGCCCACGAAATGAGGTTAAGAAGTTGGAGATAAAATTTTGGAACTTGAAGGTGTAGAATAACAACATGGCCGCTTACAACCAGAGATTTCAGGAACTGGCTTTGCTATGTCCTGAAATGGTTCAGACTGAAACGCGATTGCTTGAGAGGTATGTCGGAGGTTTGCCAAAGTCCATAAGAGGAGATGTGACTACCTCAAGGGCTGTAGATCTCCATGAGACCATGGAGATAGCCAACAAGTTGATGGACCAGGAATTGGAGGATGTCCCAGAAAAGAGTACTGACAACAAGAGAAAGTGGGAAGACAACTCAAAAGGTAACAACAGTAACTCTCAAAACAAAAGGCATGAAGTGGCAAAGGCTTACATAGCAGGATCAAGTGAGAGAAAAGGGTATGATAGGAATGCACCTCGATGCAACCGCTATAAGCTATACCACAAGGGCCAGTGCACGGTTAGGTGTCACAACTACCAGAGAGTGGGACATATGGCCAAGAATTGCTGATCCAGGCCCCTCGCCACAGCTCAAGCAGCACCACCCAACAACCGTAGGGCGGAAGTCACCTGCTATGGATGTGGTGAGAAGGGTCATTACCGTAATGAGTGAAATAAACCCAGGAATCAGGGAAACGGTGGTGGTCATGGTAACCAGGGAGCAGCAGTTAACAATGGGAACCAGGTTAATGAAGGAGGAGCCCGTGGGAGAGTTTATGCTTTGGGCAGAAGGGAAGCCCAGGACGACCCGAACGTGGTGACGGGTACGTTTCTTTTAAATAATCGTTATGCATCAATATTATTCGATACGGGAGCATATAGAAGTTTTGTGTCGACTGCTTTTAGTTCCTTAATTGATATTGCTCCAACCACCTTAGACAACGTCTTTGACGTAGAATTAACTAACGGGAATTTAGAAATGGTAGATACCATTATAAGAGGTTGCACTCTAAACTTGTTAAACCACCCATTCAACATCTATCTCATGCCAGTAGAGTTGGGTAGTTTTGACGTCATCATAGGGATGGATTGGCTATCGAAATACCATGCCGTCATCATCTGTGATGAAAAGATCGTCAGAGTACCTTACGGGAACGAGTTTCGGATAATAGAAGGAGATCGGAGCGATCGTACACGCTCGTCAAGATTGAACATCATCTCGTGTACGAAGGTGCAGAAGTGCATCGAGAAAGGATGCCACCTCTTTCTAGCTCATGTTAATGAGAAGAAAGAGAAGGAGCCCGAAGAGAAACAATTAGAAGAAGTGCCAATTGTGAGGGAATTCCCGGAAGTTTTTCCAGAAGACCTACCTGGACTCCTGCCAGCCAGACAGATCGAATTTCAAATCGATTTGGTGCCAGGAGTCGCGCCTGTAGCGCGAGCACCCTATCGGTTAGCACCAACGTAGTTACAGGAGTTGTCTGATCAGTTGGCTGAACTATCAGGGAAAGGTTTTATCAGACCGAGTTCTTCACCTTGGGGAGCTTCGGTCCTGTTTGTTAAGAAGAAGGATGGGTCCTTCAGGATGTGTATCGACTATCGAGAGCTGAATAAGCTAACCATCAAGAATTGATACCCACTCCCGAGAATCAACGACCTATTCGATCAACTAAAAGGTTCATCCGTTTACTCCATGATTGACATGAGATCAGGTTATCATCAACTCCGAGTCCGGGAAGATAATATCCCAAAGACTGCATTCAGAACCTGATATGGCCACTATGAATTCCAAGTTATGCCATTCGGCCTAACTAATGCACCAGCCGTATTCATGGACCTCATGAATCGAGAGTGTAAGCCGTGCTTGGATAAATTTGTGATCGTGTTCATTGACGACATCCTGATATACTCTAAGAATGAGAAAGAGCACGAGGAGCACCTCCAGCTAATCTTAGAATTATTGAAGAAGGAGGAGTTATATGCCAAGTTTTCGAAGTGTGAATTCTGGATATCAACTGTGCAGTTTTTGGGCCACGTGATCGATAGTCAAGGCATTCACGTGGATCCCGCAAAGATCGAGTCAATAAAGGATTGGGCAACACCCACAACACCCACCGAAATACGCCAATTCTTAGGACTTGTCGGTTATTACCTAAGATTTATCGAAGGTTTCTCTAAGATAGCGAAACCTTTAACTAAACTGACACAGAAGAATGTGAAATATGACTGGGGAGATAAGGAGGAAGAAGCTTTTCGACTCCTTAAGGAAAAGTTGTGTAGTGCACCTATTTTGGCCTTACCTGAAGGTAGTGAAGACTTTGTTGTTTATTGCGACGCTTCACACAAAGGTTTAGGAGCCGTGTTAATGCAGAGAGAGAAGGTGATAGCATATGCTTCTCGACAACTGAAAACCAATGAGAAGAACTACACAAACCATGATCTAGAGTTCGGCTCGGTTGTGTTTCCACTTAGAATCTAGAGGTACTATCTCTATGGCACAAAGTGCATGGTGTATACTGACCACAAAAGCCTACAACACATCTTGAACCAGAAGGAGCTGAACATGCGACAGCGCCGATGGTTGGAATTGCTCAGTGACTACGATTTTGAGATCCGTTACCACCCAGGCAAGGCAAATGTAGTTGCCGATGCCCTCAGCAGAAAAGAGCAGATCAAACCTCTCAGAGTCAGATCGTTAGGAATGACGATCAGTTCACCGCTTCCAGCGAAAATTCTTGAGGCTCAGTTCGAGGCACTCAAGGAAGAGAACCGACCGCGTGAGAAGATTTACAGAATGCCAGAGAGTGAAAATGGCTTCGTAAAAAGATCCGATGGAGTTTTGTGTTATGGGGACATAAGTTAGATCCCGCTATTCGGAGGAATTCGTGATTTGATCTTGCACGAATCCCACAAATCTAAATACTCCATCCATCCAGGATCCGACAAGATGTACTTGGATTTGAAGAAGCTATACTGGTGGCCAAACATTAAGGCCGATATAGCTGAGTACGTCAGTAAATGTTTAACGTGTTCGAAAGTCAAGGCTGAACACCATAGACCATCCGGTCTACTTGCACAACCTGAAATTCCAGAATGGAAGTGGGAACGCATCACTATGGATTTCATCACCAAACTGCCTAAGACATCGTGCGGTTATGACACGATCTGGTTAATCGTGGACCGTCTCACTAAATCTGCTCATTTTCTTCCTATAAAGGAGAATGATAGCATGGACAAACTTGCACGACTGTACGTGAAGAAAATTGTCGCAAGACATGGTGTGCCTATTTTTATCATCTCTGATCGAGACAGTCATTTCACATCTAACTTCTGGAAGTCGCTCCAGAACGCATTGGGAACAGACCTTGACATGAGTACAACTTACCACCCTCAGACTGATGGTCAGAGTGAAAGGACCATTCAGATGTTAGAGGACATGCTGAGAGCTTGTGTGATTGACTTCCAAAACGGCTGGGATAGGCATTTACCTTTAGCCGAGTTTTCCTACAACAACAGCTACCACACCAGCATCAAGGCTGCACCATATGAGGCACTTTATGGTCGTAAGTGAAGATCACCAATATGTTTGGCTGAAGTCAGCGAAAGCCAACTTACCGGACCAAACCTAGTCCATGAGACTACCAAGAAAATTGTGCAGATCAAGAGCCGAATGCAAGCGGCTCGTGACCGTCAAAAGAGCTATGCCAAAAAGAGGCAAAAACCCCTTGAGTTTCAAGTGGGTGATAGAGTGATGTTAAAGGTCTTGCCATGGAAAGGCGTGATAAGATTTGGTAAACGTGGGAGTTGAACCCTCGTTATATTGGACCTTTTGAGATTCTTGCTAGAGTCGGGCCGGTAGCCTATCGACTCGAATTGCCATCCGAACTCAGTGTTGTGCATGACATTTTTCATGTCAGCAACTTGAAAAAAGTGCTTATCTGACGATAACATTGCCATTTCTTTTGATGAAATTCAGCTTGATGAGAAACTGAACTTCATCGAGGAACCGATTGAAATCATGGACCGGGAAGTTAAACGACTAAAGCAGAGTCGTATCCCAATTGTGAAGGTCCGTTGGAACTCTCGCAGAGGTCCCAAGTATACTTGGGAGCGAGAGGATGAAATGAAGCGAAAGTATCCTCATCTCTTTTTGAATTCATCAAATAACGTGAATTGAAATCCGGGACAGATTTCCCCATTAGCTGGGGAGACTGTGACAAATGATAATTTTCACATTTTAAGTTAATAATAAATATTTATTTATTATTTTTAAGCCGAGCATTTCTATGCGTAACTGCATGTTTCTGAGCATTTTTGAACATTTCTGGGGAGCTGTCCCGCATACTGTAGCTTATAGTCACTACTGAAAAAGTCTATTTTTGTCAGTAAGTGTAAATTATCCTATTTCTGATAGTTACTGACAAATTTCGTATTTAACTGAGAAGCTTTCTCGTATTTGCTGAAAAGCAACCCCACACGCGAACCGACACCACAGTACATATGGTAGCAGTCAAATAAATGTATTTTTGAGCAAATAATAATATTTTATTATTATTCTGAATAAAACGTAGATAAAAACTTTATTTTGCGAGTACGTGTCCAAAAACGTCAAAACGGGACTTTACGGTAACATTTAAGCTTAAACCGACACACGATACACAAACGAGGAGCGAAATAATTTTCCCTCCCCCTCTTGGCTCATTTTACCGCCCACTTCCCCCACTACATGACAAGAAGTTTTATCCTAATGTGTGTTAGTGGATGATGACATGCATGCATATTGTTTTTATACCCTAATTACTTCACACATTATAACACACATATATATCTATCCTCAAAACTTACCTAGATCATTTTCTACTCTTCTACCTTATGAACCATCAATAAAATTCAAGATCTACAAAAATTAAGTGAAGTTTGAGCTAATTGGGTTGTACTTTCAAGTGTCTTGGGTTAATCGGATCGTATTGTGGGTAAATTTGGTGCAATTTGGGGTCTCTCTTGATTTCCTACCTCTCGACTTTTTAAAGAATTTTGTAAGGATCCTCAAAACTTTTTCAATCTTGTTCATTAAATGTTCTTGCAATGTTTAAAAGTGTTACCAAGTGCTAAATCTTTACGTTTTGTTAAATCGAAAAAGCTAGGGTTTGGTATATAATTATGTTTGCTCGACTTTTTTTGAGTTTACATACAAATTTGGTTATTTCTTGCTTGTGTGGTAAATCTTGTTGCTTGTGGTACTAGTTTGATGATACAAATTTGTTTAGTGTTGATTACGCGAGTTTAAAACGAAATATACACTTATTTGTATATATGTATAAATCGGCTAGTTTTTGTGAGAAATAAAAATTGAGGTTTTGAAAAACATAAAGTTTTGGCTCTAGTGGTGAAATGGTGAAATTTATGCTTATTAGTTTATTTTAGATAACTTATTGAAATAAGCACTAGCTTATTGGTTTCGACTTATTTGTTTTGGGTTAAATTGGGTCTCGACACAACATAGGCCGAGCTATCACACCCCCAAATTACATGACTTGCAGCGGAATGAAGCATTCGAGGGCGCGACTGATTATAGCACCATAGTTACAGTTATATTGAACGACCTAAAGTGTCGTTTAGAGAACACATCGTTTGATCATGTTGACATAAATAATGCCTAAAAACATTATCAATATTTATTCATATCTCTATGTTTTGATTATCACAAAGTGTAAACTCATTAAAACATAAACTTATAAAATAAACAAGTACTTAGTTGTAAATATTCACTTCTACAACTAAAATCACTTAAGGTATGAATGAACTAATGCTTAATGCATTATATGATCAAAGGAACATTTTCTTAATAACTAGATTTTTTATAAAATGTCAAAAACATTTTATATCTTTTAGAAAAACATTTTTGGTAATAAATAAAAAAGTTTAATTCATTATAAATTTATGAATTCAAATTTTTAACCAAAATCAGTAAAAATGTTCCAGAAAAACCTTCCCCACAAAAAGACAAAACTGGGCAACGGTTGGCTTGGGTGGCCCCCTTAATTTTGCTAGGCGGCCCCCTTAAAATTAAGGGGACCGCCCCCCTATTTAAGGGGGCCGGCCACGCTCCTCTAGCTTCCAGCTGTCCAATTTTCTGCCTATAAATACCAGCCTTCCCCTGGATTTTTACTCACCTTTTGCACACTAAAACTTTGTGTTCTAAACTCTTTCTAATCCTTGTAAATTCTTTCTAAAAACCTTTGATCATATCTTCTTAAGCTTTGGTTTCCAAGTGATCCAAGCTTCCTCCATTCAAGTGCAAGAGAAGAATACTCCTTCAACAACTAGAGAAGAAGTATTGCAACTTAGATACCTAAGTTGTTTGTGTCATCATACATTTGTATATAAGTTGTGTATTGTTGTTAGATAGTTGTGTGAATAATTGTTTGGGATAGGTTAGAGTGTTAATAGTGAAGTTGTGAAGTTAAGGTGTGTTAGAAGTAAAGGTGTGAAGAAGTAGAAGTGTACATAGGTTGTGTTAGGTTTTGAAGAAGGTGTGAAGTCATAGTAAATAAGTTGTGAAGAAGTCGTGAAGAAGTCGTGGAGAAGTCGTGAAGAAGTCGTGAAGAAGAAGGTGTGATTAAGTCGTGTATAAGTTGTGAGATTGGTTCTAGCTACGATTAGAACCCGACATCTAGCTTTGTGTCGTTAAGCCGGTGTAAGCTAAAGTTGTGTAAGGTTTTCTCCGCCATAAGGGAGCTTGTTGACATAGTGAAGAAAACTCTCGAGTTAGGTGCTCGGGGAGTGGAGTAGGGCAAGGAAGGTGTCCTTGTAGCCGAACCACTATAAATCTCTTGTCTCTTGGTTAGATCTTTCCATCTCTATCTTTCATTTCATTTTATTACCTTACTTGCATTGCTTATTTATATTTACTTATATATATATATATATATTGTTCATATTGTTCAAGAGTTGAGATCACATAAATTCGAATCTAAGTTTTAAAAAATACACAAAGTTTTCACAATAAAAATTAAAAAGACATAAAACTATTCAACCCCCCCCCCCTTCTAGTTTTCCACAATTAGTATCAAGTGCCATGTCAAACAAGATTTTTAAAATAAACTGTATTTTAAAACATGAAACGATCTATGGAATCTGAAAAATATTTAGAAGGGCAATCTATGCAAAGACTACCACTATTTGAAAGTGATGGATTTTTATATTGGAAAAATAGATTCGAAACTTATGTGAAATCAAGAGATCTTGATCTTTGGCATGTTATTACCTATGGTTATTTTCCCCCATTCAACATAATCCTTTAACTAAAATAGATGAAGTTGTACCTTTTGAAAAACAAAATGATGATTTGAAAAAGAAACTAGCAAAAAATAATGAAGCTAAAATGGTAATTTATAATGCGTTACCACGCAAAGAATATGAAAGAATTTTTATGTGTCAAACCGCAAAAGAGATTTGGGATTCTTTACTAATCACTCACCAAGGTAATAGTCAAGTCAAAGATAATAAAATAGATCTTCTTGTTCAACAATATGAACAATTTACAATTCCTGAAGAGGAATCTATTGATAATGCATTTGCTAAATTTAACACAATCATCAAAAGTTTAAAAGCACTTGATGAGACTTTTTCTAGCAAAAATTGTGTATGGAAATTTCTTAGGGCATTACATCCGAAATGGCGTGCGAAGGTCACGGCGATTGAAGAGTCAAAGAACTTGATGACGTTATCACTTGATGAACTTATTGGCAACTTGAAGGTTCATGAAGAAATTATAAAGAGGGACTCGGAAACGGTCAAGAGCAAGAAAGATCAAATCAAGTCTCTTGCGCTAAAAGACAAAAAGGAACTTAGTGATGACGATGATTCAAGTGACGATAGTGAAGACGAAGAATATGCAATGGCTGTAAGAGAATTCAAGAAATTCTTCAAGAGACGAGGAAGATTCATGAGACAACCGCGAGATGAAAGAAGATTGCTTCAAAGAAATAGTAATGATAACTACGGAAAAAGAAAGTGCTTTAGATGTGGAAGCCAAAACCATCTCATTGGCGAATGTCCAAAGCCACCGGGTGATGATTACGAAAGCGCATTTGTTAGTGGAACATGGAGCGATAGCGACAAAGATGAAGCGGATAAAGCAAAAGACGAAAAGTGCCTTGTAGCTCAAGCCACCGATGAAATATGTCTAGGGATAAATTTGGAGCCTGACGAATGGATTAAGGATAGTGGATGCTCGAAGCACATGACAGGAAACCGAAAGCTATTCTCCTCCTACAAGGCATACAACGGAGGTAATGTTTTTTTCGGTAGTGATTTTCGTGGAAAAATCATTGGCAAAGGTACGATCTCTCAAGACTCCCTAACTATTGAAAATATTGAGCATGTAGATAATTTAACATATAACTTGCTCAGTATAGGACAAATATGTGATAATAAGTGTAGGGTTACTTTTACAAGTAAAGATAGCGAAATAGTTAAGGACGGAAAGGTCATAGGTAGAGGAATTAGGAAAGGTGGCGTATATGTTATGAAACTAGGAAATAAACCGGAAGATAAAATATGTCTAGCAACCTTAGATGAAAACTCTACATTGTGGCATAGAAGATTAGGTCACGCAAATATGCAACAAATACAATCCCTAGCCTCTAAAGAATTAGTTAGAAGCTTGCATAACCTAAGATATGACCAACACTTTTGCGATGCATGTAAAATAGGAAAACAAGCACATGCTAGTCACAAAGCTAAGAATATAGTCTCCACTACTAGATGCCTAGAATTATTACACATGGACCTTTTTGGTCCATCCGCTGTGCGGAGTTACGGAGGTAATCGTTATACCTTAGTAATTGTAGATGACTATTCACGATACACGTGGACTAGATTTTTAAGTGATAAAACCAAAGCCTTTAATAAGTTTGAAATATTTAGTAAAATGATTCAAAATAAATTAGGATGTTCTATAGTATCAATTAGGATGGACCATGGTCGGGAATTTGATAACGAAGTGCAATTTGGAAAATATTGTGATTTAAATGGGATATCTCACAATTTCTCTCCTCCTCGCACTCCACAATCAAATGGGGTAGTAGAAAGAAAGAATCGAACATTACAAGAAATGAGTAGAACAATGCTAAATGAACAATCTATCCCACAAAAATTTTGGTGCCATGCCGTAGATACATCAACATATATAATAAATAGAGTCTCAATTAGGCGAATTTTAGGAAAAACCCCATATGAGTTATTAAGAGGTAGAAAACCTAATCTAAATTACTTTAGGGTATTCGGGAGCAAATGTTTTGTTCTCAATACAAAAGATTACCTTACTAAGTTTGATCCTAAGTCGTACGAAGGAATCTTTCTAGGGTATTCGCAAAATAGTAAAGCATACATAATACTTAATAAACACACTATGAAAGTAGAAGAGTCCTTAAATGTAACTTTTGATGAAACTCCACCCCCACCTAAGACATTGCCCCTAGAAGATGATGACCTAGTTGAAGAAGAAGCTATTGAGGTTAGTAAAACTAAGCCCCTAGGTGATGATAATGAAGATTTAACACTAGGAGAAAACGAAATAGTAAATATTAAGGAATCTAAATCACACCCATTAGATAATATAATAGGAAACCTAAATCAAAGAACCCTTAGATCACAAGCTCAAGACAAAAATAACTTCTTTTGTTTCCTATCAACTATAGAACCTAAAAATATAAATGACGCATTAAAAGATGAAAGTTGGGTTATGGCTATGCAAGAAGAACTAAATCAATTTAAGACTAATGACGTTTGGGAACTAGTCCCAAATCCCATGAACATGACCATCATAGGAACTAAGTGGGTTTATAGAAATAAGTTAGATGAAAATGGAATAGTTACTAGGAATAAAGCTAGGTTAGTTGCCCAAGGATATAATCAACAAGAAGGAATAGATTATGACGAAACTTATGCCCCCGTAGCTAGATTAGAATCTATAAGAATACTACTTGCCTATGCATGCGCCCTAGATTTTAAGTTATTTCAAATGGACGTGAAAAGTGCATTCCTTAACGGTTTTATCAATGAGGAGGTATACGTGGCACAACCTCCAGGATTCATTGACTTCGCAAAACCTGATTATGTTTATAAACTCAAGAAAGCTTTATATGGACTCAAACAAGCTCCCAAGGCTTGGTATGATCGATTAAAAGCATTTCTTATTAAACATGATTATTCCATGGGAATGGTAGATAACACTCTTTTCACGAAAAAGAAAAGCCCAAATCTCATCATTGTCCAAATATACGTCGACGACATTATATTCGGATCGACTTGTCAGGATATGTGTGATGAATTCGCCAAAATCATGCATGATGAGTTTGAGATGAGTATGATGGGTGAACTTAATTTCTTCCTAGGATTACAAATAAAACAATTAGAAGATGGAATATTTTTTAATCAATCTAAGTACATTAAGGAAATGCTTAAGAAATTTGGATTAGAAGACGCTAAGCCCATGAAAACACCAATGTCTACGGAAGTAAAACTCACAAGAGATGAAGAGGGTGAGTCCGTAGAAAACACTAAGTATAGAGGAATGATAGGTAGTTTACTATACTTAACGGCAAGTAGACCGGATATCATGTTTAGTGTCTGCCTTTGTGCTCGCTTTCAAGAGGATCCCAAAACCTTTCACCTAGAAGCGGTTAAGCGTATCTTCCGATACATTAAAGGCACTATACACTTAGGATTATGGTATCCTAAGGGATCCGGCATAGAAACCATTGTCTATGTGGATTCGGATCATGCGGGAGACTACGTGGACAGAAAAAGCACTAGCGGAATTTGCACGTTCATGGGATGTTGTCTAACATCTTGGTTCTCGAAGAAGCAAACCACTCTTGCTATTTCTACCACAGAAGCCGAATATGTAAGCGCTGGAAAGGCATGTCAACAAGCACTATGGATGAAACAAGCTCTCGTAGATTATGACATTAGGTTAGATAATGTCCCGATTATGTGTGATAACAAAGGTGCTATAGATTTAAGTAAGAATCCCGTTCAACACTCTAGGACTAAACATATAGAAATACGCCACCACTTCCTCCGCGATAACGTTCAAAAAGGAAATATATCTATAGAAAAGGTTGCATCGGAAGATAACTTAGCAGACATATTCACTAAGCCCCTTAAGCGTGAACTCTTTAACCACTTACGTTTAGGCCTAGGGATGATGGAACAAATTGACTGAATTTTCTGCTCTTTTGGTACAACTTTTTTTTCCAGATGGGTGGACCCCTTAATGTTATAAAGGCGGTCCCCTTAATTATTAAGGGGACCGGCTTGTCATTAAGGGGACTGGCCATCTGTCTGTAAAATTATTATTTTTTCCTCTCATCTGAGTCTAGAAATCTATTTTGCACAAAATAAAAGATTGGAAAATATTTTTCTTGCATAAACATATTTATAAACAAAACCCAATCTATTTTCTACAAATCATTCCCACATCTAGGTAAACACATGAAAACCATTTTTCTCACATTGTTGAATAATGCTAAAAACATTTTTCTTTCATGCATAAAATCTCACATGAATTGTTAAACTATATAATCTAATATATATCTTTGATATTCATATATTGAGCAAAATTAAAATCAAGGAGATTTCGGATTGTTTCTTAGGAAATTTTTGCATTTAGGAGTCGAAACAATCACATCTCCACATTTGTTGCATATAGGCACACACTAGAACAAGATTATTAATCACATCCTCACAATTATTCCATCATCAATTCCCCATTAGTCTCTAGTGCCTTTACCCCATTGCCCTTGCCTTAGATGATTAATTGCCTTAATTCTCTAAATTGCTAGATATAACTTATTGCTTGCTTATTTGTTTAACTTATATGCCATGCATGCCTAATATGTTTCTCTATTGCCTCAAAGAGTGGGACTTACCTAAAACCAGAAGCTCAAAACATAGCCATCCTTACCTATTTCTGCAGAAAAACCCATTTCTGGAACCCAGAAAGGTACCAGATGGACGACCCCATTAATTCATAAGGCGGCCCCCTTAATTATTAAGGGGACCGCCCATAATTAAGGGGACCGGCCATCTGCTGGACGGGTTCACATAATATTTTTCTTCTTTTTAGCCCATTTGATCCTATACTTCCCCAAAATTCACAAACACATTTTGTCCTAATCACCCAACAAGCCTATCCATTCCTAAACCACACAAATCCTCCACTATAAATAACCCCATATCTCACCACATTCAATCATCCCATCATGTCTTCTCCTATCAACCCAAAACCAAAAACCTCAAAGCTAACAAGGATGACCTTAAAACCCAGGTGGAAAAGAAAACCTCACCCTCACCACAAGCCCATCACAAATGGTGCGACTAGACAACCAACACCTCTATCATCATTCATCCCCAACTACTCTCCAAGATCACAACCTCATTCCATTGAACCATTTCACAAACCCTATCATTTTGGCCAAACATCCACATTCATTCCAAACTACTCCCCTAAACATCAAACCAACTTCAATGGAATCCTTGAAAACCCTCATCACCTTGGTCAAACATCAAACTTTTCCTCAAATCATACACCCCAATACCATCCACTTCCACCAAATAACCAAATCCCCATTCATGAAAGGCAAAAGCTTCATGAAGAGATTAACCAAATCCATGATCTTAGTGATCTCCTTGCTATGCACCTCACACAACGCAAAAAGGGACAACCTCCATCCTCACCTTACTCAAATTGCCTACCCCACTCTCTTAACTTGGATCAAGTTACAAACCACACCCACTATTGCCCTTGTTGCATCTACCTTCAAAAACAAATTCTCCACTTAAGTGAAGATATTTCTTGGATCGAATATCTACTCACTCGTCCTCATCCCATTCCTCCCCTACAACGATATAACATCACTGGATCTGCTCCATTTCCCTCACCATCACATAACTAAAACCCATCCACATGCTTTCCGCCTCAAAATAAAATCCCTCACCCTTTTGTGTCGCAAGCAAGTCCAATCGCTCTCTTTGGCAATATGAGGACCATTAGTGTTTCTAGTTATGTTGTAATCGTTATGTTTTAAGTATTTTATGTAATGTAATGATGATTCATATGTTATATATGATCATCTTGAATGCATGAATAAATTAGTTGGTTGTTCTAAATATTTTTGCTATGCATATATATGTATCTTGTGTCTCCTAACTTGTTTTTGCAGCCAAGATTTCCATAGCTCGTCTCCTTGGTGCCCTCGAAAGAGGGGGAGTAAACATCAAGGGGGAGTTTTCGTCCCGATAAATTTCACGTCTAAATTTGTCTGCTTAACCTTTTTGATTCTACAAAAAGGGGGAGAAGTGAATATAAACTCACCAAATACTTGTCCAAAAATAAACTTTTGGATTTAATGAGTTTAGATTTTGTAATCATCAAAAAGGGGGAGATTGTTGACATAAAAAATGCCTAAAAACATTATCAATATTTATACATATCTCTATGTTTTGATGATCACAAAATGTAAACTCATTAAAACATAAACTTATAAAATAAACAAGTACTTAGTTGTAAATATTCACTTCTACAACTAAAATCACTTAAGGTATGAATGAACTAATGCTTAATGCATTATATGATCAAAGGAACATTTTCTTAATAACTAGATTTTTTATAAAATGTCAAAAACATTTTATATCATTTAGAAAAACATTTTTGGTAATAAATAAAAAGGTTTAATTCAATATAAATTTATGAATTCAAATTTTTAACCAAAATCAGTAAAAATGTTCCAGAAAAACCTTCCCCACAAAAAGACAAAACTGGGCAACGGTTGGCTTGGGCGGCCCCCTTAATTTTACTAGGCGGCCCCCTTAAAATTAAGAGGACCGCCCCCCTATTTAAGGGGGCCGGCCACGATCCTCTAGCTTCCAGCTGTCCAGTTTTCTGCCTATAAATACCAGCCTTTACCTGGATTTTTACTCACCTTTTGCACACTAAAACTTTGTGTTCTAAACTCTTTCTAATCCTTGTAAATTCTTTCTAAAAACCTTTGATCATATCTTCTTAAGCTTTGGTTTCCAAGTGATCCAAGCTTCCTCCATTCAAGTGCAAGAGAAGAATACTCCTTCAACAACTAGAGAAGAAGTATTGCAACTTAGATACCTAAGTTATTTGTGTCATCATACATTTGTATATAAGTTATGTATTGTTGTTAGATAGTTGTGTGAATAATTTTTTGGGATAGGTTAGAGTGTTAATAGTGAAGTTGTAAAGTTAAGGTGTGTTAGAAGTAAAGGTGTGAAGAAGTAGAAGTGTACATAGGTTGTGTTAGGTTTTGAAGAAGGTGTGAAGTCATAGTAAATAAGTTGTGAAGAAGTCGTGAAGAAGTCGTGGAGAAGTCGTGAAGAAGAAGGTGTGATTAAGTCGTGTATAAGTTGTGAGATTGGTTTTAGCTACGATTAGAACCCGACATCTAGCTTTGTGTCGTTAAGTCGGTGTAGCTAAAGTTGTGTAAGGTTTTCTCCGCCATAAGGGAGCTTGTTGACATAGTGAAGAAAACTCTCGAGTTAGGTGCTCGGGGAGTGGAGTAGGGCAAGGAAGGTGTCCTTGTAGCCGAACCACTATAAATCTCTTGTCTCTCGGTTAGATCTTTCCATCTCTATCTTTCATTTCATTTTATTACCTTACTTGCATTGCTTATTTATATTTACTTATATATATATATTGTTCATATTGTTCAAGAGTTGAGATCACATAAATTCAAATCTAAGTTTTAAAAAGTAAACAAAGTTTTCACAATAAAAATTAAAAAGACATAAAACTATTCAACCCCCCCTTCTAGTTTTCCACAGATCATTTAAAATATTCAGAGTTTACAAAACAAGGTCCCAAAAGGTGTTTCAAGTTTGCGGAAATCAAGTTCATACAAATCAAATGATAAGTATGTGCATAAAAATAAAGTGAGACGCGTCGTCACCGCGACTCCATTGTATGCCCATATGCAAGTCAACATGCGATACCTTATTTACCTGAAAATACATTGCTAAAAATGGTCAACAAAAATGTTGGTGAGTTCATAGGTTTATGTAAATTAAATGCTTCTACGGTAACCACAAGTATAAAGTGTATGACGAAACAAATCCACATAAAAATGATACATTAGCTCTTAAGCTCATGAATCCGAAGCTAGACTGAAATGAAATGCCCCAACTGAGTGTTTTGCCAGACACTCTGATATGGATAAAATGAAATGCGTTCGTTTGACAAGTTGGCGTTACCAACCCGAACGGAGGAGTCACCCTCAATAGATCTATTCACTCACTCTCGCTTGCTCACAATTAACGGTTCATGATAATAAATGGGACTTTAATATGGGCAATGATGTAACTTAAGCAATGTAAATGAGTTGATACTTTGGTCCGTATGAAAAATGGTGCAATGTATTCTCCCCCGAAAGTTTAGAAATCAAATAAACAATTGAAAGCGGGGCTATGAAAACTCACCTGATGAAATAGCAACAATGACAATTATGGGTGTGATGAAACGAAGCTCGGTCTCTAACCACGACCTATTATGAATGATATGATCTAAGGTAAGCAATGATACAATGTAACACATGCAAACACGTATGTTATCGATACCACTCGTAAATTTTGAAAATAAGATTTATCGACGAAAAATACATTTTTGACGTCTCGCTAAGTTATAAACTACTTTTCGTGTAAATATGTTGAAACGGTACTCCACGATCCTTGTTTGGTGTTCAATCGGCAACTATAATGTTTTCGTCGCAAATTAATATTTTCTTAACTTGTGAAAATATGCCCAAATGGCCTCGCAAAACTAGTCGTGAAATATTGTACGTTAAGTGTTAGTGATTAAATCGACGTTTTTGAAAACCTTGTAACAATGTCTTAATGTCGTTTTATTTAACTTTTGATCATACGCGCCTCGATCAATTAGAAAATCGGCTATCAATGTTATGTCTTGCAAAAACACTAGTTTTTATACTTAGAACATTTTTCTATTAGTGGCTGTCAAAATAATTAAGGTTCGTCGGGCTTTAAACGTGTATATCTCGGTCGTTATAAGCTCGTTTTCTACGTTCTTTATATCCACGGATTCGTATTAACATTTACTAACATAATTTCAGTAGGTCGGGTCGTCTAGATCACGTCCAACGCCTTGTTTTGTCCTTTGAATCTCGGCGATCAGCAACTAAATTTTTAGATTTTAGTTTTTCGTCGTCAAACTTTGAAAAATCATAACTTTCTCATCGTAAGTCGGTTTTTAGTGATTCAAGCGGCCACGGTTTCGCTTTTGAAAGAAATTTCTGAATATGAAGGCCAAAATTGTTCAATATTTTCTGATATTTCCAGGTTTCACAAAAATGGACAGCACCTATTTCTATTGTTGAAAAATCAATGTTTAAGGTTCAATACTAGTTCAAAACTTAATCAAACCACTTCAAATCAACACCACAACCTATCTAATCTTACCATACACCTTTTTAGGGTGTCATGGGGTCCTAAACATCACCAACAATGGTGGATCTCATGATGATCACACTAAAAATCCATAGATCTATGTTTATAAAGAAAATGTGTAACAAGTGGCATGTTTAACATGAATATTTGAATAACTAGTTACTAATATAACTTGAAAATCAATCAAATGAAAGTATGAAAAGATTAAAAAGATGTCCTTGAAGCTTACTTGAAGATTTGAGATGATTTGGATGGAAATGTATAAGAAACCTAGGGATTTTTATTTCAAAATCCTAGCTAGGAGTGTAAATGAGACTTGTTTAATACTTGATCTTCAAAAATTGATGGATTATTGTTGGTGTTCTTGGTTTGGCCGAAAAAAGAGGAGAGAAAAGAGAGTGTTTCTCGAACTTTTAGCTAGTTAATTTTGTTATGTATGTGTTAGTGGAAATAAATCAAAAGACATATAGCATCTTGGCATTAATGAGATGTAAGTTAATCAAGTATACATGGTGAATTAGGGAGGCTAGGGGGGGCGGCACATGTGAGAAAAGAAGAAGAGATTTGATGTTTAATTAAGGCTTGTGTACTAATATGCAAGTATTAGTTTATTTTAGTGCATACATTAGGTGTTATCGGGTACCGAGTTAACTAGAAATAAATCATGACGAGGTAAAATAAAATACGAAGAAGTTGTAAAAATTGTAAAATCATATTCCTTGCAAGAATCGGGTGTTAGAATGATTATCGGGTTGAAATATCACAAACCGACGGAGTTATAAGCTCGTAACGGAAAATATAGCAATTGATTTAAAAACACCGGGTAAAGTAATAATATAATCCTTATATCATTATACTGAGTATGAAAATATGTTATGATCACTGACGGGAGTATCGGGTATAATGTTAGTAGTAATAACTGAGTGGTATCGTTTATTAAATAATTGACATACGTTAATGAAAATCACACAAACCCGTGCATGACCTAACATGATAATGATGTTACTGATGATATGCAGACTACTCTAGTCTATATGACGTGTCCTTACTGTTGATGCATGAATACACAGCTAAACCATAATGGTTACGCGTATTTGGATACCCGTAAACCTAGTTTACGTAATGATGAATGATAATCATGAATAGTGTTTCATGAATGGTAAAATTTTGAAAACTTCTCAAAGTCTCAAACTGATTTCAAAAATGATGAATAGTGATCGATGAATAGTAAATGATGAATAGTAACTCGTGAATAGTAAATTGTCGAGGTTTGGAAAATGACCTGAAATTGTGATTTGTCACAGTCGCCCACCCAAAAAGGAATTCAGTCCCTGAATTCAGCTGGTGTTGGTCTCTGGAGTGGACTCAGTGAAAAGATGTGGGTACTTGAGTCGCATCTGGTCTTCCCTTTCCCAAGTTAACTCAGGACCTCTTCGAGAATTCCAGCGAACTTTGACGATAGTAATTCTGCTTTGCTTCAACTGTTTGACCTCACGGTCCATGATTTCTGCGGGCTCTTCCACAAAGTTAAGCTTATCGTCGAGCTGGATTTCTTCCAATGAAATCACGAGTGTTTCGTCTGAAAGACACTTCTTGAGGTTTGAGATATGAAATGTGCTATGTACACTACTGAGCTCTGACGGAAGCTCCAGCCTGTAAGCTACCAGACCAATTCTTTCCAGAATCTTGAACGGCCCAATGTATCTCGGGTTCAACTTCCCGCGTTTTCCGAATCGTATCACGCCTTTCCAAGGCGAGACTTTCAACAAGAAGTTGTCTCCAACCTGAAATTATAATGGTTTGCGTCGAACATCGGCGTAACTTTTCTGTCGGCTTCTGGCTGTTTGGAGTCGTTCTCGAATCTGAATTATCTTTTCTGTTGTTTCTCTGACCAACTCTGGACCAGTGAGTTGTACATCACCCACTTCGGCTCAACAAACTGGGGACCGGCACTTGCGACCATAGAGTGCCTCGAATGGTGCTGCCTTTATGCTCGTGTGATAGTTGTTATTGTAAGAGAACTCGATCAATGGCAAATGGTTAGCCCAACCATTTTCGAAATCAATCATACACGCCCTGAGCATGTCTTCCAATGTTTGAATTGTTCTCTCGCTCTGACCATCGGTCTGAGGATGGTAGGCAGTGCTCATGTCTAATTTAGTCCCAAATGAATCTTGCAATGATTGCCAGAAGTTTAAAGTAAAGCGACTGTCTCGGTTGGAAATGATGGAAATTGGTCCTCCGTGTCTTGAGACTATCTCCTTGACGTAAAGTCTGGTGAGCTGATCCATGGAATAAGTCTCTTTGATTGGAATGAAATGGGCTGATTTGGTGAGACGATCAACGATTACCCAAATAGCATCGTAACCGCCTGTTGTCTTGGGAAGTTTAGTGACGAAGTCCATTGTAATGCGTTCCCATTTCCACTGTGGAATTTCTGGTTGCTAGAGTAATCCTGATGGTTTCTGGTACTCGGCTTTTACTTTAGCACAAGTAAGACATTTGCTAACATACGTAGCTATCTCTGCTTTCATATTCGGCCACCAATAAAGTTTCTTGAGATCCTGATACATCTTATCAGAACCTGGGTGAACGGAGAACTTCGACTTGTGCGATTCGTGCATAATCAACTCTCGTATTCCACCATAGAGAGGTATCCAACTTCTATCCTTGAAGCATAATAATCCGTCTGATCTCCTTACTAAATCGTTTGTATTCTCTTGCATTCCTTTAAGTGTCTCACTTGATAGGTTTTCTTCCTTGAGTGCCTCGACCTGAGCCTCGAGGATTTTTGATGGTAGTGGTGAAATGATCGTCATTCCCAATGATCTGACTCTCAAAGGCTTGAGTCTCTCTTTCCGGCTGAGTGCATCTGCCTCTACATTGGCTTTTCCCGGGTGATATCGAATCTCACGGTCGTAATCACTAAGCAGTTCCAACCAACGACGTTGCCTCATATTGAGTTCCTTCTGATCGAGTATATACTGTAAGCTCTTATGGTCTGTAAATACTACACACTTAGTTCCATAAAGATAGTGCCTCCAAATCTTGAGTGCGAAAACCACTGCACCCAACTCTAAATCGTGAGTGGTGTAATTCTTCTCATGTGTCTTAAGCTGTCGAGATGCATAAGCTATCACCTTCTCGTTCTGCATTAACACTGCTCCAAGTCCTTTATGTGAAGCATCACAATATACCACGAAGTTTTCAATCCCTTCTGGTAGTGCCAAAACTGGCGCGCTGCAAAGCTTCTGCTTCAATAACTGAAAAGCGGTCTCTTGTTTCTTTCCCCATTCGTACTTCTTGTTCTTTTGCGTCAACTTGGTCAATGGATTAGCTATCTTAGAAAACCCTTCAATGAACCTTCTATAATATCCGGCAAGTCCTAAAAATTGACGAATTTTTGTGGGGGTCTTGGGCGTTGCCCAATCTTTGAACAGCCTCGATCTTTGTAGGATCAACCTGTAGTCCTTGACTATCAATGACATGACCAAGGAATTGTACTCTTTGGATCCAAAAATCACACTTCCAAAATTTGGCATACAACTTCTCCTGCCTGAACAGTTCTAAGATCGTTTTGAGGTGTTCTCGGTGCTCTTCTTCACTCTTCGAGTAGATCAGGATATCGCCAATGAATACTATCACGAACTTATCCAGATATGGCTTGCACACCCTGTTCATGAGATCCATGAACACAGCTGGTGCGTTGGTCAGTCCGAACGGCATTACCTAAAACTCATAATGACCATACCGAGTTCTAAATGTTGTCTTCGAGATATCATCCTCCCGAACTCTAAGTTGATGGTAACCTAATCTCAAATCGATCTTGGAGTAATAACTGAAACCTTGCAATTGATCAAACAAGTTGTCGATCCTGGGAAGTGGATAACGATTCTTCATTGTTAACTTGTTTAACTCTCGATAGTCGATACACATTCTGAAAGATCCATCTTTCTTCTTCACAAACAAGACCGGTGCTCCCTAAGGCGAGGAACTCGGCCTAATGAATCCTTTGTCCAAGAGTTCTTGCAATTGGTTAGACAACTCTTGCATTTCTAAAGGTGCGAGTCGATAAGGTGCTCGCACAACTGGTGCAGCTCTTGGCACTAAGTCAATCTGAAATTCTACTTCGCGAGTAGGTGGAAGTCCTGGTAAGTCTTCAGGAAAGACTTCTGGAAAATCTCTAACAGTTGGTACGTCTTCAAGTCGCTTCTCATCCGACTTCTTTTCGGTGATATGAGCCAAGGAAGCATAACAGCCTTTCTTTATGTACTTCTCGATTTTGATGCATGAAATGATACTGAGTCTAGTTCCACTTCGTTCACCATGAATGACCAATGTTTCGCCGTCGTAAGGAAGATGAACAACTTTTTCATCACAAATGATCCTTGCATGATGTCTGGATAACCAATCCATACCGATAACGATGTCGAAACTTCCAAGTTCAACGGGTATGAGATCTATATTGAATGGGTGGTTTAGAAAGTTGAGAGTGCAACCACGGACGATGGTGTTGGTGCCAACTAAAGAACCATTAGCTAGTTTGATGTGATAAGGAGTGTCTAATGTGGTTGGTTCAATGTTGAGTAAAGGTGCAAATGCAGTTGAAACAAAACTTCTATCGGCTCCTGAATCAAATAAAATGGATGCATAACGATTATTGACGAGGAACGTACCCGTAACGACATTTGGATCCTCCCTAACATCTTCACCTCCAAGGACATAATCTCTTCCTCTAGCTGTTCCACTTTCGTTACTGTTTCCCCGATTCTTTCCTTTTGGATATTTATTCTTGAAGCGTCCAACTTCTCCACAACCAAAACATGTTACTGGGGGTTTTTGATTATCAACCACAAACGGAACCTTGCAATCCCTGGTCGAATGACCAACCTTCTTGCAGTTACCACACGGATTTGGACAATTTCCAGGGTTATGATGGGTTTGACATTTGTTGCACTTGGGTAAAGTACCATTGTAACCTCTTTTCTCAACTGAACTTGCAGCATATGCCTTTGCAGTTTCTTGTCTCTTGGGTGGTGATTGAGTAGTGTTTCCACTTTGATTGTTGTCCCAATGCCTTTTGTTGTTGTTTTTATTATTGGAATTGTTTATGTTACTGTTATAGTTGTTGTTTCGGTAGTTGTTGATATTGTTGTTTCGGTAGTTGTTGGAATTGTTGTTGTAGTTACGGTTACTGTTGGTGTTGCTGTTGTTGTTGTTTGAAGTAGCTCCTTTCTTCACTATCTGAGCCATAAGTTTCTGAGACATTCTGATTGCCTCGTCCAATGTTTGCGGGTCAAAAGAAATCACATCTCCACGGATGTTTTTGGTTAGTCCACCAATGAAATTTTCTAACAGCTTCTCATTGTCTGGAACCATTAGTCGGACATAATGCGGCTAACTCCTGAAATCTCCTGATATATGTCTCGATATCATTTCCTGCTGTCACTAGCTCATAAAACTCTGTCTCTAATTTCTTTACTTCCGTGCATGGACAGAACTTCTTAGTTAACAACTTCTTGAACTCATCCCATGTATGCTTGTGAGCATTCTCCATTCCCATGGGCTTTGCATACGAATTCCACCACGACATGGCTTCTTCAACAAGTGTACTAGTAGCAAACTTTACTTTGCACTCCTCTGGACAGTTGCATAGGAGAAACACAGACTCTATCTTCTCGAACCAACGAATCATGGCAGTGGCCCCTTCAGTGCCTTTGAATTTTGGTGGATCTCCACTCTTGAAGTCCTTGTACGTCCATTTACGTCCATTAGTACCATTGGTAGATTCTTCGGTTTCTGCCCGAGAAGCGGCTGCAGCTACAGCAGCTCTTTCAGTCACTAATGCTGCCTTTATACCGTCGGCAACAAGCTTTCTGATCTCAGCAGGCGTCATAGAGGCAGTAGCTCTGTTGGGTGGCATGATTCTTCACAATCACAAAAGACAACACAATGAGAACTTACAATAGAACGATCATCATACACAATATATACAACCACAACATGTATATACATCCACAACATGTATAAATACAACCACAACATGTATAAATACAATGAAATCACAATCAGAAACAATCACATCATGATATTTCATGGTTATCATAAATATAATCACAACGCACATGAATATAATACATGAAAATTTCGGTCCACGTAGGCCGATATCATAAAATAGCACAACAAATCCTGCATAGTAGAGTCACACTTGATATATTTGTTTGTACTACAAGAAAAAGACAACAAGTTCTAAACTATGTCCCACACCCCGGGACTAGGAAAATAATAGTACAAGCTACATGATAATAGTCTAACACTAGGCACCCTCTGGTTCTCCACCTAGTCGACGACTAATCCTCTGGAGATCTCTAGTCATAGCAACACCAATCTCCTCTAAGTGCTGAACTCGAAGCTGAAGATCAGTCTCCCTAGTCTCTGATGCAGACATCCTAGCCTGAACTGAAGCTAACTCACCGGCCTGGCGGTGATGCTCATCCTGTGACATCTGTGCCCTATCGAATAACTCAGGCACCTCCTGCCTCAACTGGGTGATACGCTCAGAACTCTCTAACTGTCGGGCCTCCAATCCCTGGTATGAAACATCTATGGAAACTCTTCCTGTTACCAGTCCCTCAACCTCCTTCTGTATAGCCTCAATCCGGCTCACTGGTATCTCCTCTATATGGCCTAATGCCCTGTCAATCTCTCCCTGCAGATGATCTAGTCGCGAGTCAAGTGTAGCAGCAGTAAGTAGTCTGGCAATAGCAGCTCTCGAACTCTCACCAACCTCGAATCTGCTGGGTGGTGCAGTCTCTGTCATCTCTGTAGTGTCTGGTGATGGGATATCGAGCCGTGCCCGCTTTTTGAGCGGCAGGTCGGATATAGGAGTAGGATCCCTAGGATGAACTGGTGCTGATGGTACCACAGATACTGATAGGGATGGTAATGATGGAGACAATGATGATAGGGATGGTAATGGTGATGATGGTGACAATAGTGTACAAAAAGCAACTCTCTTTCGCGCAGTCGCACGACGTCTGAGTGAATGGGATCTAGTAGGCACAATGGGATGGCTACCTGAAGCAAATGAATGATGATGGTGGTGGTACGGATACGAATGCAGCTGGTGATCTGACCATAGGACGACGAACTCGCTTAGCAGCGGTGCGCTTCATGCGCGGTCCATCTTGACGTACTCGGTAAATCTGACCATAGGGTATAAACTCTCCTGGCTGGATAACTGGAATAACTACAGGCCCACGATGAATCGGTGGTGACACAGGTGGTGTAGGCGCGACCTCCCCCTCCTCAAAGGGTTCTGTCTCGGCCTCAGATAACACAGGTGATGTCTGTGGAGTAGGATCCACTGATGACAGAATGATAGTGGGTAGTGAGGATGATGTAACCGACTCTAGTATAATGGAGGGTAGTGAGGAAATCTCATCTGACTCAGAGTCCGAGGAAATAACAATAGGGTGCGAGTCTGAAGACATCTCTGTGACAATCGATGCGAAATAAAAGTAAATAAGCATTTACATAATGCAAGTTATGATGAAATGACATATGTATGAAATCGCATATATAATGAATATGAACTTATGCTACAATGATGAGATGCTATGATGGTGTAGTTATAGTCTAGGGTATTAAGGATAACCTAGTTCGCTATAACCTGGCTCTGGTACCAATCTGTCACACCATCAAATTACATGACTTGCAGCAGAATGAAGCATTCGAGGGCGCGACTGATCATAGCACCACAGTTACAGTTATATTGAACGACCTAAAGTGTCGTTTAGAGAACACATCGTTTGATCATTTAAAATATTCAGAGTTTACGAAACAAGGTCCCAAAAGGTGTTTCAAGTTTGCGGAAATCAAGTTCATACAAATCAAACGATTAGTAAGTGCATAAAAATAAAGTGAGACGCGTCGTCACCGCGACTCCATTGTATGCCCATATGCAAGTCAACATGCGATACCTTATTTACCTGAAAATAAATTGCTAAAAATGGTCAACAAAAATATTGGTGAGTTCATAGGTTTATGTAAATGAAATGCTTCTACGGTAACCACAAGTATAAAGTGTACGACAAAACAATGCCACATAAAAATGATACATTAGCTCTTAAGCTCATGACCTCGAAGCTAGATTGAAATAAAATGCCCCAACTGAGTGTTTTTCCAGACACTCTGATATGGATCAAATGAAATGCGTTCGTTTGACAAGTTGGCGCTACCAACCCGAACGGAGGAGTCACCCTCAATAGATCTATTCACTTACTCTCGCTTGCTCACAATTAACGATTCATGATAATAAAGGGGACTTTAATCTGGGCAATGATGTAACTTAAGCAATGTAAATGAGTTGATACTTTGGTCCGTATGAAAAATGGTGCAATGTATTCTCCCCCGAGAGTTTAGAAATCAAATAAACAATTGAAAGCGGGGCTATGAAAACTCACCTGATGATATAGCAACAATGACAATTATGGGTGTGATGAAACGAAGCTCGGTCTCTAACCACGACCTATTATGAATGATATGATCTAAGGTAAGCAATGACACAATGTGATGAACTCAAATAAGTACATTTTATTACCGTCATTTATCCTATTTATCTGACTTGTTTTATTATATTATCTGTGAGAATTGATACTTAATCGTTTACTTTTGTAATTCTCAGGTAAAAACAAGTATTTGGTGAAACTTGGCGATTTTGGACTAATTATGGAGCAAAACAAGCAAGAAGTTAAGAGTCTACTGAAATGTACAAGATCAAGACTATTCTGCTCCAGATACGCCGCATCTTACTTATTACATACGGCGCATCACTATCAAGATTTCACAAGATACGATCCAAGATACAAGAGGACATGCGCCGCATCTATAAATGGAGTTACGCCGCATCTTCTGGCAGTGTACGAATATTCCTAAATATATTAATCTTGGACCCCACGCGAAGTTAAGTCAATGCGCCGCATCTCATTATTAGATGCGCCGCATCTTACCTCAGACAGAAACTATAAATACCCCAAAGTCAGACGACTTTAAGAGATTTTTAATACGTACGATATTCGAAGGACAGAAGCCGTAGGCCGAATTCAGTCGAAGTAGCAGCACAAGACACACCTTGAACAAAGATACGAGAGCTGTAAGAAGGTCCTGCATGTATTCAATTCATTAAGTAGTTTTGTTTTATTGTATTAGTACACTTTAATTGATCAGGATTGATGGGCTTGTGTTATGTTATCATTCACTTCAACTCCCCTTAAAATTGCTTTCCCATTAATTAAAGTTTATATGTTGATGTCTTTAGTGACTTTTATTAGTGCATTGATAACCTCTGTGTCTAGCTGAGCATTGCTTGGGTCGCCATGCCCCTTCCTCGCCTATTTATTAGATAGCCTATGCATTCTATCGTCTGTAGAAAAGTAGGAAGAAAGATAAATGGGATAGTCATAAGTAATCATTAAGGGTTTACTCGCCGATAAGATTAGAACCAACGAGAAAGGACTTAATCTCGGTGCGTTGCATCGAACTATACACTTCATATAAAACTAGCAATAAAACAAGTGACAAGCTACTTATCTATCAGGACATGCCTTCTTATTGTCTCGAGTATTTATCTGTGTACGTGTGTGCTATTCGCTGATTCGTTCCTATTAGTTTAGTTTATTATTTAATTGCAACCAAACCGTGCCAGTCTCTCAGGCTGAACCCCCTTGCGTTAGAATAGGTTGTATAGCTAACTTAAGATATTAAAATACTGATTAGAATAACTAGATAATACGTTCCACTCTTAGTGATCGACACTCTACTTACCATTATATACATACTGACCGGGTACACTGCTCGTTAAAGTGTGTGTGTTATTGATAAGTCGGCTAAATATAAATTTAAAACTTGAATACTGCTAAAACCACAACGACATACCGTGGGTATAAATTAGAGCACTCGCACGCACGCATCAAGTTTTTGGCGCCGCTGCCGGGGAGTGAATTGTTATTATCTGTTAATTTGATTAGTATTTTAATTAGGTTTTTCTTTTTAATTTTTATTCTAACCGCTAACTGTGTTGTATATTAGGTTAAATTGCATTCATTGTATTATTTGCATATTTTTTGTTTTGTGTGTTATTTGTTTTCTTTTATTTTCGTTTGTTTTCGTTTGTTTTTATTTGTTTTTATTTTTCGTATTTTCTGTGTTCTGCTATCGTTGTACTGAGCTCATTCAAACGATACGGCGCATCTGATTTATCAGATACGGCGTATTGCGTTTAATTTTTATAAAATACAACGCGTTTAATTAATTCGATACGACGCATCTTTTCCCCAAGATACGGCGTATCTGTTTTTAATAAGAAATTTTTTTCTAAACGTTAACGCGATACGACGCATCTGCTTTAGCAGATACGGCGCATCTATTATTTTAATTAAAAACAGTTTTCGAATTATTAAACAGATACGACGCATCGATTTTTATCGATACGGCGCATCTTCTGGATCAAAAATCTTGTATTTTGAAACGTAACGAAAACACGGCGCATTAACTTTTGTTAATACGACGCATTTAATTTTAAATAAATATCGATTTTTGATAATTAAAATTGATACGGCACATTCTAACTTATAAGCGGCGTATCTATTTTCTGAATAAAATTTGATTAAATTTTAACGATTATAAGATACGGCGTATCCAACTTTTTGGATACGGCTCATCGTCTGCAGATATCAGTAACTTTAATTTTTCGTATTCCGTTTTCGTTGATTTTCTGATATATTACTTTCTTGAGCATACCCTACTGATGTTTTTGTGTTGATTTCAGGAAGTGCATGACCAGGAGTTCTACGAAGAACTTGATTCAACCTTTCGAAGATCCTGAACGAGTCTTTCATTCGCTTAAAAGACTTTTCAACACAAAAAGCTTTGATATTTCAAGTTCATTCGAACTTGATTATTTTTTGGAAGAGAAAGAGGAAGTAGAAACAGAAGCAATGGGCGAAAACACAACTATGTAGGAATACATGAACAAAACCCGTGCTGATTACACTTCAGGAGTTGCTAGACCAAAATTTGATGATAAGTCAAAGTTTGAATTGAAGGGTCAGTTTCTCAAGGAGCTAAGAGAGAATGATTTCAGTGGATCGGAACATGAGGATGCTAATGAGCATGTTGAAAAGGTCCTCGAGATTGCGGATTTGTTTACTTCAGAAGGAGTCACTGACGATCAACTCATGCTAAGAATCTTTCCACTTTCGCTAAAAGGAGCTGCTAACAAGTGGCTAAGGAATGAACCTGCTAGTTCAATCACTACATGGGAAGATTTGAAGAGCAAATTCCTGAAGAGATATTGTCCACCTGCTAAGACTGCTAAAAAGATGGAGGCTATCAACAGTTTCAAGCAAGAGCCTGATGAAACTCTTTATCAAGCTTGGGAACGATTTAAAGATTTACTGGTAAAATGTCCTCAACACTATCTAACCCCTATGCAGGAGATAATATTGTTTTATCAAGGATTGGACGTGCCTACTAGACAAATCTTGGACGCTAAGGGAGTTGTGCCTCAAATGAGTGCAGCCAATGCTAGGAAAGCGATCCAAGAAGCTGCTGATCATTCTCAAAAATGGCACGATGGGACCTCTACTAGATCTAAGAGCAGCACTAATTTTGACGGGTTTGCTGCTATTCAAGCTCAATTGGATAAAATTAGTAGAGAGATGAAGAAGCGTGATGAAAAAGTGTATGCTGCCCAAGTTGGATGTGAAAAGTGCGAAGGACCTCACTACACTAAAGATTGCCCGAATAAGAATGAAAGTGAGACGTTTGAAGAAGCATATTACACCCAATTTGGACAACCATTCCGACCTTCAGGAAGATTTAGGGAAGCCACCCCGGGATTCTATCAAAAGAACAACTTTAATCCCGCTTATCAAGAAAGGAGGCAGACTTTAGATGACACTCTAAAGCAAATTATGGCCGATGCTGCTAAAAGACATGAAGAGAATACTGCTATGATCAAAGAAATCCGAGCTTCAACGGACACTATTACAAGAAATGAAGGAGCTTCGATCAAAGCATTGGAACAACAAATTGGTCAAATGAGCAAAGTTCTTCAAGAAAGGGGATATGGAAGTTTACCTAGCTCAACTGAAACCAACCCAAGAGATCATGTCAAGGCCATAAGCACCACTGAAGAAGTCACTCCTAACATTCCTTTTCCGAGAAGACCGATGAATGGTAATGATGGTGCAAGACCCGAATTTTTCTTTAATTCTTCAATCAGTTTAAGGAGACTACTCAAAGAGAAGACGAAGATTGAAGAGGAGATCAAGGCTACAATGAAAGAAGAGAGCTCTGCAACCGACTTACATGCCTTACCTCATAAAGAAAAAGACCCAGGAAGTTTTACTTTACCTTGTTCAATTAATGATATATCTTTCAATAATGTGTTAGCTGACTTAGGAGCTAGCGTTAGTGTAATGCCCCTTAAGACATTCACTACCCTAGGACTAGGAAAATTAGCACCAACTAAGTTGCTTATTGAATTGGCTGACAAAACGGTAAAACGACCTGAAGGGATTGCTAATAATGTGCTAGTTAAGATTGAGAAGTTTATTTTCCCTGTAGACTTTGTTATATTAGATATGCCCGAGGATGTTAAGATTCCTTTGATCCTTGGAAGACCTTTCTTGTCTACTGCCCATGCTAAGATTGATGTGTTTAAAAGAAAAATCTCATTAAGGGTAGGGAATAATAAACTGGTCTATAAGTGCCAAGATCCTGTTAAAAGCATACTTAGAGGCGTCTATGTGCTAGGATTAAGAGAGCGTATGGACCTCGATCTTGAAGCTAGGCTTATGGGAGAAACATTGATTCAAAACAACTCAACTTATCCTAATCATGAGAACTTTGAGGAATTTATTGACCTTAATGTACCCACCGAACTTAGACGCGATATTGTTAATGATTCTGATGATGAGTGGTATGATTGCGTAGTGATTAACAAACGTAGGAGAATAGTTGAGAAAACGAATTTGAATAATGATGTGTTTATTGAACTACCACCCCACCTTGCTTATTTATGCCTATATGATAATAAGAATTTCCCGTCTATCATTTTGTCATCTCTGCCCGAAAAGGACAGAACTTTGTTTATACAGATATTAAAGAAGAACGGCGTGAAAATTAAGGACGAGCAAGGAGTGTTCAATATTACTGAATTGGCGATGAGGGAGCGCGATGTTTTTGACTCCTTCAATGATCGATATTAAAGAGCTGAACGTGAGTCCAACTTGAAGACTCTGGAATAAAGACAAGTGCTGGCCGGGAGACAACCCGGAAAACTTTTACTATTATGTTCTGTGTCGAGTCAGTCAGGCCCGCGGAGGATACGGCGCATCTCAATCCCAAGATGCGACGCATCTCCTGCATTGGTCATATCTTACTTTATTTTTCTGCATTTTTACTTTTGACTTTAAAACTTTTTATCAGTTTATTTTAATGCGGCGCATCCCTGGTTAAGGATGCGGCGCATCTTCTATTCTGATTCGTAATTATTCCAGGCTCGATACGGCGTATCTTCTTCCATAAGATACGGCGCATCGACTGACCTGATGATTTTCAGTTTTAATTTTTATATTTTATTTTTTACTAACTACTAATGTATTATGCAAGTTTGAACCTTTCTTAACTTAGGTGTGTTTAAAGTCTTGGTGGTATTATAGATTCCTGCATTTCCTGTGGATACATCTATTATGAAGCTTAAACGTTCTAATCCACAAGAAGATGATTTTTGCTCTTATACTAATAATGGAGGATCATACCGAGCAAATCTCAGGGGAGTTTTTCTGTTCTAATTCTTTTATTTTCCAGTTTTTAATCTTTTATACAAACAACGAGGACGTTGTTTAACTTAAGTGGGGGGATTGGAGAATTAGAACACTTAACACTTACTTGTCCTAAACTTTTCAAAATATGCTTAAAATGTGCTTAATATATCAAAATTTAAAATTTTTAGCATGTTTTTGTTTAAAGTCTAAGTTGCATAGCTGCACACATGACGTTATTTTCAAAAATTGTGATTTTTCAAAATTCACAAATCTATGAGTGTGCCGGTGACTTGTAAACTTTAGAACTTGGCTTGTATACTATTCGAGACCACCATAATAAGTATTATTTATATAATTGGAATGACTTGTCTAAATTGGTAAAATTCTAGGATTACACCCAAAAAGCCTATTATATGTTATGTGTTATTAGCTAACTACACTGGTTAGTTAACCCCCGTATAAACCCTTTTGTTACTCTCATTTTTAGAGTAAGATACCCCTAGAAAAACACTCAGAGCCATTCCTTTCGTTTCTTACACCTTTGTTAAAATGTTTCGTTACACCCTTACACCTTAGCCTACCCTGTAGATTAAAATCCGTGGTTGGTTAATTGCTTTAGGCAAAGTGTGTTTCCTTACATTGCCTGTGTTCGCGTGCGTAATTCATTATCTATGGTTAGGTCGGGAAATTGCACAATGCAATTGGAGTGAAAGTAAATATTGTATATCTTTGAGTTTATTTTTTTCGTGTGTTTACTACTTTCACTATTACCGTTATTTCTGAAGTCATGAAAAGTATGGAAAAATTATCCAGAATTATCATTATAGTGATGTGGTGAAATTTTACACATCCATGTTTATGTTTCAAGTAAAAAAAAAAAAAAAAAAAAAAAAAATCGAAAAAATAAGAAAAGAAAAAGAAAAAGGAAAAGTTGGATGTTTGTTTAACCAACTTATGTAAAGTTTTGTATTAAGTGATCGATATCACCACTAGTTGTTATATATTATATCTATGGATTGAATGGGAGTTGGCACTTATGGGAACGCCAACTAAAGGTTATTCTTTGATTAAGATCTTGTTGAGTATAATTCGTGTCTACCTAAAGCGTGTGTTTCAAGTGTTAAAGCGTGAGTTATTCAATGATATGAGTCTTATTCATGGGATGGTTGGGATAGTGATTAACCACACTTAGGATTTTAATTTATTTGTTTCGTTTATTTTTCATTTTACACCAATTTGTATCCCAAATATTATCCATACCCTATATTATTCTTTATCCAAACCTTTGATTTATTGAGATTAGGGATTTGAGCAATCTTAAGTATCGTAGTCGTGGATTCGGCTATGTATTTATGATTTTGTCGCCCTTTTTGATATAATATTATTGGTGAAGATTACTTGGTCCTATCTTTAGCCTATTCGAGTTAAGGATTTGAGCAATTGCAAGTATCGTGTTCGTGGATTCGATCATGTATTTGTAATTTTGTCGCCTTTTCTGGAATTTGAGATCGATAGAGATTAAGGAGACTGATTAACCCTTAAGCCTATAAACCCTTTTTACCGCTTTAGACTTGTTATTCCTTGGCTTTAGTGGGGGAGATGTGTATACTTGCCAAGCTTATGATAGAATATTCGTCATGACTGGACAGTTAAACGATTAGATTTGCTTTTATCGAATTATTTTATATTACTTCTAATTCGTTAAGTGTTTGGTTGTGTGATTATGACAAAAATGAATACATGCTTAAATATAAAAATAAATCCTAATATCTTTTAGGATACATTTTCATAAGATTAATTCTAAGGTTTACTTGGGGACAAGTAAAGTTCAAGTGGGGGGGATATTTGATGAACTCAAATAAGTACATTTTATTACCGTCATTTATCCTATTTATCTGACTTGTTTTATTATATTATCTGTGAGAATTGATACTTAATCGTTTACTTTTGTAATTCTCAGGTAAAAACAAGTATTTGGTGAAACTTGGCGATTTTGGACTAATTATGGAGCAAAACAAGCAAGAAGTTAAGAGTCTATTGAAATGTACAAGATCAAGACTATTCTGCTCCAGATACGCCGCATCTTACTTATTACATACGGCGCATCACTATCAAGATTTCACAAGATACGATCCAAGATACAAGAGGACATGCGCCGCATCTATAAATGGAGTTACGCCGCATCTTCTGGCGGTGTACGAATATTCCTGAATATATTAATCTTGGACCCCACGCGAAGTTAAGTCAATGCGCCGCATCTACTTATTAGATGCGCCGCATCTTACCTCAGACAGAAACTATAAATACCCCAAAGTCAGACGACTTTAAGAGATTTTTGGTACGTACGATATTCGAAGGACAGAAGCCCTAGGCCGAATTCAGTCGAAGTAGCAGCATAAGACACACCTTGAACAAAGATACGAGAGCTGTAAGAAGGTCCTGCATGTATTCAATTCATTAAGTAGTTTTGTTTTATTGTATCAGTACACTTTAATTGATCAGGATTGATGGGCTTGTGTTATGTTATCATTCACTTCAACTCCCCTTAAAATTGCTTTCCCATTAATTAAAGTTTATATGTTGATGTCTTTGGTGACTTTTATTAGTGCATTGATAACCTCTGTGTCTAGCTGAGCATTGCTTGGGTCGCCATGCCCCTTCCTCGCCTATTTATTAGATCGCCTATGCATTCTATCGTCTGTAGAAAAGTAGGAAGAAAGATAAATGGGATAGTCATAAGTAATCATTAAGGGTTTACTCGCCGATAAGATTAGAACCAACGAGAAAGGACTTAATCTCGGTGCGTTGCATCAAACTATACACTTCATATAAAACTAGCAATAAAACAAGTGACAAGCTACTTATCTATCAGGACAGGCCTTCTTATTGTCTCGAGTATTTATTTGTGTATGTGTGTGCTATTCGCTGATTCGTTCCTTTTAGTTTAGTTTATTATTTAATTGCAACCAAACCGTGCCAGTCTCTCAGGCTGAACCCCCTTGCGTTAGACTAGGTTGTATAGCTAACTTAAGATATTAAAATACTGATTAGAATAACTAGATAATACGTTCCACTCTTAGTGATCGACACTCTACTTACCATTATATACATACTGACCGGGTACACTGCTCGTTAAAGTGTGTGTGTTATTGATAAGTCGGCTAAATATAAATTTAAAACTTGAATACTGCTAAAACCACAACGACATACCGTGGGTATAAATTAGAGCACTCGCACGCATGCATCACAATGTAACACATGCAAACACGTATGTTATCGATACCACTCGTAAATTTTGAAAATAACATTTATCGTCGAAAAATACATTTTTGACGTCTCGCTAAGTTATAAACTACTTTTCGTGTAAATATGTTGAAACGGTACTCCACGATCCTTGTTTGGTGTTCTATCGGCAATTATAATGTTTTCGTCGCAAATTAATATTTTCTTAACTTGTGAAAATATGCCCAAATGGCCTCGCAAAACTAGTCGTGAATTATTGTACGTTAATTGTTAGTGATTAAACTCGACGTTTTGGAAAACCTTGTAACAATGTCTTGATGTCGTTTTATTTAACTTTTGATCATACGCGCCTCGATCAATTAGAAAATCGGCTATCAATGTTATGTCTTGCAAAAACACTAGTTTTTATACATAGAACATTTTTCTATTAGTGGCTGTCAAAATAATTAATGTTCGTCGGGCTTTAAACGTGTATATCTCGGTCGTTATAAGCTCGTTTTCTACGTTCTTTATATCCACGGATTCGTATTAACGTGTACTAACATAATTTCAGTAGGTCGGGTCGTGTAGATCACGTCCAACACCTCGTTTTGTCCTTTGAATCTCGGCGATCAGCAACTAAATTTTCAGATTTTAGTTTTTCGTCGTCAAACTTTGAAAAATCATAACTTTCTCGTCGTAAGTTGGTTTTTAGTGATTCAAGCGGCCACGGTTTCGTTTTTGAAAGAAATTTCTGAATATGAAGGCCAAAATAGTTCAATATTTTCTGAGATTTCCAGGTTTCACAAAAATGGACAGCACCTATTTCTATTGTTGAAAAATCAATGTTTAAGGTTCAAGACTAGTTCAAAACTTAATCAAACCACTTCAAATCAACACCACAACCTATCTAATCTTACCATACAACTTATTAGGGTGTCATGGGGTCCTAAACATCACCAAAAATGGTGGATCTCATGATGATCACACTAAAAATCCATATATCTATGTTTATAAAGAAAATGTGTAACAAGTGGTATGTTTAACATGAATATTTGCATATCTAGTTACTAATATAACTTGAAAATCAATCAAATGAAAGTATGAAAAGATTAAAAAGATGTTCTTGAAGCTTACTTGAAGATTTGAGATGATTTGGATGGAAATGTATAAGAAACCTAGGGATTTTTATTTCAAAATCCTAGCTAGGAGTGTAAATGAGACTTGTTTAATACTTGATCTTCAAAAATTGATGGATTATTGTTGGTGTTCTTGGTTTGGCCGAACAAAGAAGAGAGAAAAGAGAGTGTTTCTTGAACTTTTAGCAAGTTAATTTTGTTATGTATGTGTTAGTGGAAATAAATCAAAAGACATATAGCGTTGTGGCATTAATGAGATGTAAGTTAATCAAGTATACATGGTGAATTAGGGAGGCTAGGGGGGCGGCACATGTGAGAAAAGAAGAAGAGATTTGATGTTTAATTAAGGCTTGTGTACTAATATGCAAGTATTAGTTTAGTTTAGTGCATACATTAGGTGTTATCGGGTACCGAGTTAACTAGAAATAAATCATGACGAGGTAAAATAAAATACGAAGAAGTTGTAAAAATTGTAAAATCATATTCCTTGCAAGAATCGGGTGTTAGAATGATTATCGGGTTGAAATATCACAAACCGACGGAGTTATAAGCTCCTAACGGAAAATATAGCAATTGATTTAAAAACACCGGGTAAAATAATAATATAATCCTTATATCATTATACTGAGTATGAAAATATGTTATGATCACTGACGGGAGTATCGGGTATAATGTTAGTAGTAATAACTGAGTGGTAACGTTTATTAAATAATTGACATACGTTAATGAAAATCACACAAACCCGTGCATGACCTAACATGATAATGATGTTACTGATGATATGCAGACTACTCTAGTCTATATGACGTGTCCTTACTGATGATGCATGAATACGCAGCTAAACCATAATGGTTACGCGCATTTAGATACCCGTAAACCTAGTTTACGTAATGATGAATGATAATCATGAATAGTGATTTCCCTCCGGGAATGAATAGTGTTTCGTAAATGGTAAAATTTTTGAAAATTTCACAAAGTCTCAAACTGACTTCAAAAATAATGAATAGTGATCGGTGAATAGTAAATGATGAATAGTACTCGTGAATAGTAAATTGTCGAGGTTTGGAAAATGACCTGAAATTGTGATTTGTCACACGAGCCCAACAATTTTCGGCCTAGTTTGGCTTTTTGATCGAATTGCTTATTTAAAGTGCTTATTAGCTTATTTAATACATAACGTAAATAAAAATGGTTAATTAGTTTTAGGACTAACAATGGATTATTGAACCCATTATGACCTATTCGGCCCAATATATATTTCGGGGGACAAAAATAAGTTTTGGAACATTTTTCGACTCACTATAATTATTTTTGTAATAGAACGTTATATATCGATTAAAACCATTTTGTAAGTAACACTAAATCATAACATGTATGGTTCTTGTGGTTTTGGCCGAATCTAGAGTGAGAAAAAGATAGGATATGGAACCTTGTAGAGAGAGAAAGTGAAAGAGATTAGATTAAATGAATGAAAGGTCCAACCCTTCCCATGGGTGGGAAGGGCTATATATAGTTCTTACAAAACGCCTCTAGTAGGCTATGGACCGGATTGACAGTGGGTAAAGACCCGATCCGACTCCATGGTGTTACGAATTCTAAACTAACATGATTAATCCTGCGAGCTACTTAATGCTAATCCATACTCGGGGTGACCGAGTCTTTCATGTGAATATTTATATTTCTAACAATCTCCCCCTAACGGAGGTCACCCCAGAAATTACACTTTGAATTCTAGCATTCTATTACGTATATTAGAGTTCCTAGCTCGTAGTCTTTGATTCTTCTAAGTCATTAATCTTTGTACATTCAGCAGTGAACTTTTGATGACTGTGCCTTTGTCTTGGATGATCTTTGAGGATTCTTTGAGGTCATCATCCAACGTACGTCTCCAAGTCATCCTTTTGCAGTATCGTCTCCATGTGATGTTGTGATCTTTGGACTGACATGCTCACACTTTTCGGGATAATGATTTTCAGCATCAGAGTTGCGGAAGCAGTGTTGAAAGTCTTTCAATTATCATGATTTTTTTGATTATGATGGTGAAGTGTGAGCGTGGGGTGATGGATCAGCATCTTTTCGGCAATTAGCTGCAACCGCCATGGATTCCTGCATACGACAGTTAGCAATAAAATGTCGGGCACTTATAGGTTTGGATTTCGAGATTGTTAACAGCATATTGTGAAAACTTTCTCAAAACCTTGCCAAGGCCGTTCCTAAATCGGATACCCCTGAGAGGGCTTACAAGATCTACCGAAGTACATCAACGATTAGGTGAGTCGCTGGAGTTCACTCCACGACTGTAGACCGTTTTGAAACCGCCGCGACCACTAAGCGTAATCCATAAGAAATTACCGAAGTGACCTGCTTTCAGGGCTGTTTGATGTTGACCCTGGCAGGAATTTCCATTCAATCACTGAGAATTACATTTGTAAATTCCCTCATAAATGTTCTGGCAGATTGCTAAGATCTGCGTAGGACTCATAAGTTTACAACTGGTGTCCTTAACGTTGAATAACCAGTGTAGAAGTAACATGTGCTCCTATGAGATCTTATGATGCATCTTGTGGCTCTAGACTCGATAAGTGCATTTTTGGTAGTCGGAGACTGGAGCGGTGTCTCCTGATTCAATATAAACATAACTCATAAAGAGCGGTCGATAGATTATGCAGGGTCCCCCGTGAGAATGAAACAAGTCCTTTTAAGAGAACTTGAGTGGCTAGAAGGTTTAGTGCAGTGCGCCACTGGGTCCATGACGTCTTGTCTTCAATACTAGTGTTACATTAGTAACCACCAGTAGCATATGAGTTGAACCCAGTTTCTGCCCTAAGGTTGAATAATTGGAGGGCTATTTCTTTTCACCCTTTCTCATTACATTTCTTTTTAATTCTTCAACCCCTTCTTTCTCCTTTCTCATATTACTCCCTTTTTTTTTTTTTTTTTTTTTTTTTTTTTCATAATCATACTTAAGGACTTTCTAATACTAACTATTCAGCATTGTCCTTGGGTAGATCCCTCCAGCTCTGGCGGATCATAGAACGGTTTTCCTAACCTTAGCCACCTTATAACACCTTGACTATCCTATGTTGCCGTAAACCATTTATTTGAAAAATCTCTCAAAGTGTTTATAATTAAGAAACACTTTTTGCTAACACTTTGAGAGTTTTGAACTTTTTAAATACTCCCCCTTAACATGTGCTCATGTATTTTTATTATAAATTTGCACATGTTGGGTAGAGCTTGCACTTTTTGAATTGATCCACTTTCAGTGAACATGACCGATTTGAGACACGCTTACATCACTAGTTAGACTAGCTTGAAATTATTACCCGGCCTGGTCAAGTCCACAGAAGATTTCTCGAAACGGTACACTCTACTCAGACAAGTGCTCTTCGAGACACGCTTACATCACTGGTTAGACCAGCTTGAAATTATTACCCGGCCAGGACAAGTCCTTTCGATTAATGACAGTTTTTGTTTCGTCAATTCATTTGTGAAGTCTGGGTCGCGCTCACATGAGATGCCATATCCCTTTTTTTTTTGTCACCACAAACCATTTGCTCACCCTCAATATGTGCATTGATATACAAAAGAGTTTAGCACATATGGGAGAGCTTACATTGTCACCAAAAACCATTTGCTCCCCCTCAATATGTGCATTGATATACAAAAGAGTTTAGCACATATGGGAGAGCTTACATTTAAATCCAAAACATCACATTTTTATCAGATTGCATATTTAAATCACATTCTCTCCCCCGATCAGAAATTTCAAACCTTTTGAGATTTTGTGATCCCAATTGATTTAAATAAGTTTGGAAAATATGGGAGAAAATATGGTCAAGCTTAATATGTGCTGATAATGGAACATACTAATGCTCCCCCTCAATCAATGAGGGAGAATGTTAGTGTCAGGTATGATAAGATTGAAAGATATTTGAATAAAGAAATCATACACTGACACATAACAACAAGTGTCATTAAATTCACTGCTTATTATGTACAAAGTGACTTGTTTTGATGATATAAAATTTTTGAAATCACTCTCCCCCTCAATCGATGACCCGTTTTCTATTTAAAGAGCTGTAGTCATTGATTGATTGACAGATTTTTGATGAAAAACTTCAAGTTTGATTGATTTCCAAAAAATAAAAAAATTCATGGTACCACCAAGTTTAGCACAAATACTTTCCTGAAGAATCATAGATTGAAAAGTATTTGCGATGTAAAGAAGACTTCTCTTCTTATACGAGAAATGATGCACCGAAACGTACATCAAATCAAAGAAACATGGATATAAAGTATCCATGCCCGGGTGAACTTCACCCAGTAGGAGGAACAGCCGTCTTTTTGGCGACGAGCTTTCCCCATAATGAAGAACGGGTTACAGTCTGAAGTAACTGCAAGCCGACATGACATGTTTTAACAATTTATTTTAACTTCTGCTCGAGCTTCATTTAAAGTCCCGTGTCATTATTGAATGACATTTCTAGGACCGTAAATGTTATCGATAAACAGAAGACATGCCTAGAGCAACTATTTTTTTTGTATTTTTGTGTTTTTCTGATTTTTATGGTTTTTATAGGTTTTATATTTTTCTATTTTTCTTTTTGGTTTAAAATATATAAAAGGATACATGAAGCAAATCCCTTACTCCTCATTTTCTTCTTGAAGACACTTGAGGGTTTCTGGCGTCAAACTCTTCATGCCAAGACGCGGGAGAATAAATTGGAACCGTTCTCTCGGGAGTGCCTTAGTAAAGATATCAGCCAACTGAAACTCAGTCCTCACGAAGTAAAGTTCAACAACCCCTTTCTCAACCTGTTCCCTTATAAAGTGATGCCGGATATCGATGTGCTTTGATCGGGAGTGTTGGACATTGTTGCAGCAAAGAGCTATTGCACTTTTGTTATCACAATACAGAGGAATCTTGTTGTATGTAAAGCCATAGTCCGATAGTTGGGATCTCATCCATAAGATTTGAGCACAGCATGCAGACATGGTAATGTATTTAGCCTCTGTGGAAGATATAGATGTACTCATTTTCCTTTTAGATGACCAGCTCAATAACTTTTCTCCTAGAAACTGAGCACCTCCCGACGTACTTCGATGAGTATCTTGACACCCCGCATGGTCTGCATCTGCATAGGTCGTGAGTGCCATGGCGGTGTCCTTAGGATACCAGAGACCTGTGTGAATAGTCCCTTGAAGGTATCTAAACATCCGCTTTACCGCTTCCAGATGCTTTTTGGTGGGCTTAGACTGGTACCGAGCACACATGCATACTGCGAACAAGAGATCTGTCCTACTAGCGATGAGATACATTAGGGATTCAATCATACTTCGAAACTTGGTTTGATCAACAGGGATCCCAGAGAGGTCTTCGTCCAACTTCAATCTCTCAACCATAGGAGTGTCAACAGGATCACTTGAATCAAATCCAAATTTCTTCAATATTTCATTTGCATATTTGGATTGATTAATGAAGATGCCTCCGGGACTTTGAGAGATTTGTAAACCTAAGAAGAACGACATTTGTCCCATCATAGACATTTGGAACTTAGAACTCATCTCCTTAGAAAACCGATCACATTCCATAGGATCAGAGGAGGCAAAAATAATGTCATCTACGTAGATCTGAACGTGAAGTAGATGTTTGCCCATTTTCCTAGTGAATAGTGTAGGATCAACAACACCTTTGGAGAATCTGTTTGCCAGAAGAAACTTAGACAAAGTGTCATACCACGCCCTAGGTGCCTGCTTTAAGCCATAGAGGGCCTTCTTCAAGTGATAGACGTGAGTAGGATGATCAGGGTCCACAAATCCTTCAGGTTGACTTACATAGACTTCCTCTTTCAAATCACCATTTAAGAATGTTGTCTTTACATCCATTTGGTAGACTGTCATATTCTGACTGGCAGCATTAGCGAGAAAGATTATGATGGCTTCAATTCGAGCAACCGGTGCAAATGATTCTTCAAAGTCCATGCCCTATTCTTGACGATACACCTTTGCAACAAGTCATGCCTTATTTTTCAGAACATCACCATGCTCATCAAGTTTCACTTTGAAGATCCACTTTAGAGCGATAATCATTGCACAATCTGGAGGAGGCACTAATTCCCATACTTCAAGTCGATCAAACTCATGAATTTCTTCTTGCATTGCAGTAAACCAGCAGTCTTTAGACAAAGCATCTTTGAAATCTTTGGGTTCAACTTTGGATAGTACAGAATTAAAGAAGCACCACAATGCATCGGTGGCAAGTTGCTTTCATGTGGATACCGGACGAGAAGGATTCCCAATGATGTTGTCAATCGGATGATCATTGGTCCATTTTCTGAGATGTTCATGTGGTTGAGGGTAGGGAACTGATGTTGCCGTGTTAGGATCCCCTGAAGAAGATGTCTCAGTAGAAGATTCAGGAGCAAATATATTCTCGAATGGAGCATCATCAGCATGAGCAAAAGGATTCACTTCAAAAGAATGGTCAACTGCAGAGCCTTGCTGTACCGAAGGAGATTGAATATTCGATGATGATGGTGAGTGACTAGCAGATGGTGCTTCTTGACTAATTGAGACAGAAACAGATGGACCATCTGAGTTGTGTGGAATTGGAGCATCAGCAACTGGAAGTAAAGGTGAAGCTTCAGTTGTAGTATCAACAGTTGATGGCTCAAAGTATTCATCAAACATCAGATCAAACAAATTCTTCAACTCATTACTCGTAGGGGGTACATAAGGAACTACAGGAGTGGGATGCTGTACAAGACCTGAACTAATTGGTCCAGGAGACAAAAGATTAGGTGCGGGTCCAAAACTTGTGTATCCAGGAGCCGTTTGCTCAGTCAGCTCATCGAATGTCACGTGAATGGTTTCCATAATTTGTCGGGTTCGTTTGTTGTAGACTCGGTATCCCTTGCGATCTGGTGCATACCCAACGAAGACTCCAATGTCTGATTTAGCCTTTAGTTTTCCCAAATCCTGACTATCATTTGTCGAGTAGCATAGAGCACCGAACACTCGCAGAAAAGAAAGATCTGGTTTCTTGCCATGTATCAGCTCATAGGGAGTTTTGTTGTGAAGAGTATGTATCAAGGATCGGTTTTGGGTGTAACAAGCTGTAGCAATTGCTTCCACCCAAAGAAACATCGGTGCCTTGGAAAATATCAGCATGGTTTGTGCAGCTTCCACAAGAGTACGATTTCGTCTTTCAACAACCCCGTTCTATTGAGGAGTGCGTGGAACACTTTTTTGGTGAGTTATGCCAATACTTTCATAAAATTGAATGAGTTGTTTGTTAACAAACTCAGTTCCATTGTCTGTCCGGATGATTCTAACGGTTTTGTTGAGTCTTACTTGTAGCTGTTTGATAAGTTTGATGATAACCTCTGGAGTCTCGTCCTTGGTTCTCAAAAACTTCACCCATGTAAATCGTGAGTAGTCGTCGACCACCACAAGAACATATTTCTTCCCATTTATACTCTGCACTCTCATTGGTCCGCATAGATCCATGTGAAGGGTGTGAAGAACTTCCATGATGGTGTTGACAGTTTTGGGTTTGTGAGTATGCTTCTTGCTTTTTCCCAGTTGACAAGCAGAACAAAGATGATCCTTTTCAAACATCAATCTGGGCATACCTCGAACAAGATCCTTGCGAGTAAGTTTATTTATGGTGCCGAAGTTTAAGTGATTTAAACAACGGTGCCAAAGCCATGATTTGTTCATTGAGGCCTTTGACAGCAAGCAAATAGGAGAGGACCGCATCATGTCTTTAATAGAGATGGTGTATAGATTAGTGCCACGACTGCCTTTAAGGAGATCAATACCATCCAATTCTCTGACGAAACATGTGTGTTTTCTGAAAGCAACTTCAAGATCGGAATCACAAAATTGACCAACAGAGAACAAATTGTGCCCAAGTCCTTCCACATAGTATACCATGGAAATTACACTGTAACCAAACACATAATCTCCATAACCTATAATCGCTCCAAAATGGTCGTTCCCGAATCTAACTGTCCCGATAAACTTTTTCACGAAATTCTTGAGCCGTGAGCGATCCCCGGTCATATGTTTTGAGCAGCCTGAGTCCAAATACCAAAGGACGATTTGTACGACCTGCATTTGAAAACAGACAACGATGGATAACTGGAAAAGGTGGATCCCCACGTGCAACTGGGGTCCGTTTGGTTAGCACAAATAAATTCTGGAACTACATGAATCATAGATACCATGGTATTCACAGTGGAAACTTCACTAGTAGATGCAATGGACCTAGTTACAGGGCATTGTTTCTCTAACGGTAAAATTCTACCAGTTGGCTTCCATTCCTTAACAATCACTACTTTATGATTAGTCATTCTAGTTAATGGGCACTGATCTCCTAAAGTGAATTTTCTTCCAGTGGGTCTCCATTGATAACCAACATGAGCAAGCATTTTTCCTGTTGCTTTCCAAATTTGCTTACTCAGTTTAGGTTTCCTAACATTCTTAACTGGGGATCGTTAAGAAGACATCAAGAATGACACAACACATTCATCATGATTACCAGAAATTAAGCATTCATTACATGTCATACAAATAGCATTAGAATTTGAATTAATTACAGTACGCTTAAAGCTAATACTAGAATCAACACGATTCGTTTCATTCAAGCCAAACTTATTGTTCCTAAGGTGAACTTCTACTTTCTTCTCATGAGCACTCTTAGCTGGCGCAGTCCTATCTTTCTTGGTATTGCTACTAGGCTTTTACCCGCTAGCTTTTTATTGTCACTGTTTACTCCTGTAGAAGCAATTATGAGAACATTAGTTTGTTTCACTGCCATTCGTTTTTCTGGTTTTGATGTGCTGGGTTCAGATGTCGTTAATGGTACATCAAAGGTAACATGCTTATTTTTAGTCATTGAGGATGATGCAATAAACCTATCTCGCTTGTTATCAATCTTAGGACGTGTGCCAATGACGTATTCTAAGAGTTTCTGAGATCGTTTAGTGAGGAAGCAGGCATCTACAACTGCACTATCAAGTGGTTTATCTATCCTATCCTCTTCTATGATCTCATGAAAGGTATCAAGGCTATCCTTAAGGTGAGTGAGATATACTTGATGAGCAGACTTATTGTTCCTAAGGGGAAGCGGAGTAGGCACAACATCAATTGCATATTTTCTACAAGCAGAAACCTTTGGAACAACATTTTCACTAGTGATGATTGGCATTTTCCCTTTCACCTGAGTCTTTAGATTCTCAATCTCGTTTAGCAAAGAAGTTATCTTTTCATTGTGACTGTTACGTGTGACTTTAATCGAGTCGTATAACTCTTTGAAATGATGTTTGATTTTTGAATTTTTAGCTTGAAAACAATCATTTTCATGTTGTAATTTATTGATGGTGTCTTGATAGTGAAAATTCTGAGAATCTAAAAATGATGGTTTATGGGTGCCAATCACATCACTCTTATTCGATTTTAATTGGGCAATTTGGGCCCTCAATTTTCGAATCGTGATAGTGTGAGCTTGAATTTTTTCATCTCGTTTGCTTAATTCAAAATATGCATCAAATTCAGGAGCATCCAAAGATGTCTTGGCATTTGAGATTTTAACTCTTTCTTCTAAATGTTGATATTTTAATTGCAAATTAAGATTATCAACCTCTAGTTTTGAAAAATGCCTGACCATGTTATCATGGTCATCGTTTTGGATTTTCTCATGCAATTTTAAATTCTCCCCCTCAAGCTCAACAACACGATTCTAGGAAACATTCAATGCAATAGCCAACTCATGAAATTGACAAGCAGTTAATGCAGAATCAGTAGCAGTATAAAATATATCCTATGCAATACATCTAGCAATCAAATTCTCATTGGTGATGAGAATGTTCTTTCTTTCAATCTCACGACTCTTAAGTTCTATCGCATTTTGGGACACCTCGTTTTCCATATCTTTAAATACTTCTTTCATCTCTTTTACTTCAGTTTTAAGGGTTTTTTACATGCCCTCAAAATGTTGTTTGAGAAGTTTAAAAAATGGAATAACCTCAGTTAAGTAGCACTGTTTTGTTAGTTCAAAACCCCTTTCCCCTTCAGTAACTCCCGTTGGCGTAATTCTCTTCTTACATGTTTTATCAAAATCAGCAAATAGTTGACAAAGAACATATATGCTAATTAGAGTTTTACATTCTGTGGGAAGAGTTAAAGGAACTAAGTGCCTGGGTGTATTGGGTGGGTACACCGTTGCAGCAGCTATCTTTCTAAAGGGTGGAGTTTTGGCTTTAAGTTCTCCGGCCTTTCTCTTTTCAACGTTTAAAGACCAAAATATTTGTTCTGGCATCAACATAGTTTGAGGTGCAAAAACAGTTAATCGGTTCTCCTCATAGTAATCATGGGGTTTGATTATGACTCGATTTGCTATACATTTGGGATCCTTCATTTTTTCATCCAATCTTTCTCTATTTATTACTTCTATCTCATTACTCTCTTCAAATGATGACACATCAGGAGGCGCATGACCAGGCTTAAGCAGTTCATTTCCATCATATAAAGAAGGTTGGGCTACTTTAGCACTCCTAAGGAAAGTTGATTTAGGTTCACCTACATTCTTATCACTATGTTCATCACACGACTTTTTATGCTTTTGAATCATTTGAGCAGTTTGTCTGGTCTGGTCTTGTATGTACAACTTGTTTTCAATCTTATTCTTTAACGTTTTAAGTCTGGAAAAATCATTTAAGAGTTTTGTTTCTTTTTCTTTGAAATCATGTTTTAGTGTAATTACACTTTCTTGGATCTCCTGTTTTTGTTTAACAGTTTGATCAAGTGGTTTTCGTAAAGAATATAACTCCTTTTTCAATGTTTCTTCCCTTAAATTACGTTCTGTTATGAATGTACGCATTTGACTATCCATTTTCTGCTCACGTTCAGTTAGCTCAAATTTTGAACGTTGTTCATATATGGCCACCTGATCTTTATAGATTTTGAGTCTAGTGGTCAAAGTGTCATCAGGGATAAACACGGTGTTCTCATGCAACTCACAAGCATTATCAACAACAGAAGATGCACTACTTGGTACAACTGACAACTTGTTGTGTTTCACATATTGTTCATATGGGATAACATTACTATTTCCCATATCAGCAATATCTGATTCAACAGCATTTGTTGGTTGTACTTCGTTAGGAATCTTTTGTTCATGCAACACATTAACATTGTTAATAACAAAAGATACCCCACTAGGTTCAACAGACGCTCCGTTGTGTTTCACATGTTGTTCATATGGGTTAATATCGCTATTTCCCATATCAACAGCATCTGATTCAACAACATCTATCTGTTGTACTTTGTTGGGAACCTTCTGTTCATCGACCATGTTATACATATCATACAGTTTTAGTACCTCAGATATGACAGATGCATTGGAAGGACCAGATTGTTGTGGTGATGAGACTACAGAAGACAGATTAGCCATGAAGATGGTTTGAGCAGTGGGTTCATCATCAACGTCTAAGTCAAAAGCATCACAATCATTAGCTTTGAAGATATTGGGATCATTCAGTGCCAAGTCCTGAACTGGTTGATCATCCACATCAGCATCAAACGTGTTCACCTCATCACCAGTAAGAAACAATAACTCCTCTTCATCCAGAACTGCTCCATTCTCTTGAGCTTGCATCAACAACATCTTATCTTTGAAGTAGTCAGAATTCTGTGGACGCTTTGGTTGAGTGCAGTTCTTTGCTATGTGTCCTAGTCCACCACAGTTGTAACATTTAAGTTACCTTTCCTGTCCCTGATTAGCATTCCCAACTCTGTTCTGTAGATTACCCCGACCAACATTCCTTTGATTCACATTCTGCCTTCCCTGAACATTCTTAACCACAACCCTTCCATCCTCCACAGTTGCTTGATTACGTGGGTTTGATGAAGTTCGAAGTTGGTTGTTGGTTTGAGGGAGTGTTGCTCTGAACTGTTGGACAAGTAAAGAAACTTGGTTGGAGAGATTATCAATCATCTTGTCAGTATGAGAATATCCTGAATCCAGTTGGGAGTTCACAGCAGATGGTAGGTGCAATGATGATTGGGCAAATGATGTTTGATTTTGTGGTGAAAAGGGATGGTGATAAACTTGATCAAGTGAGGATTGATTGAGCGGCTGAACATTTGAGACAAATGTAAGAGGATCATTTGATGTTGTTGGATTAAGTTTTTCCCTCAATTGACGATCATAGACAGCATGCTTTTCATGTTGTTGTAAGTAAGCATACAGCTGTTCACAATTAGTCTGTCTTAATCCTTTGTTGAGCTTCACGGCTGTGACAAATCTATCCCACTCGGGTGACATGTTGTTCACAAACTTAGAATTGAGCTGGATATTTGGCATTGTCATCCTGATGATCCTCATGTCATTCACAAGCTTGTGAAATCTCGCTTAATAGTCTGTGATGTTTTCACCAGGATTCATCTTGAAATGCTCAAACTCATCATACAACTGAGATTCACGATCTTCTTTGGTCAGTTTAGATCCAGCCAGAAGCATTTTGACATTGTCCCAAACAGGTTTGGCTTCAGTGTTGAAGTTGATAAGCTTGTAAACGTCTTTAGGAAGTCCTTGAATCACAATGTTAGAAGCTCTAATGTCTGCATCATAGCGCTTATTTTCCTCCTCATTAAGATCTTTGTAAGTACGTGGCCTGTCGATTCCAAAAGTGACAGTTCCATCCTCAGCAGTAGTGACAGCATCTCTAGTGGTGCCCATTTGAAAAGGTCCTTCATCAATGGATTTAAGAATGTTAACACCATTGTCTTTTCCCAAGCAATAAAGTCGTATTCTTTGTGCCCATGATTCATAATCCTTCCTATTAAGCATAGGAGGGCGGGTATCGGACCCTGCAGCTTGAATGTCATCAGAAGGAGTGCTTGCCATGATGTAAGCTTGCACGGGATTTTACAATTCTATGATTTAAACCGAGAAATAGATTCTTTCGCGGGATTTTACAAAAATCAAGAATGAACCGTGATTTGATTACTTGAAACTCAACTCGCAGAGACTCAAATCGCAGGAACTCAAATCGTAGAGACTCAAATCGCAGAGATTCAAATCGCAGAGACTCAAATCGCAGAGACTCAAATCGCAGAGACTCAAATTGCAGAAACTCAAATCGTAGAAACTCAAATCGCAGAAAATCAAATCACATAGACTCAAATCGCAACAAATTCAAATCGCAGGCTCAAATCGCAACTTTCAAATCGCAGCCTCCAAATCGCAACCTTCAAATCGCAACTCACAAGTGGACACACAAGTCACTTTCTTGCGATTTTGTCTTTTTCCCTTTTTGTTAATAAACCAAATCGCAGCAGAAAAGTACACCAAATCGCAACACGATCATACCCAACAAAACACAAATCGCAACCAAGAAGTTTTACCGAGAGTCAAATCGCAACAAAGAACAACTCCAAACCAACACTCGAATTGACTCAAACACTCCAATAAACGGATGAAACTAGCTATCCAAGCACTAAACTAAGCTCATATGACACCCCTAATCATGAAAGTACAAACATCTCTCAAGTCTAACCACAAACAAGATCAAACCAAGGTGTTTTCACTAAAAACTATTCGAACCAAAGGAAAACCACAAAACCAATAAAAAAAATCCGAGTACCCACAAACCAAAAGATCAAACCAAGGCTCTTGATACCAATTGTAAGTAACACTAAATCATAACATGTATGGTTCTTGTGGTTTTGGCCGAATCTAGAGTGAGAAAGAAGGAGGATATGGAACCTTGTAGAGAGAGAAAGTGAAAGAGATTATATTAAATGAATGAAAGGTCCAACCCTTCCCATGGGTGGGAAGGGCTATATATAGTTCTTACAAAACGCCTCTAGTAGGCTATGGACCGGGCTGACGTGGGTAAAGACCTGACCCGACTCCATGGTGTTACGAAGTCTAAACTAACATGATTAATCCTTTGAGCTACTTAATGCTAATCCATACTCGGGGTGACCGAGTCTTTCAAGTGAATATTTATATTCCTAACACATTTTAAACTCGTTTGGACACTTTGAGCCCAATAAGGCTAATAAATGGATTTTCGGCCCAATTTTATGAATGTTGACTTTCTGTTGACTTTTGGAAATATTTTGACTAAACATTGATTTTTGAATCGAAACTTATAACTTAGAAGTAAACGTAACGATAAATATAGTTATAACGATAAATATATAAACTTTGGACTAGTTTTGCAAGTATAGTTAATGAAAGGGATTATTTGAGGAAATTGCAACACTTGGGAAAAATGGAAAATTTGAATAAACAAATGGGTCATACCCAATTTTTCTAAAATCTCGACACTTAGAATATTTTCGGATGAAAATCGACTAAAAGATGAAACGAATTATTTTTATTATTAAAAATATTAATCCTTCTAAATTAATATTTTTACACTTTATGAAACTTATAAATATATGTTATACTGGCCTATAGACCCGTGATAAATCACGGGAAGCTTATAAAAATGCATAAAATAAACACCAACACAAGAATTTAAATGCTATGTGAGCAAAGAATAAACATGACGAATTCACATTCCAAAATAACATGAAACTAATGTTTTCATTTAACTGTTGAAATAAACAACCGTGGTAAGTTTAAATTTTTTGTAACACTTCATGATAAGAAATGACGTCCAACGTACTATATGTGACAAATGGTAAATTTGTCCTAATATTATATGCATAACAATTCATTTAATGTGACTGAACTATCTGATTTGGCCTTATATGATTATTATGTGAAACAGACCTGCACATATTGACACCCGAAAATCTCACCAAGGAACAGTGAAGTTATTATATTCCATGATTATTGCAATAAAAAAGGGAGGTCATTCCAGTTCCACTCAAACTGACACCACACGCAAACCAAGAAATAAATTTGAGGTTCAGAAAATATTGATAAATAGATAAGGACTCAGAAAAATATTCAGGAACTACAAACGACCCTAGAAATAAAAACACTCATATTGGAAAATGATTTAGGACAGATCCGGATTTGACACAATTTAACGAGACGCGGGTACTAAATAAACGCACTTAGACTAAAACCCACTCAAATTTAATACACACTCCTTAAATAATATCCTCCCCTTCCCACTAACACATAAACCCAGAAACTTATCTGTAACCCTATCCCTATCATTTTTGTCACCCCATCCTCTTCCCCATAAGCTTTGACCCATCACCCTCTCCCAAACACAGACCTCACTAAATCCTTTGACCAAGAGCTTTGTCCTCTTCACAAATCACAAGATCACCTAGGATAAATACCCATTGAAATAGAGATAGCACCCAAATAGTAAGATTGTTATCCCCAAAAACCGAAAGCTCCCATGAAGCTACTCTACATAATCCATCATAAATCCGAGCCTTCCAGGGAGATATCGAATCACAATATTCATCAACAAATACCACAAAATCTGAGAAGTTCTCAAGTGGGGATAAAAGTGAAGGTTGTGATTCGGTTTGGAAGTTAGGATTGATCGGGTTGGAGCAGTGGGTTATCGAATCCAAGTTTACCCAAGAAATTATCTTATAAGACTCAATACTGATTCGGTTCAATTTATTTCTAGTAGTTATATTATATTTAGCCATTTATGATAATTAATTTGAGGTCAATTTGATGAAATAGAAAATAAGTATGGATTGGTTAGTTTACTTTTCTTCGAAGCAAATTCTGAGGAAAACACTTGAGTAGGATCAAAGTAGTTTGGTTCGACTAGGTAGAATGGAAGTTGTTGTGTTATTTTTGTCATTAGTATGATCGAATTAGGCTGATTGGCTCCAAGATTGTATGTTATTCCTGTCGAAAGTAAACCCAGAAGCCCAAATAAGCTTGAGAAGGGTTTAATAGAAATTTTTATGAAATAATAGTTGTGGTTTATCCTTGATAATAGCGTGATATAGAAACCACCTCGATAGGATTAGAATACCCATGGTTGTGTATGTTCGAATCTCCAAGAAAACAGGGTTCATGAACTTGGGATTTTTGTGAATCAAATAGGCCACTAGACCCTTGTTTAGGAAGTGTTCGAGACGCCTAGGAACCACAGGTTCATGGTTCGAACCTATGGGAGATTGAGACTAAGGTAGGATGGCTTGAGTGTTATTCCAAGAGTGCTAAGCATAGGTCGAATAGCATGATTAAACCCAGCCATTGGCAGCCAAGATTTGGTTCCAAGAGTGGTCGAATAGAGGCTCTAGAGTCATATTGAGATACACCCCAAGAGAGGCTAGCAAATAAGGAAAAATTAGTACCCCAGGGAGCTAAGCTTTAAAGTCTTGTGTTTCTCCTCATATCGACCCATAGGAAAGCCAAGGACACCAAACATTGTCACCACTTAGGTGCTCAAAGCACAAGGCCGAGTGGTACCCGAACCTAGCCAAACGGATCAAGTCATGAAAGTTAAAGTAGCAACCAAACTCAGCCATGAACTAGAATACCAGGGGTGCATCACCAAGTTGTTAGCTTGGTATGTGTCCTCTGTTTTCCCTTTCGTTATCATAAGACCCAAAAACCCCCAACACTACCTAGACCTAGATAGCTGGAAGGCGAGTGTAATCGATGTTGGTCACGGGATAACGCTGAAACCACGATGGGAAACCCATCACAGTTGCGAAGTAGGGAAGCTTTAGGAAGACTTCACTAATGGCTAACTAATATAAGTCTGTAATGGTTTTGTTGCAAGTACCAGGCTAAACATCCTCAGTTACCAGGCCCAACTAAGACCGAACGTATAGCCCATTTTGACAAGCCTAGTTCACAGCTTCTTTAGCATAGCCCAAATCCATTCGACCCACTAGACTTGAGAGCACAATAGGGGACTTAGCCCAGCCCACTAATGGAATTATATTTTTCCCCCTCCTTAGGGAGAATTGGGCCGCAGCCCAATAGAAACTATAAGTGCTAAATTAGAGTAGCAGTTAAACAAATAACGTCGCAAGCAATAACATGAACACTAGCCGTTAATAAACTAGTTTACATAGACTAACATTCAAACTTGTAATAGCCGAAACACAAAAGAAACGTAAAACTTATTAACATACATACAAACTTGTATAGGCAAACATAAAATTTGGCAAAAATAACTCGAGACACATATGGACATAGAAGTTATATAACCGGGAACAAAGAGAAAACCCACTACAATAACACATGTATGCGAGAAGAAGTAGAATGGCCGAAACATGAAATGTGACGAAAAAGACTAAATACACATATACGAAAAATGTATAAACACACAGAAAGATTAAAGATATATAAATATTAACGTACCCTCGTGAATTAAAAATATATAAAACTTAAACTTACAATAAAAAGAGGTTATAACACACATCGACTAAATATATAGACATAAACACTTAAGAACGTAAAATATTAAATAGCCAAATTGTTAAACATGATGAGAACAATTAACGCGGTTAGACTAGATATATATTTGTATATAAACATTGTTCTACGAATAGGGTAATACACACTTTAACTAGGGATACATAACACGAACTAGTGTAGTAAAACATGGCACTTAGATACATGATAGGTAACTCACATCAAGATATATATAACACACGTAGGATGTCAAACAAACAAGACAAAATTTAATGCCACTAAAAATATATCATTTAGTATGAATGAAATTGCCAAACTTAAAACTTTAAACAAGGATAGTACGAATAGTTCATGACGAGGAAACTAGATAACTCACTTAAGTTAACGAAATATATTAAACTTCACCAAACATTAGGGAATAAACGGCACTAGTGATGACATAAACATAATATCAAATCAAACTAGGATGAATTAAACAATATATGTTATCCTAACATTAAAATATGAAGAAAGGAGTCGTGATAAATTTATTCTAAGTTGGTCCAAGAATTAACAATATATACTAACCCTTAGACCATTTACTAAATAGGTAATAAACGTCTCACATGTTAAGTTATACTTTAAAATCAACATAAATAGACATAACGCAATAGGTTACACAGATACGATATAAGTAGGTACATATCACAACTAGACTTAAGTTAAATTCGTACCTAGACCATTAGAGATCCCAACCCCTCATTACCGTACCATTAGGTTAGTCGTAGGGTTACATCTCACCATATCCTTAGGAGACCTTAGTAACCACACTTAAGTGACAACGACTTAAACACACAAAAATATTTAAAAGTAACATCCGGACAGAACTGAATTTAATACTTGAAACTAAGACATGATTATTTAATATAGGATGCGTGTTGGTGCCGTGCACTCCCAAATTTCACAGCATTCACTGTTCAGACCATTAAAGGTGAGTTTATAGCCCCATTTTTACTTTTACTTGTTTTAGGGTGAGAACATGCTAAACTAAATTTTTATGGACTTAAAAACTATTATACCCAAGTTATTACGTGGATAGCCTAAGCCTAATATGTCCCCTACTGCCCGAATTTCATGAACCGTTAATTCAAGTGAGGAAGCGTGAATGTTATAAACTATTGGGAGTAACGTCCCCGTTCGCTTTGACCGGATAGGCAAACGAGCGTATACCATGTCAATGTTCAAGTGTCTGGGATAAACACTTGCTAGGGTTTTTTTTATTTACATGTTCTAGAGCATGCAGAACTGTTATAGCTTCGGTTACATGAACTTAGAGCTAACGTAATAAAACATATACATGACTTTTTAATGAAACTGATGTTATAAATTTGATATATTTGTTTTAAATTAAAACCTATGAACTCACCAGCTTTTTGCTGACGTTTTAAGCATGTTTTCTCAGGTAATCAAGTTATGCAAGTATGGCAAGGATTGGCAAGGCGGCATACATATACTTTAACCAATAAAAATTTTGATTATTGAAATTGACTTATTTTTGAGGGACCAGAACTTGTAAATAATCTTTGCAAACTAAGGATTTTATACTTTGAATTAAATAAATGAATTCATGTTTCTAAAGTGTGTAATTGGTTCTTCGTTACCTTGTGTTGTGATTTCCATTTCCGTAGCACTCCCAAAGACATGTATGCTTCTGCTAAGTCAGATTTTGGGGGTGTTACAGATTGGCATCAGAGCCTAGGTTATAGAGAACTAGGTACATATAAACCCTAAACTATAACCACTTTTTAAAAAACAAGTCCCTTTGACCGCCGCTTGCCTTGCTTGCTATATTGCCTAAGGTTTATTTTGACTTGACTGCATGTTTGCCATGTTGACTTGACTGCATGTAATACTTTGTGACATATTAAGTGTTTGCCATATTGCTTGAGGTTCATTTTAACTTGACTACATGATATAACTTGTGACATACTAAGCTTACTATGAGTACTATATGTATACTCATATACACTTGACCCACACTAGTTATTATTTTAAGATATTCACACACATATACCATTTTGTCACTTGAGCCTACACCACCATCACATACTACACCAGCTACCCAGATTACCCCTCGCCGTACGACACGCATAATCATGCGTCCATCTACCAGACCATTACCCCACACTGCAGAGAGTACCCAAAACCCTGCCCATATTCTTTTAGTGTCTCCATCCCGTTATAGGTCCTTACGCTCACAGATAGACGCCCCTACTACCCCAGTATCACCTACCCACTCACCCCTACGCCAGAGACTTAGGAGAAGCAATGACTCCTATTCAACAGAGGGTGTTGGACAGACTGTGGATGAGGATGCTCCTGTCGAGGGTACAGGAGATGATGTTAACTCAGATTCGGAGATGGGACAGAGAATAGTTGTACCCCGAATCAGCATAGTGCTAGAGGATGTGCCTAGTACTTTTGAGATTGGAGAGGGCTCAGGGAGAGCCCAGGATGAGATAGAGGTTAGCCCAGAGATACTACACCCCTCGCTTCCAGTGACATCACCAGCAGTGACAGAGACCGCTACCATCCCACAAATTCAGGCACAACTAGATTTGAAGACCGACATCTTGGGTCTCTACTCCGATTTATTTGATGAGTTACATCCAACTCGTTTCGAGCAGAATGATAGGGATATCAGTCGACTTTATGCTAGGACCCACCCCAACAGCCGAGACCTTCTTGACTTAGGAGATAGATCGGGTAGGATTGAGCAGTCACAGGTTGTAGCTCAAGAAACAGCTCAGATGATGCACGGGAGAATGCTGATTCTAGAGGCTCAGGTTACAGCATTATTAAGAGCTGACCAGGCACACCGTGATGAGAACCTAGCACTAAGGACCCGCCTCATGGAAGCTGAGGCACAGCTTGCAGAACATGCTTTTAGGTTCCGACGCATGGATAGGACCAGGAGCCAGTCTTAGATTTGATTAGTAGTGACTTATTTAACTGAGTAGTTCTCAGTCAGTGTAGGACCTTATTAGTGAACTTGTAATTTTTAGATTATGTAATCGACTCTTAATCTATAACAAGTTCATTTCGTTATATATTTCCGTTACCAATTTAACCATTTTTCCTTTCATAAACCACCGTGATGTTATAACCTTACCACACCTTCCCAAAAATCTCTCAATTACCCTTAGACAAATGATAGCCTTAGACGATATTTCATTAATAACCTGTGAAATTATTTTGTTCGTCCCTTTTAACTACAAGATTTTCCCCCAAGAGTTGTATAACTACCACTCCATAAAATCTCCAAAAAAAAAATATGACCTCACTTTCCAACCAACCTACCAATTTACTCCACTCCTAGCCCACAAACCAAACGACAAAATTTTCTACTATTTTCCAAACAATAAACTATATTCTAAACGCCTCATAAAACCACTTAAAAGAAATACCTTTGTTATCACCCTCACCAGAAAATATATCCCCGTCAACTGAACTTAAAACACTTTCCATCTAGCCCAAACCCTAGCCTAAATAAATCTCAAGAAACAGTGACCCTAAATATTTTTACCACAAGATAAATTATCTACCTCATCCCGAGAAACCCAAAGGATTACATAGGATGGAAATATGAGAATTAGGTGACTGATTTAGTCAATTTAGTTCAAGGAAAAGGAGGTATGCAAAACCCGAGGTTCGTTGTCCCAATGAAGATTGAATGGAATTGTGATTTCGGGATCGTGATTTGTGTTGTAAATGGTTAAAGAGTGGGGTTTTGGTTTTTATAAACTAAGATAATGAAATTATCTAGAAACAATTAATAATGCTAGGGAAAAGCTAAACTAAGGCAAACGTATCATAAAAACGCAAAAGAAACTTAAATACGAATAAAACCCGGGCTATACCCGAGTTCAAAAGTGAAATCTATGGAAAACTAACCCTAGGAATGCCAAATTAATTTTCCTATGTTCTAATCAGTAAAAGTAAATTTTAGAAAAAAGAATTATATTTTTTTGATTTTTATTTAATTTTTTATGAATTAAAAACTATTTAAAAGAAATAAAATGATTAAAAATAGTAAATGATTTTGGAAAATTATGAAATTTTGTAGAAAAATCTTAAATGATATTAAGAAGCTATGAAAAATGAAATTTGATCACTACTAAACCCTAATAAGCAGTTTGGGGAAAAAGCAGTTTCAAATAAGCACTTGAAATAAGCAATTAGCACCAAAATTTTACCAAAAGCTCAAAAACAGATTAACACACTTATAAAAGCTTAAAACAACTTATTGAGACCAAAGAAGCACTCAGAATAAGCTAATAAGCAGTTGAGCAGTTGCCAATTTAGGACTGAAACAATTGATTAAACAGCCTACTTTAAGCCACTCTAGAAGCTAGATAAAAGCTAATTAGGGGAAACCAAAAGCTGATTCATGAAGCTTATACTACAAATTACTTGTAAACTAAAAATGCCCAAATTTCACAATCAATTGCTCACTTAATTTAGACCAAGAACAGATGACCATGGGAACAAAAACTGATGCAGGCATAAAACAGCTCTAAAGGGGCTACTTGCAGACCAATAATAAGCTATCTAATAAGCTAACAATTGAAAACCAAGCTCAGATCCTAAAAGCCAATACTACTAGCTATTAGCAAACCAAATATCAAGCAATGAGATCAATGGAATAAGCAGATACAAACCAAACAAGAAGCTGAGATAAGCAGACTTATTGTGCAGGTCTGCACATACTTTACTGATGCAGCAGTGATGGATTTTTTACCTCAATTCTTTAAATAATTGATGGAACTGAACCAATTCTTGTATTCTCACTTAGACTACTGAAAGGAACTTAGAAATGACAAAAGTGCTTACTTAAACAAGCTCAGCTTATACTGAGCTTATAAGAGCAATTATGACTCTACAATTTCACCAATCAACTCATGACCTCAAAAACTTTCAAATCAACTTAAATTCTACTAACCACAGCTTTTCTATCCTTAATTAAGCTCTATCAAATCTCAACTTAAAGCAAATGAACAGTAGCAAGCTCTAAATCACTTAAGCATCAACTTATACCAAATACTCCTTTTGAAACTGAAATGGAACTTTTACACTAGAAGCCAACAAACTATTCAAAGATTTTGATAATCCTCTTATTTTCTAACTTCTAATTCACCTAATAAGCAATTTTCAGATCCTAAATAAGCACTAATTAGCAGACTCCTATAATGACTATTTTTTAGCTTTTTGTGATTTTCTAGACCAAACTGAGATTAAACCTAACAATTACTGAATAACAAGCACAATTAAGATCAACTAACTATTACTACTCAGAAAAAGCACTAAAATAACTGGAATAAGCATTTCAACAGTACTACACTAAAAATTGGAATAAAATGAGCTTACAAACGGAGGTTATGAGTTAAACAGATCTGATCCAACCCAAACAACTACCCAAGCTTATCTCATAAGCCAAAAATAACACTCAATAAGCTCTTCCAAGCAGCTTATTCTTCCCGCAGCTTAAATGAACAGTAATGTTGACTATTGTTGACTTTTTTTGCACTTTTTAGACTAAAGCAGTTTTGAACTTATCTATCACTCACAATAAGCTAGAGAGCTTATATGAGCTTGTTCTAGTGGTAAATAGCTTTTTGAAAGCTGATTTTACAATATTTTTTGTATTTTTGAAGGATTTTTCTATATTTTTGGATTTTTGAAATACATTGAACACTAATGAAAGAAAAAACTTTTGATAAACTAAATTGGTATAATAAAAGCTGATAAAAAATAGTAGATAAGCTAAGATGAGATTGACAATAAGCTAAGAGATACGGATTTAAGGAAAATTAAAACTAAATTTCATTAATCAAATTTGAAAGTTACACAAGAAAATATGAAACTACAATTCAGAAATCATTTTAACAGCATATCATTAACCTAAAAAACTACATACATCTGAAGAAGATGAGGGTCCTATTTATAGCCGTGCATTGAAGCTTCTAGGATGTCCATGTCATCGATCCACACCATTTTGTGCTTCTTCAAGTTGATTTCAGCCTTTGGATCATCTCTTGGTCATCACTCAATCATCCTCAGCCCTTGGATCACTATACCTCGTCCCATCAGCTAATCAGAGGCCTTCATTTGCCCTGGGATTGCTGACATGTCAGTATGACATGTCAGAATTCCTTCTAGAATTGTGTGAGAAATACGGTTCTACCCTTAATTGTGGTAATTTTCAGGGTTGGGTAATTTAGGGTTCTAGGTTTCTGGGTAAATTGGGGGGGCGGGTAAACATTGTGTGTTTTTATTATTGTTTGACTAGGGAGTTAATATGGGTTTGACCGGACCAGGTTTTATGGGTGGATCCGGGTTGTGGTTTGGGCCCGGGTTTAGGTTTAGTGGAATTGGGCCAAGGGTTAATGTGGTGGATTTGGTTTTAGTATTTGGCAGATTTTTTTAGTAGTAGTAAAGTTATTGAATTTATCAAAGGACTAGATTTGCCAAATGTAATTCTTCAAGGGCTATTTCTGCCATTTTTGTAAAATTGATCCAAGGGCCATTTTTGACATTTGATGAAACTTGAGGATTGACTTTGATCATTTGCTTCCTCGGCTTCGGCTTTTGACACTTTTCCAAATCTCGTGCTCGTTTTCCCGGGTTTTCTTGATTTTTGTCCATATTTTATGATATCTGTACCTGCATAGAAACAAACACAAAAACACAATATCTTTGGCATTTATGGTTAGTTTTTGGTCATTTTGGTCTTAATTTGGTAAATAAAAGGTATGTGTTTAAGCACATACCAGTGACCATGTTAGTAACAACGAGGACAAATTCGACTTAGATACCATAGGAAGTGTACCTTGTCCTGATTTTGACCTAGTTCAATGGGAAACCCCCAACTCCCAACCATCGTCAGACAACCCCACCTAGTAGTACCCCGACCTCCCTTAGTTGAACCATCTCTTTGGTTATCTACTAATTGTTTAATTGGAGGCGATCCAAAAATTGAGTCAATCCTCCAAAAATGTTGAGTTTCTTTCTTACAACTTGACATTGAACTTAATTTCATGACAGTTCTTGTCTGATGAGTTGTGAAATTAAGATAGATTCAAGTTGTTACGTAGTATAAGGTTCTCAACTTAAACTACCAAAAGGATACCTAATATTTTTGACGGTTTTACTCGAGAATGGGAAGCTGATCGATTTCTAAGTTCAATAACACCTAGATATATCGTAACCCCGTAAGACGACTGGAACACATTATGACTCTTTAGGAAAAAGAGTTAATTGACCGTGACGATTATATTCAGACCCTTAAGCCTTCCTTTCATATGATACATTGCGCACTTGAACGAACTGACTGGTCGATCGCTAGCAACAATCAACATGGTTCTACCAAGACGAAGCTCTATGCGTCATCTCTCGTTAAGCCGACAAAATAGCTGCTGGAGGCAGTCAACACCGTCCATTCCAGACAAAATTTAGGACTACGAACCTTACCCATAGGACCAGAACTTTTAGCAATATTCTCATTATACACTGGACGTCACAAGGCTCTATCATACCCTCCCAGGAGAGGAAAAAGGAAATAATTCGTCCATGAGGCTCATAGGATTTTAGCCGCACATAAAAGACCCTTAGCAAGGACGGACAATAAGTAAACCATGAAACCCTTGAGAACCCGGAAATTTACTATGATTAATTAGAGACTTAATAGAAACCCTAAGGACTCACGAAATGACCCAGACTTTTAGCATAGGATTTGAATTATCCATCTCTCCACGGAACCCTTAGAAATTATAAACAAACCTATGACAAGGAAATCCTAGCAACCCGATGTTGAACACCAGGAACAACCCTAGGAAAGACTAGTAAAACGCCAATACCTAGACCATAAGTAGCAGCACGACATGCTCAACGAAATGCGACTTAGTACCTCTGACCCTTAGAACTCCAGAGACATCTTAGGAGTCCAAACTAGAAGACCGCTACATGACTATCAGACTTAAACCCTAAGCAAAAATCATTTAAGAACTTTAAGGTATTAAATGAATTTTCCTACAAAATTCTTACTAGGAATTATACCTCAGACCGATATATTTACTCTGGACTATTGACCTAAACCGTCTAGGACAAGACGTCTCTTGAATGGGACTTACAGTGAAGTATATATTTAAGACTATAAGTTTCGATTGTTACTGGGATTCTAAATTTTTTCTAGATAGACATTCAAGTGTATTCTAGGATATTAGCAAGGACACGGACTCATTTATATTTTCTTTCCAGTAGTTTCCCTTAGAGACCTACCCATTTCAAAGATGTGCTTTATCAATCGTGAAACACATATGACTTCCGTTTAAGATCTCATTCGTTTTCATCTTTTATGGTATAGATGAATCCGACAGGAAGGACGACCAATGCCGTGCATGACCAATCCATTGCCGCCACTGCCTCAGCTGAGAACAGAGCAAACCTACTCATCATCAACCCAGCCTTGCTAGACATGTTAGTTGATCATCGTGTGGCAGCAACCCTAGCCGCAACTAAGGCCAATAACACGACCGCTGAGATCGGAAGCTCCCAATCTAAGGATAACAACCTCGCAGATACTTATCAAGAATTTCGAAAGGCCATGTCTGGAAATCTTAATGGAGCTGAAGGGATCGCTGTGGTAATAATATGGATGGACCGGCTGGAAGCCATGTTCCAAGCAGGTGGTTGCACAAAGGAAGATAGTGTAAAATATGCTTCGCTCGCCTTTACCGATGAGACTCAGACCTGGTGGAAAAACCAACTAAAGACCACGGGTGTCACAAATCACAATTTCAGGCCATTTTCTAAATCCTGACAATTTACTATTCATGGATCACTATTTATCATTTCACTATTCATCATTTTTTAAGTCAGTTTGAGACTTTGCGAAGTTTTCATAAATTTTACTATTCATGAAACACTATTCATTCCCGGAGGGAAATCACTATAAATGATTATCATTCATCATTACGTAAACTAGGTTTACGGGTATTCAAATGTGCGTAACCAGTATGGTTTAGCTGCGTATTCATGCATCATCAGTAAGGACACATCATATAGACTAGAGTAATCTATAAATCACCAGTAACATCATCATCATATTAGTTCATACACGAGTTTGCATAATTCAATTAACGTATGGTTAATTATTTAATAAACGTTACCACTCAGTCGTCACTACGAATAATACACCCAACACCCCCGTCAATAATCATAACATATTTTCATACTCATTATAATGATATAAAAATTATATTATTAATTTACCCGGGGTTTTGAAATCAATTGCTATATTTTCCGTTAAAAGCATATAACCCCGTCGGTTTGCGAAATTTCAACCCGAAAATTATTCTAACACCCGATTCTTGCAAGGAATATGATTTTACAATTTTTATAACTTCGTCATATTTTATTTTATCCCGTCAAGATTTATTTCTAGTTAATTCGGTACCCGATAACACCTAATGTATACTTAAATAAACTAACACATGTGATATTTGTAGACAACATCTTTAATTAGCCATCAATTTTCTCCTTTTTCTTCCAACTTTGCCGCCCCTCCCCTAGCCCCCTAGTCCTAATATTACTTAATTGGCTTGACTAAAATTAATGCTAGCTATATACTTCATTTTTTTATTTCATTTCATCACATAAACATTTCTAATAGCAAACAAAATTCTCTCATCTTCCTCCCTCATTATATGGTTCTGCCACATCAAGAACAAGAAGAAGAATCCATCATTTTTTTTCAAGAACAAGATTAATTAGTTCCATTTATACTCCTTGTTAGGATTTTGAAATAAAAATCCCAAGGTTTCTTACATAATCATCTCCAAAACTCTTCAAATCATCAAGTAAGTTACAAGTAAAGTTTTCAATCATTTCATACTCTCATTTGATATATTTTGTTTTGCTATCAACTAATTATGCAAGTATATACATGTTAATCATACCACTTGTTACCCATTTTCAACATAAACATAGATCTATGGATTTTTAGTTGTATCCTCATGAAATCCACCAAAGTTGGTGATGTTTAGGACCCCATGACACCCTAAGAAGGTGTATGGTAGGATTAGATTAGTTGTGGTGTTGATTGGAAGTGGTTTGATCAAGTCTTGAACCATAAAAGTGATTTTTAACAACAATAGAAAAGGGTCTGTCCAAAAACGTGAAATCTGGAAAACTCAGTAAACATTGGACCATTTTGGCCTTCATATTCAGAAAATACTTTCAAAAACGAAACCGTGGCCTCTTGAATGAGCAAAAACCGACTTACGACGAGAAAGTTATGATTTTTCAAAGTTGGACGACGAAAACCAAATTTTTGAAAAATTGCGTGCTGTTTGCCGAATTTCAACGGCTAAAACGAGGCGTTAGACAAGATCTAGAGGAGCCAACCTACTAAAAATATGTTGGTTCATATTAATACGAAACCGTGGATATAAAGAACGTAGAAAACGAGCTTGTAACGACCGAGATACACACGTTTGAAACCCGACGATTCACAAACTATTTTGACAGCACTTATATGAAAAATATTTCTAAGTGTAAGAACAATTATTTTTACAAGACACTATATTGGGAGCCGTTTTCTTATTAAACGAAACACGTATGGTCAAAGGTTAAATAACACGACTTCAAAATATTGATATAAGGTTTCTAAAAACGACAAGTATATGTTTTAACACTTAACGTACAATATTTCGCGACTAGTTTTGCGAGGCCGTTTGGCCATATTTTCACAAGTTATGAAAAATATTAAACTACGATGAAAACACTCTATTCGCCGATAGAGTACCAAACGACGATCATGGAGTATTGTTTCAACATATTTACACGAAAAGTGGTTTATAACTTAACGAGACGTCAAAAATGTATTTTCGACGATAAACGTTATTTTCAAATTTCACGAGTGGTATCGATAACATACGTATTTGCATGTGTAGCATCATTTCATTGCTTACATTAGACCCTATCATTCATATTAGGTCGCGGTTGGAGACCGAGCCTCATTTCAGCATATTCATATTTGTCATTGTTGCTATCGCATCAGGTGAGTTCATGGCCCCTACTTTTACTTGTTTTACAACTGTTTGGGGGAGAATACGTGCTCGTATATATATTTAAACTCCATGCTCATTTTACTTGAAATGTGAATTGTTTTCTCAAGCATTACTATTTGGTTGAAAACCTTGATTTGTACTCGAAAGTAATATGTGTTTACTTGTTACACACTCGATTAACTCCTTTGGACACAAGTACACTAAACCATCGATTGCCTATGTTATGACCCGTTAAGCGCGAATATTATGAATAGATCTATTGGGATTGAACTCCCCGTCTGGGTGGTTACCCCACTTAGCTGGTATGTCAAACAGATGTATAATTATTTGAGGAACCGGACATCTACCAGAAACTTTGGGTGTCCGGGTGGTTTCCCCACTTGACTGGTATGTCAAACGGATGCTTACCAGAAAACTAGAAACTCCAGGTGGTTTCCCCACTTGACTGGTATGTCGAACGGACAGGAACTAGAAACTAGAAATCTTAAGGCTTCGGTGTCATGAACACAATACAACAGTAACTTTATATATATACATTGGGAGAATATTGTCCATTTAACATTTGTGGTCCATAAATCATTTGACGTACACATAAACCAGATCTTATTTAGCAGTGGGTTGTAAACACATAGGTTGCAAGTCTTGTATGGGCGGGGCCTGAAACTGGGTGGATTTACAATGCCTTTGCTGGGAAATCATTTTCAAATGCATTACATTTTACACTAAACTCTATGAACTCACCAACCTCGTGTTGACACTTTAGCATGTATTTTCAGGTATAAAGCAATAGCACGCTACTGGAGGCTTTTGGCAGGGCATGGCATGGTCATAGAAGACTCTGATATTCATTTGGGGACCGTTTTAACTGTTTTAAGGGCCTATTTCCGCACTACTTTTAACAATGTAAATTTAACACTTTTGCTAATGAATTTCATTCTAAATGATTGAGGTAAAAACCATTCTTTGTACTTGTGTTGTGATACCAAGTGAGTAGCACCCCAGTGACGTGTATGCTTCCGCTGGACCCGATTTCTGGGGGTGTTACAATGGGCATTGATACTGCAATGTCCTGGGAGAGTTTTAGGGAAATGGTGCGTAGGAAGTACTGCACCTACAGTGAAACCAAAAGAATGGAGGAAGAGTCTTGGAATCCCAAGGTGCAAAGAGACAGTGCAACTGCACATTGTTAAGGGAAAGCACCAATGAGCCCCGAGATAAGCCAGACAGAAGCTCAGCTCAAGGAAAGGTATTTAGGAAGTTTCTTCCCGTTCCAGAGAGGGAACGACACTACCTCCAGGAATGTTAAGCCCCAAGGACCCACAAGTGTGGCTCACAAGCCAATGGGACCTATAGATAGGACACATTCCGGAAGAGCGGCTGAACTTAAGAGAAAATGGGAAGACCACTCCAAGAGTCGGAGAAGTGTTAGTACCCCTGCTACAGGCACCAGCATGAATAAGGGATATGCTGGAAATCTGCCTAAGTGCAATGTGTATCCGTTTCATCATCACGAACCTTGTCCTCTGAAGTGTGGAAACTGCGGAATAGTCGATCATCGAACCAAGAATTGTGAGGCTTTTGCTCATGAAATTGACGCCAAACTCACCACCGCAGTTTGCCTTGGTTGTGGATTAATTGGGCACTATAGGACTGCTTGCCCCGGACCGAGAAGTGGAAGTATGAAGGTTACTCAGAACCCAAACAGCATAATGAATGGACTTGCAGCGTGGAACTCTTTCTTCGCATGATGACGTTCACCTCTAGGTCTCCCTTAGGTCGTAATTTCTCGAAAAATTGTGGTCCTTAAGAGACAAGTTGTAATGGTATTTTGTACGAACCTCTCTGTGGTGAAATTCCTTGACCTCCGAGATTAAGATGTTATGAATGACTCTTTTCTTACCCTTATCACTTTTGAGACTCGTTCATTTATTTGTGCACTTGTGATACCAAACAATTAGAAACCACTCATCATAATGACTAAACCTAGCATCGTATCATCAGTCCTCAACTAAGCATAACCTGATCACCTATGTCTACACCTTAGGATTTTCAAGGCACATCTTGACCATTGAGTTACACCCGGCACTCACCGAGTCCTGACGTTACATAGGAATGTAAAAAGTAGGACCAGAAAGCACTAGAACCTCCAGAACCCAAACCCCTTCGGGTATTTCTGAGTGAAAACCGAGGACGGTTTTCGTTCCTAAGACGGGGAGGATGTGACAAATGGTAAATTTGTCCTAATATTATATGCATAACGATTCATTTATTGTGACTGAACTGTCTGATTTGGCCTTATATGATTATTATGTGAAACAGACCTGCACATATTGACACCCGGAAATCTCACCAAGGAACAGTGAAGTTATTATATTCCATGATTATTGAATTAAAAATGGGAGGTCATTCCAGTTCCACTCGGACTGACACCACACGCAAAACAGGAAATAAATTTGAGGTTAAGAAAATATTGATAAATAGATAAGGACTCAGAAAAATATTTAGGAACTACAAACGACCCTAGAAATAAAAACACTCACATTGGAAAACGATTTAGGACGGATCCGGATTTGACACAATTTAACGAGACGCGGGTACTAAATAAACACACTTAAACTAAAACCTACTCAAATTTAATACACACTCCTTAAATAATATCCTCCCCTTCCCACTAACACATAAACCCAGAAACTTATCTGTAACCCTATCCCTATCATTTTTGTCGCCCCATCCTCTTCCCCATAAGCTTCGACCCATCACCCTCTCCCAAACACAGACCTCACTAAATCCTTTGACCAAGAGCTTTGTCCTCTTCACAAATCACAGGATCACCTAGGATAAATACCCATTGAAATAGAGATAGCACCCAAATAGTAAGATTGTTATCCCCAAAAACCGAAAGCTCCCATGGAGCTACTCTCCACAATCCATCATAAATCCGAGCCTTCCAGGGAGATATCGAATCACAATATTCATCAACAAATAACACAAAATCTGAGAAGTTCTCAAGTGGGGATAAAAGTGAAGGTTGTGATTCGGTTTGGAAGTTAGGATTGATCGGGTTGGAGCAGTGGGTTATCGAATCCACGTTCACCCAAGAAATTATCTTGTAAGACTCAATACTGATTCGGTTCAATTTATTTCTAGTAGTTATATTATATTTAGCCATTTATGATAATTAATTTGAGGTCAATTTGATGAAATAGAAAATAAGTATGGATTGGTTAGTTTGCTTTTCTTCGAAGAAAATTCTGAGGAAAACACTTGAGTAGGATCAAAGTAGTTTGGGTCGAACAGGTAGAACGGAAGTTGTTATGTTATTGTTGTCATTAGTATGGTCGAATTAGGCTGATTGGCTCCAAGATTGTGAGTTATTTGATGAAGCGAAAAGTGTACCGCTTTTAAGGGGTCATTTAAGCCCTAAATCGTATTTATTTGATCAAATATTGCCCTAAATCGTTCCTTTTGTCATTTTAGGTACTTTTGAGGAGAAATCTGGAAAAGGAGGCATTTTGGACGTTTTTGGAGCATAAAAGTGAAGAAAACGACAAAGTCTCAAAAATCGGCTAAAAGTTACTCTTGACGGCGTCACAATTAACCCCAGACGGCGTCATGCTTTGGCAAGAAAAGTGGACGTGAAATTTACTCATGATAGGCCAGTGAAAATAGCATGTAAATTTTGACGGCGTCATGCTTTAACTTGATCGAGGGCGTCACGGCTTAAATCATAAGGGGACGGCGTCACGTTCATTGTTAGACGGCGTCAAGCCTTGATAAGCCAGAATGGATTTTTGAAGAGCTAAAGAGGGACGGCGTCAAGAAGGTCATCCGGGAACCCTAGAAGCGGCGAGGTGACGGCGTCACACTCCATAAGGTGACGCCGTCAGATCCAAAAATCTATATATAGTTTTCTAATCTTTTGTCATTAAGGAGAGCTTAGTGTGTGGAATTTTGGGAGAAAACCCTAGGACGAATTCAGCTACTTTTTCAGGGCTTTTTTGCCTTGAGATCTTCCATGTTTCATTGAAAGATAAGTTATCAATTAATCATTCAATATGTCTATGTGTTGTTTGATTCTATCTTATTCTTGTCTTTTGTTTAACATGTTAGGCTAAATTTATCTTGTGTTTGCTTAGATCTAATGAAACTTAGCTATTGATTATTGGTTGTTAGTGTGTTATTAGTTGTATTGGATGATTGTTTATCTATGTTAGGCTTAAGAAAACTGGCTAACTTCCTATTCGGTAACTTGCTTGAACGTCTTAAGAAACATGAACCAAACGCGTACTAAAGGTTTTTATGGTTGTATTTAATGCACAAGCGAATTCTAGTGATCCCATGTTAGGAGCTTCCTAGCCGGCTCGACATAGGAGTGAAGTAGGAGCTTGTAGAGTTGGGGAAGTAAGTACGCCACCCCACGAATGGTATTAAGGAATACACCCGTCATCCACGCGACTAATACACACTAATTAACCGGTAAAAGATAGTTAGGGAGTAAGGAAATCTAAGTAAACACATTTCTCTACACATAAGTTTCTCACCACATTTTATTTTCAGTTATTTTATTTTATTTGCATCCGTAGTAATTTTGGGTTAGTTGACTAGCAACTAATTCCGCCCACTCTATCAAAACCGAGATTTTACTTGCTTTCATAAAAAAATATAAAAACATAAAAAGAATCTTCCTCAACCCTTAGACCTAATTAGAGTAGCCTTTCACACCTAACGAACACTATTCCCTGTGGAGAACGATCAATCCCCCGTACTTACCACTACACTATACTACATCGGTCAGGTACACTGCCTGGTGGGGTTGTAAGCCTCTTGAGATCCCTCGAGAGGTAAAACCTGTTGTAAGGTTACAAAACCACGCAATCAAGTTTTTGGCGCCGCTGCCGGGGAATAGTTATTGTTTAGGTTGAATTTTTATTTCTATTAGGTCTACTCACTAGATTCCTTTCTAGTGAGATTTTTGTTTTATTTTTCTAGGTATTCTTTAGTCTATCTATTTTCTTTGTGCTTTTGTTCGTAACAGATTTCCATTGACTCTTCCGTTCACCATTATGGAGTACGCGAATCCACCATACCACCAACCACAAAGGCCATTCTACCCTATTGACATCTCGAATTTCAAACAATATCGAGATGAACCCATATATGATGCATGGACCCGTTTTAGAAATTTACTCCGAAAATTCCCTCATCATAGTTTCGCTTTAGCATCCCTAACCCGAACCTTTTACTATCGTGTTGGCCAATATGACCAAATGCGCATTGAGGATTTTGCCAATGGGGACTTTAGGGAATTAAGTGCTGAAGAAGCATGGGATGCCATAGAAGATTGTGCCCAATATTATTATAGGGTAGACAACCCAACAAACGTTAGTACAAGTCAATTGAATATAAATTCCCTGGATCATGAAACAAGTTTGTTTGGGGATGAATACATTAGTGTTGAGATACCTAAGTGGTTGTCATGTAATGCCATAGTACAAAACAAACACATAGGTGACCTTGATGTGACGGAGGATTTAGCCGAACATGATCACATTGATCAAAAAGACCTAGGTTTTGTGATTGATGACGTCGAATCTCAAGAAACACATGATGAATCTTTTAGGCAGTTTGAATATAGCAGTCAGAATATTGAGGATGATCCTTATGATTCGGACATAGAAGTTGAGATGCCTAGAGAAGCACTTGAGATACTTGGGAAAATGTTAGGGTTAGATCCTACTAAAACGCATGATGAGGATATAGGTGATCTTGATAAGATGGACGATAGAGTAGAAAATCTAAGACCACCAAGTACCCCACAAGTCCTACCATCATTTGAGGCACATACACCGCCCGTGACTTACCCGAAAGAAGTAGAAGAGACTATAGGAACCCCAATAGAGGTAGAGCCCTTGGACCAAACAAAACTAGAAGAAATAGGTTTGAATACTTGTAGTCATAACCTTTCTTTTAGTTCTATGGAAGTTCCTAGTTTTGATGAACCGGAGCCTAAACCAAAACCGTTACCTAATCTTCCATCCTTAGATGTGAACTTAGGAATTGAAAAAGGTCCCGATCCACCCATCAAACCATGTAGTCTGGGCAATGTTAAGATTAAGGTAGTAGACTCTAAGCCTTGTAGAGAGGAAGCTAACATAGGAGTGAACCATGACCTTACATACTTACATCACCCATTCATGATTGATCACAAGAAACATTATGGGTTTAAACCGGGTCTATTGGGTCAAGATGGATTCCCAATTAGGAGTCTCTCGAAGTTGTTAGAAAATGATCCCTTTTTAGGAGAAAACTTTAACTCACCCATTGACCAAAGTGAACTAGGTAAGGTTATGATGAAAGGAGCACACCCCTTTGAGCATATAATTCATCCACCACTCTTTCCTCACGTGACATACTCCTACCGAGCTGGTGTGTATCGCTACTATCACCCGCACTTAATCCTAAGTGTAGGGAAAACCTCTCCTTTATCCATTAAATAAGGGTAGAGTCAGGCTCGTGACTCGAACAAAAACAAGCGCTCTTGGGAGGCAGCCCAAGCTTTATTTGCTTTATTTGTTTGATTGTTTGTTTATTTAATTTTATTTGTTTCCGTATGCATTTCTTATTCTTTTTGTTTACTGTTCATGTCTCAAATATAAATTGTGAAAATGCTTTATTTTGTTTTTAACTTCGTCTTAACTACATATAAAGGTATTTTGCAAAAGATAAGTGTAAGGGAAATTTAAATCTGTTTTAAAGAACAAGATTGAACATGAACGATAACAATGAGATATAAGCATACATATTAGTATTTGTTTGAGTCAAATGCTTGTATCGAGTCATAATGATGTTTTGCAGGATTTCCAGGAAGTAAGGTAAAGGTTTTTCCAGAAATTTTCCGGAAACTTAAAATGAAAATTTTTGTCAGGTCATTTCTGACGGCGTCAGGGTTTATAACCTGACGGCGTCAGATTTAATTTTCAGAAATTTTTGAAAGTTTTGTTTTTAAAAAGTTTTTATTAAAATCTCCAACTTATAATCTCCAGGAATCTGCAAAGTTATCATTCCACAAGCATTATATCCTTATATATAGATTTTATCCCGCCGATGTTATGCAGGTTTTCGTGTTTGTTTTCTCAGGTTTAACAGGTTATTTTGGACAAGGAGATGTTTTTGGAATCAAGCTTATGGCGATGCATTAGTCATGGAGCTTCAACATTCTCTTTGGAGGAAGATTTAACCGTGTAATTTCATTATCCACTGAGCGAATCAGGGGAGTATTTGATTTTATTCTTTTACTTTTTGCTTTTACATCTTATTATTTGAACATTGGGGACAATGTTCATCTTAAGTGTAAGGGGAGGGTAAAAGTACGATTTTAGAGAATACAATTGCGCTTGATTTTTGTTTGTTTGATGGTAGATGTGTAATAAAACTGAGAGAAATACTTGTTAAGGTAATTTTAGTGCCAAATTTAAAATTTTTTTACAACATTTAGGAGTGAAACTTTAGTTCTAATAAGCGTCTCACGGATAGGAGTTATATGACTAGCACAAAAACCGTACCACTAAAAAAATTTTTCCACCCTAAATATGTGAGGTTCGCCCCTAGAATTGGTAGGAAAAGCATTTATGCTATGATGTGTGTACCGGTAGCACTTAGATTCTAGAACTTGCGTTAGGACCATTCCAAGGCCACAAGTGAGACTACATTCGTGTAGTTAGATTTACTACATGATAAGAGGCATTAGGATTAACCCATTGTTTTACACCTGTGTTTTTGTTATAATTACTTTGGCTACATTAGTCAAGTAATTCTCCCACACCCTTTGCGTTGTACTCATTTTTAGTACACGATACCCTAGTACACCCCTCAGAGCCTATCTTTTCGTTTCGACCTTTAAGCATTTTACTTAAAGGAAGAATTTGTTACACCCCACTAAAATGTACACCCAAATCGCCTTAGCCTACCTTGTATGCACTCATCTTTAGTGCATTATTGTTACAACATTTGTTTAAACCCAAGTTAATTATCTAATTGATTACATGGTTGCTAAGTCGAGTCATATCCTTGTACATATTGTTTTGGGACGATTGGGACTCATGGGTAAAGTACTAGTGTAATGGAGTAATGGGGAAGAACATCATTTATTACCCCCATATATGCTAAATATTTTAAAAGTACTCCAAGTTTTTCGATTATCTTAATTCGAGTCATTAGATTAGTATTTGTAAAGTTATGTAAAAATTCAAGTGTAAGGGGGATGCAATGCCCCTATGATGTATTATTTTGGATGGTAGGGTAAAAGTGTATGCAAAAAAAAAAAAAAAAAAAAAAAAAAAAAAAAAAAAAAAAAAATCAAGAAAAACACAAAAAAAAAAATGAGAAAAAGAAAAATAGAAAAAAACATACGGACTACCATCCCGTTTTATTTTATGTTTATTTTATGTTTTTGTTATTTTATCATTAGCTTAAGATCGAGTCTAGTCTTGGCTTAGCAACATTGTATAGTACATGTAATTGATCAAGATCTTTAACTAGCCACCAGTAAAATATCCTTTATCCAACAAAACCGTGTTTTCCTTTTCCCTACACCTAACGTTATAACCCCTTTAAAAGCCCTCTTTGATAGTTTATCTTAGGTGCTTACGCCTAGTGGAGGAGGTTTTCGATCCTTTCCCAAGCCTATGGTAATCTATTTGCTATGACAGGTAGTGAGAGATATTATCCGTTTTCATTTATGAGATTTATTTTGATGACACTTGAGAGATGTGAGTATCTAAACACTACTTGTGAGGTGCTAGTATGTAATCTCCGTGCTTATTATGATTGAAGTGGAACGATTATTTGTTGTAATTACTTTTATGTTAGCATTAAATGACCCCTAACTTGTATTTTGATTAGAATAAAAGCGCATTTGCTTGAGGACAAGCAAATCTCAAGTGTAAGGGTATTTGATGAAGCGAAAAGTGTACCGCTTTTAAGGGGTCATTTAAGCCCTAAATCGTATTTATTTGATCAAATATTGCCCTAAATCGTTCCTTTTGTCATTTTAGGTACTTTTGAGGAGAAATCTGGAAAAGGAGGCATTTTGGACGTTTTTGGAGCATAAAAGTGAAGAAAACGACAAAGTCTCAAAAATCGGCTAAAAGTTACTCTTGACGGCGTCACAATTAACCCCAGACGGCGTCATGCTTTGGCAAGAAAAGTGGACGTGAAATTTACTCATGATAGGCCAGTGAAAATAGCATGTAAATTCTGACGGCGTCATGCTTTAACTTGATCGAGGGCGTCACGGCTTAAATCATAAGGGGACGGCGTCACGTTCATTGTTAGACGGCGTCAAGCCTTGATAAGCCAGAATGGATTTTTGAAGAGCTAAAGAGGGACGGCGTCAAGAAGGTCATCCGGGAACCCTAGAAGCGGCGAGGTGACGGCGTCACACTCCATAAGGTGACGCCGTCAGATCCAAAAATCTATATATAGTTTTCTAATCTTTTGTCATTAAGGAGAGCTTAGTGTGTGGAATTTTGGGAGAAAACCCTAGGACGAATTCAGCTACTTTTTCAGGGCTTTTTTGCCTTGAGATCTTCCATGTTTCATTGAAAGATAAGTTATCAATTAATCATTCAATATGTCTATGTGTTGTTTGATTCTATCTTATTCTTGTCTTTTGTTTAACATGTTAGGCTAAATTTATCTTGTGTTTGCTTAGATCTAATGAAACTTAGCTATTGATTATTGGTTGTTAGTGTGTTATTAGTTGTATTGGATGATTGTTTATCTATGTTAGGCTTAAGAAAACTGGCTAACTTCCTATTCGGTAACTTGCTTGAACGTCTTAAGAAACATGAACCAAACGCGTACTAAAGGTTTTTATGGTTGTATTTAATGCACAAGCGAATTCTAGTGATCCCATGTTAGGAGCTTCCTAGCCGGCTCGACATAGGAGTGAAGTAGGAGCTTGTAGAGTTGGGGAAGTAAGTACGCCACCCCACGAATGGTATTAAGGAATACACCCGTCATCCACGCGACTAATACACACTAATTAACCGGTAAAAGATAGTTAGGGAGTAAGGAAATCTAAGTAAACACATTTCTCTACACATAAGTTTCTCACCACATTTTATTTTCAGTTATTTTATTTTATTTGCATCCGTAGTAATTTTGGGTTAGTTGACTAGCAACTAATTCCGCCCACTCTATCAAAACCGAGATTTTACTTGCTTTCATAAAAAAATATAAAAACATAAAAAGAATCTTCCTCAACCCTTAGACCTAATTAGAGTAGCCTTTCACACCTAACGAACACTATTCCCTGTGGAGAACGATCAATCCCCCGTACTTACCACTACACTATACTACATCGGTCAGGTACACTGCCTGGTGGGGTTGTAAGCCTCTTGAGATCCCTCGAGAGGTAAAACCTGTTGTAAGGTTACAAAACCACGCAATCATTATTCCTGTCGAAAGTAAACCCATAAGCCCAAATAAGCTTGAGAAGGGTTTAATAGAAATTTTTATGAAATAATAGTTGTGGTTTATCCTTGATAATAGCGTGATATAGAAACCACCTCGGTAGGATTAGAATACCCATGGTTGTATATGTTCAAATCTCCAAGAAAACAGGGTTCATGAACTTGGGATTTTTGTGAGTCAAATAGGCCACTAGACCCTTGTTTAGGAAGTGTTCGAGACGCCTAGGAACCACAGGTTCATGGTTCGAACCTGTGGGAGATTGAGACTAAGGTAGGATGGCTTGAGTGGTATTCCAAGAGTGCTAATCATAGGTCGAATAGCATGATTAAACCCAGCCATTGACAGCCAAGATTTGGTGCCAAGAGTGGTCGAATAGAGGCATTAGAGGCATGTTGAGATACACCCCAAGAGAGGCTAGAAAATAAGGAAAAATTAGTACCCCAGGGAGCTAAGCTTTAAAGTCTTGTGTTTCTCCTCATATCGACCCATAGGAAAGCCAAGGACACCAAACATTGTCACCACTTAGGTGCTCAAAGCACAAGGCCGAGTGGTACCCGAACCTAGCCAAACGGATCAAGTCATGAAAGTTAAAGTAGCAACCAAACTCAGCCATGAACTAGAATACCAGGGGTGCATCACCAAGTTGTTAGCTTGGTATGTGTCCTCTGTTTTCCTTTTCGTTATCACAAGACCCAAAAACCCCTAACGCCACCTAGACCTAGATAGCTGGAAGGCGAGTGTACTCGATGTTGGTCACGAGATAAGGCCGAAACCACGATGGGAAACCCATCACAATTGCGAAGTAGGGAAGCTTTAGGAAGACTTCACCAATGGCTAACTAGTATAAGTCTGTAATGGTTTTGTTGCAAGTACCAGGCCAAACATCCTAAGTTACCAGGCCCAACTAAGACCGAACGTATAGCCCATTTTGACAAGCCTAGTTCACAGCTTCTTTAGCACAGCCCAAATCCATTCGACCCACTAGACTTGAGAGCACAATAGAGGACTTAGCCCAGCCCACTAATGGAATTATAATTTTCCCCCTCCTTAGGGAGAATTGGGCCGCAGCCCAACAGAAACTATAAGTGCTAAATTAGAGTAGCAGTTAAACAAATAACGTCGCAAGCAATAACATGAACACTAGCCGTTAATAAACTAGTTTACATAGACTAACATTCAAACTTGTAATAGCCGAAACACAAAAGAAACGTGAAACTTATTAACATACATAGAAACTTGTATAGGCAAATATAAAATTTGGCAAAAATAACTCGAGACACATATGGACATAGAAGTTATATAACCGGGAACAAAGAGAAAACCCACTACAATAACACATGTATACGAGAAGAAGTAGAATGGCCGAAACATGAAATGTGACGAAAAAGACTAAATACACATATACGAAAAATGTATAAACGCACGGAAAGATTTAAGATATATAAATATTAACGTACCCTCGTGAATTAAAAATATATAAAACTTAAACTTACAATAAAAATAGGTTATAACACACATCGACAAAATATATAGACATAAACATTTAAGAACGTAAAATATTAAATAGCCAAATTGTAAAACATGACGAGAACAATTAACGCGGTTAGACTAGATATATATTTGTATATAAACATTGTTCTACGAATGGGGTAATACACACTTTAACTAGGGATACATAACACGAACTAGTGTATTAAAACATGGCACTTAGATACACGATAGGTAACTCACATCAAGATATATATAACATACGTAGGATGTCAAACAAACAAGACAAAATTTAATGCCACTAAAAATATATCATTTAGTATGAATGAAATTGCCAAACATAAAACTTTAAACAAGGATAGTACGAATAGTTCATGACGAGGAAACTAGATAACTCACTTAAGTTAACGAAATATATTAAACTTCACCAAACATTAGGGAATAAACGGCACTAGTGATGACATAAACATAATATCAAATCAAACTAGGATGAATTAAACAATATATGTTATCCTAACATTAAAATATGAAGAAAGGAGTCGTGATAAATTTATTCTAAGTTGGTCCAAGAATTAACAATATATACTAACCCTTAGACCATTTACTAATTAGGTAATAAACGTCACACATGTTAAGTCATACTTTAAAATCAACATAAATAGACACAACGCAATAGGGTACACAGATACAATATAAGTAGGTACATATCACAACTAGACTTAAGTTAAATTCGTACCTAGACCATTAGAGATCCCAACCCCTCATTACCGTACCATTAGGTTAGTTGTAGGGTTACATCTCACCATATCCTTAGGAGACCTTAGTAACCACACTTAAGTGACAACGACTTAAACACACAAAAACATTTAAAAGTAACATCCGGACAGAATTGAATTTAATACTTGAAACTATGACATGATTATTTAATATAGGTTGCGTGTTGGTGCCGTGTACTCCCAAATTTCACAGCATTCACTGTTCAGACCAATAAAGGTGAGTTTATAGCCTCATTTTTACTTTTACTTGTTTTGGGGTGAGAACATGCTAAACTAAATTTTTATGGACTTAAATACTATTATACCCAAGTTATTACGCGGGTAGCCTAAGCTTGATATGTCCCCTACTGCCCAAATTTCATGAACCGTTAATTCCAGTGAGGAAGCGTGAATGTTATAAATAGATCTATTGGGAGTAACGTCCCCGTTCGGTTTGACCGGATAGGCAAACGAGCGTATACCATGTCAATGTTCAAGTGTCTGGGATAAACACTTGTTAGGGCTTTTATGATTTACATGTTCTAGAGCATGCAGAACTGTTAAAGCTTCGGTTACATGAACTTAGAGCTAGCGTAATAAAACATATACATGACTTTTTAATGAAACTGATGTTATAAATTTGATATATTTGTTTTAAATTAAAACCTAGGAACTCACCAGCTTTTTGCTGACGTTTTAAGCATGTTTTCTCAGGTAATCAAGTTATGCAAGTATGACAAGGATTGGCAAGGCGGCAGACATATACTTTAACCAACAAAAAATTTGATTATTGAAATTGACTTGTTTTTTAGGGACCATAACTTGTAAATAATCTTTGCAAACTAAGGATTTTATACTTTGAATTAAATAAATGAATTCATGTTTCTAAAGTGTGTAATTGGTTCTTCGTTACCTTGTGTTGTGATTTCCATTTCTGTAGCACTCCCAAAGACATGTATGCTTCCGCTAAGTCAGATTTTGGGGGTGTTACACTATATATTTGACATTTTCACCATTCCGGCTAATGTCCTTAGACCACTAGTACAAAAATGGGATTTGGTCACACATGTTGTTTTTCGAATGGCCACACAGTAACTTTTTTATGTGACTAAATGTACCAGAATAAAAAAAACAGCCACACTTGATCCGACTTGTGTGAAAATTTCGTCTTTCCAACTGAGGCTACAGTCACACATTAGAATATTTTCGCGACTAGAGGTATCTTGTAATTTTTTATTTTTTTTGATTATTTAGTCACATATAATTTGGGATGTGTGACGGATGCAAATAAGTTTGAAACATTAGTCACACTATATATATACATATGTGACAAATATATGTCACACAATTGAATAGTGTGACCAAAATCCATATATGGTCACATGAAGTAGTTTTGTATGTGGCTAAATCATATACTCAAGTTTGTCACACATTATTTAAAAGTGACTAAATCATATAGTCAAATTTGTCACACATGATTTAAAAGTCACTAAATGTGCTGCACTTAATTTTTCCCAAAAAAAAATTTCCCTCTTCTCACTTTTCACAGGCTCGCCTAAATTTTTCCCTAAAATCAAACTGCCCTCCTTCCCAAATTCCCAAATATTTCATTAAATCCTTCTCAAACTTTTCACATAGGTCTTCTTCTTCTTCTTCTACCAAAATAAAATAATGAACGGCACAATAACCCCTCCCCTCCCCCAACAAACTAAGAAGTTACAATGGTCTTCTTCTTCTTCTTCTACCACACTCGCACCACACTCTCAACTTTTCACATAGATCTGGTCTTCTTCTTCTTGTACAGGTCTTCTTTCTCACTCTCTAAATCTCTAAATCATTAACATATGTTAATTGTATAAAATTTGGATTTAGATTTTAAATTATTGGGTTTTTATAACAGATGGAGATACGAAGCCAACTTTTCAAGAGAAATTTGTGTATAGTTTGATTGAAGGATTAAGAGAGGTGAATATCGTTGTTTGGAATACCATACTCTTCAACATGATGACTTTATCAGCAGTCGCAGGTAATTGCTTTTTGTCTTCTTTGTGTGTTTTTCATGCTCGTGATGATTGGTTATTTAGTTTTCTAATGAATGATTTCATGCGGTGTATAGGTTCCAATTAGCAAAGGTTCTTTGTCAGAAAGGGTTGTTCCTGATGTTGATGCAAAACTACTAGAGGAGCTCGAGTCTATGGGGTTCTCAAAGGAAAGGTCGATAAGAGCACTTCATTTCTCTGGTGAGTGGTCTGAATCCCTTGGTTTGAGGTTTCTTTTTGGAACACTTCTATATATGTTCTTTTGCGCTGAATTTAACACCCTTGCGATGTCTAGTTAAATGCGTCTCTTCTTCATGTTTATATGCTTATACTATTTAGTAGGTAGATTTCTGAACACAAATAATAAAGCTCAGTGATGACATGCTTTTTATGCCTCTGCCATACAATTTAAACTAAAAAAAAAGAAAAAAAAAAAAAAACAAAACAAAAGGAAAGTCCCATTGTCCGTATGGTAGCTTTTTAAGTTCTAGCACATCCCCATAGCGTACTAATTGGTTCAGTACATTTTGGCGTTGTAACAGATTCTGCTGTCCCATATGCACCAACTCAGTAATGGACATGACTGCACACTGGAAGCTGATAGAAGAAGAGGTCGGTCTACCGAACCGATATGATATTTCTCGTTCTTTTTTGTTAGTTAAACATCCTGAAATTTTGTATGTTCTTTTTGCAGATTGAAGTTACCCTGATGCCTGTGGATTACAGGAAAAAGAAGGTACCACCAAATCCTAAAAATACACCAAACTTATTCTTTATAGCAATTTTTTCATGGTTTTCGACACCTTTGACCCTACTAGCATATTAGTATTTAATTTTTATTTCATTAATCTAAATTGAATCAGACTGAGAAAGGAGTAGAGTTGTCTAGCAAGAAAGGGTGGCAAGATAGGTGGGCCAACTTGTTAGGAAATGGGACAAAATGGTTTAAAACAGCAGGGTCGGTCAGATTGACCCGCATAACAGTTTTGAAGTACCTAGACTTTAATTGAGCTCAGTTGTTTTACTTTTCGTGACCCTTCATAGCTATTTTATATGTGACAATGCGAAAGTGTAACACATTTTTATGTACGAACAAAATGCAGATCAGGTGTACGGGAAGGGACTCGGTGCCTGATAACGAGTCTGTAGAAAGATTTATCCAGGAGGTAGGCTACTGCTGTACTAGTACATACCTCTGTATTCAGTTACATGTTGGTGTGCAAGGTGTACACATACTAGTTCATGCCTCCAACATGTGTTTTTTTCTTTTTCTTTTTCTTTTTTTATTTTATTTGTGGAAGTTTTTGGTATTAATGAAAATGAGCTGTACTGACTTCTGCCTCTGTTTATTAGGTGACCCAGTTCAGCTCCCAACATGCTCGTTCAAATAAGTATGTCCTTGTACATTGTACACATGGCCATAATCGGACAGGATATATGATTGTTCATTTTCTTATACGGTCGGAATCAGTCTCCCTCACAGAGGTAGGTGATTAGACTTTTAGAGAACTCATGTGTGGTCTGTCTCTTTGTAAAATCAAGCTTGAAATCATGTATATAATGGAACTTGTGCAGGCGATAAATAGATTTTCTAAAGCACGTCCTCCTGGGATATACAAACAAGATTATATTGATGATCTATGAAATTTTTTCGGTGAACAATAGCCTAGAACCTTTGTTTGCCCACAAACCCTAGAATGGAAGAAATCACCTGATCGGGATGATGATGTAGCTTCTGGTTTTCATGTCTGCATCGCAGATGTTTTCATGCTGGAAGGTAGTTTCTGATTACATTTTGTTTTGCGTGGAAGCGTTATTTATGATATGATGCAATGTATCTATGACTTACTTTGAATGATTAGTAATCATGATGATGGAAAGTTTCTCCCTTGTACATAATATTCCAATTATATATGTTTGCAGGGCAATGATTTTCAAGCAAACCAGATGATGAATGATTTGGGAGAAGGTGATATGACAAATATCGTGGGAGCAGGGGAGATGTCAATGCCGTGGGAGAAGACGAGATGGAAAATGTTTTGGTACCTAGAGAGATGACAAGTGATGATATATTGGGAGAACCAGTGCCTTTTAATAAGATGGAGTCAATGAGGCAGTTCTGCAATGATGTTCTTAAGTTGAATTCACGGGTAAGTATTTGGCACACTCTACCTTTGGCGTGTATTCAAAACTTTTTTATATAAGACAAGGTAGTTTTATTTGAGTTTAGCTTTCGATGTTTGTGTGTTACAATATCTTGAGTCATGATTGTCATCTGGATCTGATTACGTTCTTTTCAATTTTATATCCGAATTTGTGAGAATCCAAGACTTGGTAACCTGTTAGTTTATCATTTATGTATGGGGAGACAACTTTCTTATTTCCATCCCCTTTTCATCAATTCTCAGGGACGAGGAAAACCACAATTTACAGGATCACACCCTGTATCTCTTAGCAGGTATAATTTAGTGCTAAATTGTTGTGGATTTTTCTTTATTTCTTCATATGATGTTCTGTCATTTAAGTGGATATAAAATTAGAAGCTATTTTCCAGTATAAATAGTTTCTTTTTTGGTGACTTGTATGTAGGCTGGTCAGGTCCTTGCAAGAGCTGAAAGTGAAAGTGACGGGCAACAATGGAAAGTGATTACTGAATCAATTCAAATGGATGCTGAAAAAATCTTCAAGATGATTGGAGAGGCGTACGCTAGTGTGTTAGTTACTTCTGCAAATAACTTCATTTACTTTCATGAATCGGAGAAAAGATGAAAAGGTTGGACGAAGAACCTGAAGCCCTCGTTGAAACTGCTAGTGTATTAGTTACAACTGTTAGTACTGCTATTGTATTAGTTACAACTGTTAGTTATAAGTTAGTACTGTTGGTTCATATAGTTAGTACTGCTTATATGATATGTATTAGTGGTTCAGTTTTATACATTCCAATTTTATTGTATTTGAATTTGTTTTGATATATATTTGAATTTGTTTTGATATATATTGATTTCTTAAATGTGAATAAAAGATGTATATAGTCACACTTATTAACACTTTTGGTCACTGTTTGCTTAATTCGTTGTGTGACTAAATATTACAAAAGGCCACAAAAAAATTCATGTGACAATTGGATGATCAATAGTCACACAAAATACAATTTTTTTTACTTTAAACAGCATATGGTCACACTTATTAACACTTTTGGCCACTTTATGCTTAATTGTATGTGACTAAATACCCAAAACAAACATGTTTAGTGTGACGAAATATTACAAAAGGCCACACAAACATAAAATTCAAGTGGCCATTGGATGAACAATAGTCACACAAAATACACATTTCTTCACTTTAAACAGCATATGGTCACACTTATTCACACTTTTGGCCACTGTTTTTTAAATTGTATGTGACTAACTCCAAAAAAACAACACACGTTGTGTGACTAAATCATCACAAACGTCACATTTATTATATATTCATGTGACTATAAAGTGTTTACGGTCACACAAAAATGATTAATCCAACAAAACTTGTGCCTAATTTGTCACACATATTCGGATTTGGTCACTCTTTTTCAATGAAAACGGTCACAAACTAAACAATGTGACCATATAGCACCTATAGTGGCGCGACTTTTCGTCACACACACCCAAAAAAACGTATGTGACTATATGCATATAGTCACACATTTTTGGTGTGACAAAAGCCACTTTCTGTACCAGTGGACAAAATGTCATAAAACTGACCTTGTGTGAAGATATGCTTCGTCAAAAACAATTTCACCGTACCAAGTAATGTGGGACAATTAGTTGTGTTTCTTTTTACTCTGTGTTTCATATTATGCTATTAACAAAAAAGAGAACTTATGAAATTAGTTGAAGGCTTCTCACAGTAAACCCTAAACAAATGAACAATCTTAATATATACCATGACTTCACGATTATCGTTTCCCATTTTTATTTTTCATCCGCAATTTGATACTTATGCAAAGAAACATTCGATTTCACTGATCATAATAATTTTCCTGCATATTTCATAGAGATATCTATATATTTTAGTATCTTTATATGTTTTGTAACTTTTAGTAACACATTACATAATAATGATGTCCTCCGGTTCTTATAACCGGTCCAACTGGTCGAACCGGTTGAACATCGACCCGGTAAGATGGCCGCTTCGATTAGGGTTCGATTTTCAAAACCTTGGTTGAATCAGCAATTGTCTTATGGTGAAAAGAAAGTTGACCAAGCAAAAGTGTATAATTTGAAAATGCTAGATACATGTACAAATGCTAACCAGATCCAGTGGGGGGGGGGGGCTAGAGGGTACTCGGCCACCCCCAACAGTAGCAGACCTACCCCATGACAAGGTGGTTCTCAGAAACCACTTTAGAGATCGAAGCCTTTTAGAAGGTATATATAAGAAAAATTAGAACCTACCTTAGAATTAGATCGGGAACCACCTTACATCTATGTGAGAAGAAAGAAAGACAAAAAGCAATTCATTGAATAATACGAGTAAAAATGGTATTCTTGTTTGAATGGTGGTATTAAGGTCTGTATTTCTTATCAGGAAGATGACCCAAAAAAGAAATAAAATAGTCTTTATTTTATTGTTAATGATTTAGTGGAAGTGTGGTACTTGAATACTTTTATTAAAAAGTTCAGTTTTAACCCTCTAGTTTACAATTTATCAATTTCGTTATGCTTAAGTTTACAATTTATCAATTTCGTTATGTTTGAATCTCTTTCGCAAAAAACCACTATATTAGTCTGTATTATGATCGAATCATCTTCGTTACCATTTACGCCAAACTTTGCTCATTTTGTTCATTTTCTCAACTGATCAAGTAATTATATGTTACTACCCAAAAAAATATCATTAAACCCGTATGTCGAACGATTCAAACATCAATCCGACTTCTAAAACAAACAATCGTATGTTGCTACCAAAATTTTTTTGGAGCCCCCCTTAATACTAATTCCTGGCTCCGTCCTTGGGCAGATCATAAATAAATATACATATACTATGAAAGATTCGGGAATAGACCATAAACCACAAGACTAAATCGTTTATGTCTGATTATATTGAGATTGCTTCCATGAAAAAACCCATCTATTTAAGATACTTTTTATAGATACCTGAATTTTTGTGCAAAGGAACGACCAAAATAATCCGTTACTTATACAATAAATAATTATATGTGGCTTTGAATGATCCTTTTGTAGTTGATGCATTGTTAAATACACGCTCCCCCACGCGCACACATGCACTTGCCGGAGGTCTCATTGGAAGTAGTCTCCCCACTCCCGGGTTCTTCTGGGGGTAAGGGTAGGGTCTGTCTACATTCTACCTCCCCCATACCCTGCCCCGGCGGGATTGGGTTTGTTGTTGTTGCATTGTTAAATACACCATTAGAATTGACCCAAAAAAAATGTGAGTCCACAAAAAAATAAAAATAAACTTGTAACATATGTGTTTCTAGTTTATCCTTGCACGGTACCAAACTTATTTCTATTACATACTAAGAAAAAGAGTATTATAATTTTCATTGACTTAATGTTAGATATACCTCATCCCTTTAGTTCACAAGTAAATATATTTCAAGCAAAACACCCATGATAAGAATCAGGAAACGACGCTATCAACATGTGAAATGTGTAGTCTTTAAAGTACTCACATGTCATATTTGTACAAGCCTTTCTGGGAAAATGGCACAAAAATGCACTAAACTTAGGGTCCGTTTCCAATCAGGGTACTCTTCTTTTTTTCTTGCATAAAAGGACGCCCAACAAATTTTTTCAGCCGCTTTAGGTTTTTTACTAACTTTCGTTAACCCACTTCGTTAATAAATTACATGTTTTGTCATTGAATTCGTATAATCATTTCATGTTTGGTCCTTAAATTTTTTTTTCTAAAATATATTTTTCGAAAATATTTTTTTTGGAAACCTTTTTTACCGAAAATATTTTTTTGAATTTTTTTTTCTAAATTTTATTTTTCGAAAAAAAAATTTAGAAAAAAAAATCGAAAAACAGGTTATAGAAAAAAAATTCAAAAAAAAATTCGAAAAAAAATATTTTCTAAAAAAATATTTTAGAAAAAAAATTTTAAAGACCAAACATGAAATGATTAAACCAATTCAAGGACCAAACATGTAATTTACTAACGAAGTGGGTTAACGAAAGTTAGTAAAAAACCTAAGTCGGCTGAAAAAATTTGTTGGGCGCCTTTTTATGCAAGAAAAAAATAAGAGTACCTTGATTGAAAACGGACCCTAAGTTTAGTGCCTTTTTGCGCCATTTGCCCTTCTTATATTGGTTATGAAAGTTCAATGACTATAGGTATGTTTGGCAAAAGTAAATGTTGCTGGTGCTGGAGATGGTGCTGCAGATGGAGATTATAAAAAGAAATTATTTTTATAAGCTACATGAAGTAAATTTTCAAATATTATGGAAGATTATTTTTTTTATAATCTCTTCTAAATTTTGTCTGCCAAAAAAAGATTATTTTTTAAATAACTTTTTTTTTTTTTTTTTTTTTTAAATAAGCATAATCTCTCCATAATCTCATGTGCCAAACAAAGCCATAAAGTATTGTTCTCATTTCAAGAATGAGTCCTCATTCAATAATGACTTTTCTTAATTCATCAGTCTGCAACATGAGTCCTTATTTATGAAAGCAGTATGGATGATTCTTTTTAGCATATATTTTTAGGAATTACAGAACTCCTAATAATAATAATTAATGAGCATATATTTTCTTATATCATATACTTTAGGATCATACACAAAGCTTATAGAAGTCTTGTAGCGCGTAATCGAATCAAATGAGATATCCATAACCCTATGAGGTTATTTACATGTTCTTAACGTCAACTATCTATACAAAATAAATTGATTAACTGTTGATAAAGAAGCCATACCATTGTCCATCGCATGAGGACTATGAACCTCCAGAAATTAGACAAAAACATGCATGTTATTAATAACATGTATACATCCTATTGCAAACCCGAATCATGTAAAATTATCAATCAAAATCAAAACAATTTTTATTATCGCAATCATATATATATATATATATATATAAACTAATAAATCTGAGTTACATTTCATAATGGATTGTGAAACCTTAATCAGATCGATTGACCATTTGACATCCGGCTGCAAACCCAAATCAAGATCGAATTTGCAGGATGAATGCAAACAATAAAAATAGAACAACCCATAAAAATATCATAGCTCAGTCATTTGTATTTCTTTACAATCGGACATACACTTGCAAATAATAAGAGCAATATTAAATGGGAATGAAATTTTATAATTTCGTACCAACTAAACTTGAAGATTGAGAATTAAACAGAAACTAAATCACAAGATACAATCTCATTTATTAATCATGAAAAGAAACGTGAAAATTAAATGGGAATTGTAACCTATTAAATGTCAGTCAAACAAAGCGTGTAATAAGAGTGCAATGTGAAACTTTTATATGCCAAGTGGCTTTTATGACATGGCATTTATGACGTGGCAGGGTGTCCAGGTGGCTTTAGTGACATGTAAAAATTTCAAAAAAAACCTTCTTTTATTATATATATAGATATTTATACACTTACTGTTAGGAATATAAATATTCATCTGAAGACTCGGTCACCCCGAGTACTCATTAGCATTTAATAGCTCTGATGCACGTGATGTGTCGTTGCGGTTTAGCAGTTTTAATGCCTACTCAAGTTTTAAATTTATATTTAGCCGACTTATCAATAACACACACACTTAACGAGCAGTGTACCCGGTCAGTATGAATATAATGGTAAGTAGAGTGTCGATCACTAAGAGTGGAACGTATTATCTCGTTATTCTAATCAGTATTTTAATATCCTAACGCAAGGGGGTTTCAGCCTGAGAGACTGGCACGATTTGTTTGCAATTAAATAATAAAATAAACCAATAGGCACGAATCAGCAAGTAGCACACACGTACACAGATAAATACTCGAGACAATAAGAGGGCTGTCCTTATGATTAAGTAGATTGTCACTTGTTTTTATTGATAGCTTTATATGAAGTGTATGTAGTTAACCCTTTCTCGTTGGTCCTATTCTTATCGGCGAGTAAACCCTTAATGATTACTTATGTCTAAAAGTTATTCCTAAGTGATCAATTTAGTAATAACCGTGGGAGCCACATTATTTTCCGCAGTCAAATGCCCGCAAGCCACTAATAAACACAGAGGTTATCAATGCACTAATAAGTAGTAACCAAAGACATCAACATATAAACTTTAATTGATGGGAAAGCAAGTATTAAAGGGAGTGCAATCTTTCGTTGTCACATTACACAGGCCACCAATCCTGATGAATTAAAGTTTGCTAACACAATAAAACAAAACTACTTAATGAATTAAACACATGCAGCACCTTCTTACAGCTCTTGTATCTTCGTTTGGTGTGTCTTGTGCTGCCTCCTTGACTGAATTCGTCCTAGGGTTCTGCTGCTTCGGTCTTCGAATCTAATATATTCCCCTCGAAATTCGTCTGGTCTTGGGGTATTTATAGTTTCTGTCTGAGGGAAGATGCGGCGCATCTAGTAAGTAGATGCGGCGCATTGACTTAACTTCGCATGGGGTCCAAGATTATAATATTCAGGAATATTCGTACACCGCCAGAAGATGCGGCGTAACTCCATGATTAGATGCGGCGCATGTCCTCTTGTATCTTGGATCGTATCTGGTGGAATCTTAATAGAGATGCGCCGTATGTAATGAGTGAGATGCGGCGCATCTGGAGCAGATTAGTCTTGATCTTCTTCATTTCAGTAGACTCTTAACTTCTTGCATGTTTTGCTCCATAATTAGTCCAAAATCGCTAAGTTTCACCAAATGCTTGTTTTTACCTGAGAATTACAAAAGTAAACGATTAAGTATCAATCCTCATACATAATATAGTAAAACAAGTCAAATTAATAGGATAAATGATAGTAATAAAATGTACTTATTTGAGTTCATCAAATATCCCCCCACTTGAACTTTACTTGTCCCCAAGTAAACCTTAGAATTTCTCTTATGAAAATGTATCCTAAAAGATGTTAGGATTTATTTTTATATTTAAGCATGTATTCGTTTATTTCATAATCACACAACTAAACACTTAACGAATTAGAAGTAAAGTAAAATAAGTTGATAAAAGCAAATCTAATCGTTTAACTGTCCAGTCGTGTCGAATATTCTATCATAAGCTTGGCAAGTATACACATCTCCTCCACTAAAGCTAAGGAATAACAAGTCTAAAGCGGTAAAAAGGGTTTTTAGGCTTAAGGGTTAATTATTCTTGATTACTATCGATCTCAAATTCCAGAAAAGGCGACAAAATCACAAATACATGATCGAATCCACGAACACGATACTTGCAATTGCTCAAATCCTTAACTCGGATAGGCTAAAGATAGGTCCAAACTTCACCAATAATAATATATCAAAAAGGGCGACAAAATCATAAATACATAGCCGAATCCACGACTACGATACTTAAGATTGCTCAAATCCCTAATCTCAATAAATCAAAGGTTTGGTTGGATAAAGAATAATACAGGGTATGGATAACATTTGGGATATAAATTGGTGTAAAATGAAAAATAAACAAAACAAATAAATTAAAATCCTAAGTGTGGTTAATCACTATCCCAACCATCCCATGAATAAGACTCATATCATTGAATAACTCACGCTTTAACACTTGAAACACACGCTTTAGGTAGACACGAATTATACTCAACAAGATCTTAATCAAAGAATAAACCTTAATTGGCGTTCCCATAACTGCCAATTCCCATTCAATCCATAGATATAACAAATAGTGGTGATATCGACCACTTAATACAAAACTTTACATAAGTCGGTTAAAACAAACTTCCAACTCTTCTTTCTTTCTTTTTTTTTCTTATTTTTTCGATTTTTTTTTTTTTTTTTTTTTTTTTTTTTTTTTTTAAACATAGACATAGATGTGTAAAATTTCACCACATCACTATAATGATAATTCTGGATAATTTTTCCATACTTTTCATACTTCAGAAATAACGGTAATAGTGAAAGTAGTAAACACACGAAAAATAAACTCAAAGATATACAATATTTACTTTCACTCCAATTGCATTGTGCAATTTCCCGACCTAACCATAGATAATGAATTACGCACGCGAACACAGGTAATGTAAGGAAACACACTTTGCCTATAGCAATTAACCAACCACGGATTCTAATCTACAGGGTAGGCTAAGGTGTAAGGGTGTAACGAAACATTTTAAACATAGGTGTAAGAAATGAAAGGAATGGCTCTGAGTGTTTTTCTAGGGGTATCTTACTCTAAAAATGAGAGTAACAAAAGGGTTTATACGGGGGTTAACTAACCAGTGTAGTTAGTTAATAACACATAACATATAATAGGCTATTTGGGTGTAATCCTAGAATTTTTCCAATTTAGACAAGTCATTCCAATTATATAAATATAATACTTATTATGATGGTCTCGAATAGTATACAAGCCAAGTTCTAAAGTTTACAAGTCACCGGCACACTCATAGATTTGTGAATTTTGAAAAATCACAATTTTTGAAAATAACGTCATGTGTGCAGCTATGCAACTTAGATCTTAAACAAAAACATGCTAAAAATTTTTAAGTTTGATATATTAAGCACATTTTAAGCATAATTTTTGAAAAAGTTTAGGACAAGTAATTGTTAAGTGTTCTAATTCTCCAATCCCCCCACTTAAGTTAAACAACGTCCTCGTTGTTTGTATAAAAGGTTAAAAACTGAAAAATAAAAGAATTAGAACAGAAAAACTCCCCTGAGATTTGCTCGGTATGATCCTCCATTTGATAAGAGCAAAAATCATCTTTCTTGTGGATGAGAACGTTAAAGCTTCATACTTGATGTATCCACAGGAAATCCAGGAAACTATAATACCACCAACACTTTAAAACACACCTAAGATAAGGAAGGTTCAAACTTGCATAATACATTAGTAGTTAGGAAAAATAAAACTTAAAAATTAAAACTGAAAATCATCAGGTCAGTCGATGCGCCGTATCTTATGGAAGAAGATACGCCGTATCGAGCCTGGAATAAATACGGATCAGAATAAAGATGTGCCGCATCCTTAACCAGGGATGCGCCGCATTAAAATAAACTGATAAAAAGTTTTAAAGTTGAAAATAAAAATGCAGAAAAATAAAATAAGATATGACCATTGCAGGAGATGCGTCGCATCTCAGAATTGAGATGCGCCGTATCCTCATGCGGGCCTGACAGACTCGACACAGAATTAGAAAATAAAATAAAATATAAGCATGGGTTGCCTCCCACGAAGCGCTTGTTTTTGTTCGAGTCACGAGCCTGACTCCACCCTTATTTACTGTGTAATAGGGTGTTGTTCCCCCCACTTGAGATCAAGTGCGGATGATAGTAGCAATAAACACGAAAAGAGTGTAAAATTGCTAGTAGAGATGGAAGAAATAAATAAAGATTATACCTTGGCAATATATGTACATCTTTCCTATTCTTACCCGGTTCGGTTGATAAATTGGATGACTTGACCACTTCAACTGAAAGAGTAGTATGTTGAGGAAAAATGAGTCTCCTTTCGTCTTGGTTAGTCTCTTTGGTAGTAAAGCGTCCCTTGACTTCCGCAGAAAATGAGAAAGGGTCATTGGCAGGTAAAAGTTCGAGTTCCTCTATATACTTCATAGGGTCACAATCATCATCTTCATCAATCATAGCAATGTTTAAGAGCTCATCACCAAACTCTTCTTTGAGCTCCACCAAATACGGGTTGATCACAGGTGCTTCAATAGGTAGTGTAATATACTCTACCTCATTATCCTTTTGTTTTGCAACCTGTTTAGGAAAACTAGCAAGATTATTAGTAACGGGATCAATAGTATTTAATAAATTTGTACCACTTTGTGTTGTAAGTGATTCCAATTCATCTTGTGAATCTCCATCTTCAACTAGTGGTCTTGCAATTTCAGCATCGTCCCGAATTTCATTTTTAAACAAGTCATCCCAGATTTCTTCAAAATCCCTCGTTGGGTCAAAATCTGGTTGAGGTATGTCATCATAGACTATGGCGTTAAATGGTTCGAAATCAAAATTAGAATACTTTTCATCTTCATCCGTTGGATTGTCTAATGGTGGTAATACGATTGCTGAATATTCTTCATCGTCATGTTCCGTATACCCATCATCTTGTGCAATCTCCGGAGAAAAAGTATTATCAATAACAATTGCCGGAATTGGTTTCACGGTATATGAATCTTCTTCATCATCATTTGACATACACCAAGTGTGTTGAAACGGCAACTTGTTTCTTTCTTTCCTTGACTTTTCTTGTCCTAAAATCAAGTATTCTTCCATAGTGATTTCTTTTGTCTCAATGACTTGTGCACCATATCTTGCTCTTTTCCAATCATTTACCTGATTATTGCTCAAGGCTTTTTCCTTTTCAAACCTAATATATTCTTCCATAGTAATATCCGGATCGTCCATCTCCCTGAAATAAAACTTACTCGTGCAAAAGAAGGGTGAAACGATCAAAGTAAAATAAAAGCTTCTGATATCTGTTGTTGATGCGTCGTATCCTATAAATGGGATACGCCGTATCTTAATACGTTAAAAATAAGCCAAACTTTTATTCAGAAAATAGATACGCTGCTTAGAAATTAGAATGCGCCGTATCTGTTTAATAATTCGAAAACTGTTTTTAATTAAAATAATAGATACGCCGTATCTGCTAAAGCAGATGCGTCGTATGGCGTTAACGTTTAGAAAAAAAAATTTTTATCAAAAACAGATACGCCGTATCTGCTAAAGCAGATGCGTCGTATTACTTTATCGCTTAAAAAAAAATTCTTATTAAAAACAGATACGCCGTATCTTGGGGAAAAGATGCGTCGTATCGAATTAATTAAACGCGTTGTATTTAAAAAATTAAACGCAATACGCCGTATCTGAGAGATCAGATGCGCCGTATCGTTCGATTTAGCTCAATACAACGATAGCAGAACACACAAAAATACAAAAAATAAAAAACAAATAAAAACACACAAACAAAAATAAACACAAAAACAAAAATAAAAGCAAACAAATAACACACAAAACAACAAATATGCAAAATAATACAATGATGCAATTAATCTAATAAAAAGAAAACCCTAATTAAAATACAAATCAAATTAACAGATAATAACAATTCACTCCCCGGAAGCGGCGCCAAAAACTTGATGGAGCGTGATGTGTCGTTGCGGTTTAGCAGTTTTAATGCCTACTCAAGTTTTAAATTTATATTTAGCCGACTTATCAATAACACACACACTTAACGAGCAGTGTACCCGGTCAGTATGAATATAATGGTAAGTAGAGTGTCGATCACTAAGAGTGGAACGTATTATCTCGTTATTCTAATCAGTATTTTAATATCCTAACGCAAGGGGGTTTCAGCCTGAGAGACTGGCACGATTTGTTTGCAATTAAATAATAAAATAAACCAATAGGCACGAATCAGCAAGTAGCACACACGTACACAGATAAATACTCGAGACAATAAGAGGGCTGTCCTTATGATTAAGTAGATTGTCACTTGTTTTTATTGATAGCTTTATATGAAGTGTATGTAGTTAACCCTTTCTCGTTGGTCCTATTCTTATCGGCGAGTAAACCCTTAATGATTACTTATGTCTAAAAGTTATTCCTAAGTGATCAATTTAGTAATAACCGTGGGAGCCACATTATTTTCCGCAGTCAAATGCCCGCAAGCCACTAATAAACACAGAGGTTATCAATGCACTAATAAGTAGTAACCAAAGACATCAACATATAAACTTTAATTGATGGGAAAGCAAGTATTAAAGGGAGTGCAATCTTTCGTTGTCACATTACACAGGCCACCAATCCTGATGAATTAAAGTTTGCTAACACAATAAGACAAAACTACTTAATGAATTAAACACATGCAGCACCTTCTTACAGCTCTTGTATCTTCGTTTGGTGTGTCTTGTGCTGCCTCCTTGACTGAATTCGTCCTAGGGTTCTGCTGCTTCGGTCTTCGAATCTAATATATTCCCCTCGAAATTCGTCTGGTCTTGGGGTATTTATAGTTTCTGTCTGAGGGAAGATGCGGCGCATCTAGTAAGTAGATGCGGCGCATTGACTTAACTTCGCGTGGGGTCCAAGATTATAATATTCAGGAATATTCGTACACCGCCAGAAGATGCGGCGTAACTCCATGATTAGATGCGGCGCATGTCCTCTTGTATCTTGGATCGTATCTGGTGGAATCTTAATAGAGATGCGCCGTATGTAATGAGTGAGATGCGGCGCATCTGGAGCAGATTAGTCTTGATCTTCTTCATTTCAGTAGACTCTTAACTTCTTGCATGTTTTGCTCCATAATTAGTCCAAAATCGCTAAGTTTCACCAAATGCTTGTTTTTACCTGAGAATTACAAAAGTAAACGATTAAGTATCAATCCTCATACATAATATAGTAAAACAAGTCAAATTAATAGGATAAATGATAGTAATAAAATGTACTTATTTGAGTTCATCAAGCTCGTAGGAATATCAGTACTATTAGTAATAGTTTAGTTATCTTAGTATTTGTGGAGTGGGTCGAGTCTTTACCCACTATCAGCTCGCTCCACAGCCCACACGGGGCACTAATATTTGTAACTATAAATACCCCTCTCTACCTAGGGAGAGGGTTGGAACTTCTCACACTTTCAAGCTAATATATGCACATTTTCTCTCACTAGAAGTTTCCTCCTCTCATCTCTCTCTCTCTCTCTCTAAAAACCCACGGCCAAATCCACTCCATATGTGTGTTTATGTGTTATGAATATGCTACAATTGGTATCAGAGCCAAGGTTGCAAAAATCGCGAATCGGTAGTCGGGCGGTCAACCACCTTATAGCTTGTAATTGGTCTAGGCGGGATTAATCGGTGATTAATCGGATTGGCATTACCGACAAATTTTAGTTATTTCCGGCAAGTATTGTGTATTTCCGGTGAGTTTTAGGTATTTCCGGCAAGGAATTTTCTAAAAAACAACTTGTAATAGACTTAAACAGTTACTATAAGTGATCAAAATAAGTTTACAGTGAGTTTTGGGTACTTCCGGCAAGATTTATAGGTTTTCGGCAAGTTTGACCACCATTGACCGCCGTTGATCGCCGTTGACCATGGTTGACCAATTTGTTTGACCCAGTTACATAAATCAGCAAGGTCAGTGGCCTTGTAGCACCTAATCGGCGATTAATCGGCCTTGTAGACCTTTTTTTGCAACACTGATCAGAGCCATGGTTAGGTTCTAGTTATTGCATATTCACGGATTTGTGTTGAGATTTTGGCACTTTTATGTTATTTTTGTGTGTCGACTTGAAAAGTTAAGAAAATCATTGGTAGCGCTTTGTTTGTGGCTAAATCTGTTGAAAACGTGTACTTCTGTGTTCATAAAACTGTTTTACATCTTCCTTGATAACATACAACATTGTTAGTGCTTAATTGTGGAAGTTTTGAAGGTTTTCTTGGCAGCGGTTTGACTTTCGGACAAGTTTTTTTCGCAGCGGTTTGACTCTCGGTGAAGGATTCTTCGCTGCGGTTTGTGTTGTTCGGGTAATTATTGCTTGCGGTTTGGTCTGAATTTCTGACAGCGGTTTGGAGTATAACCAAAACAGGAAAAGGACAAAAAGTACTGAAAAGGACGTTTTGTCTATTTGTGGTTGCGGTTTGTTATTTCTTGTCGCTTGCGGTTTGGCGTTTAGCAGTAGCGGTTTGATTTTTTGGTGTAGCGGTTTGGATTCTTGCGGTTTAGTATTCTAGTGTCAGCGGTTTAGGTCTTTGCGGTTCAGGTATCAGCGGTTTGATCATTGCGGTTGGGTTAATTGTTGCGGTTTGAATCTTGCGGTTTGGTATTCTGGGTCTGCGGTTTGATCTTAGCGGTTTGAATAGTATTCCAGCGGTTTGAATCCTGCGGTTTTGGCATTCTGGTTCAGCGGTTTAATACTAGCGGTTTGTCTGGTATTTCTGCGGTTTAAATATAGCGGTTTGGTCTTCAGATTTTGCGGTTTGCCTAGTGTTTTTGCGGTTTGATACTTGCGGTTTGACTAGTACCCCTGCGGTTTGGGAATTGCGGTTTGGTACTTTTGTGATTGCGGTTTAGTTACTGTGATTTGACTCAAGTAATCAAATAACGGTTTGTTCTTGAATTTTGTAAAATCCCGCGAAAGAACTTATTTCTCAGTTTAAATCTCAAGAATTTTAAAATCCCGTATACAATATGGCAAGCATACCAAGCACTGCTTCTGATGACATTCAAGCAGCAGGGTCCGATACCCGTCCTCCTATGCTTGATAGGACTGACTATGAGTCGTGGGCACAACGAATATGGCTTTACTGCTTGGGCAAAGAAAATGGATTTAACATTCTTAAATCCATTGATGAAGGACCATTTCAGATGGGCACCACCAGAGACACTGTTACTACTGGTGAAGACGGAACTGTCACTTTGGGAATCGACAGGCCTCGAACCTACAATGATCTTAATGAGGAAGAAAAGAAGAGGTATGATGCCGACATTAGAGCCTCCAACATTGTCATTCAAGTTTTGCCCAAAGATGTTTACAAACTCATCAATTTCAACACTGAAGCAAAAGCAGTGTGGGCCAACGTCAAAATGATTCTGGCTGGATCAGAACTCACAAAGGAAGATCGTGAGTCACAGTTGTATGACGAGTTTGAACATTTTAAGATGAACCCAGGTGAGAACATTACAGACTACTATGTGAGATTTCATAAGTTGGTAAATGACATGAGGATCATTAGAATGACTATGCCCAACATCCAACTTAACTCAAAGTTTGTAAACAACATGACTCCAGAATGGGACAGATTTGTTACTGCAGTGAAACTCAAAAAGGTATGAGAGAGACAAATTATGAACAGTTGTATGCCTATCTACAACAACATGAAAAACATGCTGCTTATGATCGTCTGTTGAGAGAAAAACTCAATCCAACTGCACCAAATGATCCACTAGCATTTGTTGCAAATGTTCAGCCAATCAACCAATCATCGTCTGATCAAGCTTATCATCATCCCTATTCACCCCCATTTGCTATGAATCCACAACAGGATTCAGTTTACTCTCACACCGACAAAATGATTGATAACCTCACCAACCAAGTGTCCTTACTTGTTCAACAATTTAAAGCAACACTCCCTCAGACTAACAATCAACTCAGAACCTCATCAAACCCGCGCAATCTGGCAACGGTGGAGGATGAAAGAATTGTGGTTCAGAATGTTCAGGGGAGGCAGAACTTGAATCAAAGGAACATGTGTAACACCCCAACCCGATAAGGCAAAGATGTCATAATAATGGTTTCATATCAGATCAAACAAAGCGTACATCAACAGTAATACAAGGGTTACAAATGAAATACTGAGTACACAAGGTTACAAATGGAAATTTCAATAACTACTAAGTCTAAATATAATGTCTTCTAATCATTGCTAATCCATAATAGCTATCAAAGTCTTCTAAGTCCGAGGTTCTCTCCACTCATAACCCAGCTTCCAACTAAAACCTGCCGCAGGAAAAGAAATGCGGCTGAGCTTAAAAAACCTAGTGAACAGATATATATAAACGAAAACGAAAGCAAGAGAAAACGAACAGATATAGTATGGTGCATTGGAAAAACATAAGTATAGACAAAGGTACAAAGTAAGAAAAGAAAAGGATAGGCCAGTAATCCAACACGAACCAAATATAGTAACCATGTCTTCATAATCATATAGAGGGGAGACCTCTCAATCAATCAATTCCTTGTCAGAATAAAATCAAAGTTAACTATCCAAAGAAGGACGGATCACAAATCAAATCTTTATCATTCAAAAGTGAGGGGAAACATTCTTATACTCGTGGTTACACACCACAAGACTTCTCATAGGGACTGAGACGGGTGAAACGAAATCAAATGGTGTCTGAAGATTCATAGATACTTATCAAAAGCAAGAGATAAATAACAAACTATATCAAATACGTCATCGCCATGGAGGTTCTCGGGGTGCCCGAAGAGGCGTCAAAATGATTAACGAAAGGATCAGAGGTCAGAGTCAAAATCTGAAGATAAGGGCCAGATAGTGTCAGGCAATTACTATGCAATTATCAATGTCTTCAAGGTTTAATTAGGTTTCAAATCTTAGGTGGTGCAAAGTATAAGCTTTCAATTTCCAAAAGTGATATCAACAGGATCTAACCAAAAGCAAAGCACGAATCAGAGTGATGCGGAAGCAAAGATATTTAAGCAAATGCCTTATAGTCTACCCATTCCTCACCGGTCAAAACTTAGGTTCCTATAGGGAAATCTTAAAGCAAATTTTCAAAGGTTGTCTTACGAGCGCCTACAGGGAAAACTTAGTGGTCCTAACTTACACAGGCCAAGGGTAAATGTATTACAAATCGCAGCCTGTCTCTCTGATACCATAATTGTAACACCCCAACCCGATAAGGCAAAGATGTCATAATAATGGTTTCATATCATATCAAACAAAGCGTACATCAACAGTAATACAAGGGTTACAAATGAAATACTGAGTACACAAGGTTACAAATGGAAATTTCAATAACTACTAAGTCTAAATATAATGTCTTCTAATCATTGCTAATCCATAATAGCTATCAAAGTCTTCTAAGTCTGAGGTTCTCTCCACTCATAACCCAGCTTCCAACTAAAACCTGCCGCAGGAAAAGAAATGCGGCTGAGCTTAAAAACCCAGTGAACAGATATATATAAACGAAAACGAAAGCAAGAGAAAACGAACAGATATAGTATGGTGCATTGGAAAAACATAAGTATAGACAAAGGTACAAAGTAAGAAAAGAAAAGGATAGGTCAGTAATCCACCACGAGCCCGAACACGAACCAAATATAGTAACCATGTCTTCATAATCATATAGAGGGGAGACCTCTCAAACAATCAGATAATATGAGGGGTGTCCTCATTCTTCAAATGGAGTAGCTAACTCCCGAACTTGTGAAAGACGTGGATTGCACCCATACATCAGTCACCGAACAATAATATAATATCAAATCATGTTAAGTCCACGAACACGGACACGAACCTAGGATGCATCCATACGCCCCCCGAACAATAGTATAGGCCATAATAAATATAATGTGCATGCAACGAACAATATGGGGATGGTGTGTAACATCACTCGAACACACTGGAGTCATGCCATTGGTGCATCAATGACACGGCCATGTTACCTTCATGGCTAGGAAACAAACTTGGCTCGGGTATCAAACTGAAGGGTCAAAGGTCAAAGGTCCAAATCTTAGCAAAGGTCCAAGTAGTCTAAGTCATCGAATCATGGTCAAAGTCCAAATATCAAAGGTTCATGGCAAAGGGTTCATATCCAATATCAAAGTCAAACGAATCCAACCGAACCGATCAAAGGTTCATAATCAAATGGTTCATTTAAAGAAATCTTTATCAAATGGTTTTCATCAAAAATGATCTTTATTAACTATTTTCACAAAAGTAGTCTTTAAAAGTAATTTTCATAAAAGTTTAGTAAGGTTCCAAATAAAAGTGGTATCGCATATTTCATAAACATCATTTTAAAATAAGTTTTCCTCAAAGCATTTCCATGATATAATTAAAAAGGTTTTCACATCTAGTTACCAAAATCAAATGAACCCTTGAACGTGATTCGAATACTTATATCACAAGATAACGAACGAATATCAGATGGATCATTATAGAGGCTCAAAGCAAAAAGAGTCATATCGAACATCAATGTCTAAATGAATCAACAAACGAACCAAAGTGTAGGGGACATAGCAATGGCTTAGGGAATCTTAAAACGAATCAGAATCAAAGATCGAAGTCATGAGAAGACACCCTTACTGAGAAAGGGTAGAATATCTGTACCTTATACCGCAAGTGCAAACATATCTAGAATATAAGGATTGGAGACAACTCCATCTTCAGCGAATCTACACGAATACATGGTTGATGAGGCGAAAAGTGTACCGCTTTTAAGGGGTCATTTAAGCCCGAAATCGTATTTATTTGATCAAATATTGCCCTAAATCGTTCCTTTTGTCATTTTAGGTACTTTTGAGGAGAAATCTGGAAAAGGAGGCATTTTGGACGTTTTTGGAGCATTAAAGTGAAGAAAACGGCAAAGTCTCAAGAATCGGCTGAAAGTTACTCTTGACGGCGTCACAATTAACATGGGACGGCGTCATGCCTTGGCAAGAAAAGTTGGATGTGAAATTTACTCATGACGGGCCAGTGAGTTAGCATGAGAATTCTGACGGCGTCACGCTTTAACTAAATCAAGGGCGTCACGGCTTAAATCATAATGGGACGGCGTCACGTTCATGATCCGACGGCGTCAAGCCTTGATAGGCCAGAATGGATTTTTGAAGAGCTAAAGAGGGACGGCGTCAAGAAGGTCACCCGGGAACCCTAAAAGCGGCGAGGTGACGGCGTCACAATGCATAAGGTGACGCCGTCAGATCCAAAAATCTATATATAGTTTTCTAATCTTTTGTCAGGAGAGAGAGCTTAGTGTGTGGAATTTTGGGATAAAACCCTAAGACGATTTTAGCTACTTTTTCAGGGCTTTTTGCCTTGAGATCTTCAATGTTTCATTGAAAGATAAGTTATCAATTAATCATTCAATATGTCTATGTGTTGTTTGATTCTATCTTATGCTTGTCTTTTGTTTAACATGTTAGGCTAATTTTATCTTGTGTTTGCTTAGATCTAATGAAACCTAGCTATTGATTATTGGTTGTTAGTGTGTTGTTAGTTGTATTGGATGATTGTTTATCTATGTTAGGCTTAAGAAAACTGGCTAACTTCCTATTCGGTAACTTGCTTGAACGTCTTAAGAAACATGAACCAAACGCGTACTAAAGGTTTTTATGGTTGTATTTAATGCACAAGCGAATTCTAGTGATCCTATGTTAGGAGCTTCCTAGCCGGCTCGACATAGGAGTGAAGTAGGAGCTTGTAGAGTTGGGGAAGTAAGTACGCCACCCCACGAATGGTATTAAGGAATACACCCGTCATCCACGCGACTAATACACACTAATTAACCGGTAAAAGATAGTTAGGGAGTAAGGAAATCTAAGTAAACACATTTCTCTACACATAAGTTTCTCACCACTTTTCATTTTTGTTATTTTATTTTATTTGCATTCGTAGTCATTTGGGTTAGTTGACTAGCAACTAATTCCGCCCACTCCTTCAAACCCGAGATTTTACTTGCTTTCATAAAATTATAAAAACATAAAAAAGAATCTTCCTCAACCCTTAGACCTAATTAGAGTAGCCTTTCACACCTAACGAACACTATTCCCTGTGGAGAACGATCAATCCCCCGTACTTACCACTACACTATACTACATCGGTCAGGTACACTGCCTGGTGGGGTTGTAAGCCTCTTGAGATCCCTCGAGAGGTAAAACCTGTTGTAAGGTTACAAAACCACGCAATCAAGTTTTTGGCGCCGTTGCCGGGGAATAGTTATTGTTTAGGTTGAATTTTTATTTCTATTAGGTCTACTCACTAGATTCCTTTCTAGTGAGATTTTTATTTTATTTTTCTAGGTTTTCTTTAGTCTATCTATTTTCTTCGTGTCTTTGTTCGTAACCATACCATCCGACATCATGGAAGATGGTAATATCCTTAACCCCCACAACCCACCACCACAACAACCACCACCACCTCCTAGAGCCCGTACTTTAGGAGAGTATTCCCGTCCTAGCCACCATGGCTATCGAAACACCATTGAGCTCACTCAAGGAGCCAATATCACACCCTTGCGATCCGACACCATCCGGTTGGTGCAAAGCGGATGCGCATTCCATGGACTTCGTTCTGAAGATCCTAATCAACATCTCAAGGACTTTCTTAAAATCGTTGATTCTATAGACCTTGATGTTGCCACTCGAGAGACGACCCGATTGCGTCTCTTCCAATTCTCTCTGCGGGACCAAGCTAGTCAGTGGCTAGAACGTCAACCCGCAGGATCCATTACCTCTTGGGATGATCTCACCACTCGTTTCCTTGCTCAGTTTTTCCCACCGGGAAGAACTACCAAGCTAAGGAATGATATCTTGATGTTCCAACAACGTCAAGGCGAAACTCTCTACGAGGCATGGACTCGATTCAAGGACTTACTCCAAAAAGTCCCTCACCATGGCATAGAACTTTGGCTCCAAGTCCAAATCTTCTATGACCATATCAATCTCTCCACGAGGCAAACCATTGACCAATCGGCCGGTGGCAAGCTACGTGATCTAAGTGCGGAACAATCATGGGCTCTCCTAGAGGATCTTGCTCTTTATGACAACGAAAGTTGGAGTGATCCCCGTGATTTGAATAAAACGGTCAAGGCAATATCTTTGCCTTCGAACAATTCAAGCACTTCCGACCGTAGGATCATAGAACTTGAATACCAAGTCAAGTTTCTCATGAAATCCTACGAGGCTCCTAAATCTTCAAGCCAAGTGAACAAAATCACTTCCTCATGTGAATTATGTAGTGGTCCCCACGACACTCGTGATTGCATGGAACTCCCCGAACAAGCTTTTGTGGACTACGCATCCTCGCGTACCGACGGAGCGGGAGACAAGTGGTACACTTTCAAACCCGAGCCAAACCATTATGGTGATTCATACAACCCCTCATGGAAAAATCACCCGAACCTTAGGTGGAAACAAAACCAAAACTCTCAACAAACCAATTCTTCCAACCCACCTAATCGTTTCCAATCAAGCGGTTCCAACTCGAACCATACTTTCAACAACAATCCTTCCGGCAATGGTAGTACCAATAACTTTGAAGGATTGATGTCTCAATTTATGGCATCTCAAGAAGCTCGTTTAGCCAAGTTTGAAGCCGATTTCAAACAAAAACAAAGCGAGATGACCGATAAGATTGACACCTTGTTGAAAGCCCTCAATGACCGAGAAATGGGAGCACTCCCTAGCAACACGGTCAAGAACCCGAAACTAAATGTCAACGCTATTTCATCGGTTTCGTCCCCTAGTTCTTGTCCACAATATTATTCGGTCAATTCCATGAGCACGTGTTTCAAACAAACCCAAGTCGTTCCAAATGACCAAGAAGTTATGACATCCAAATTGGTCAACAACATAGTTGAAACACCTCCCACTCAAAACCTTGACTAAGAATTCAAGGAGCTCCACCTTGAAAGTCTGGTTGTTGATGTGTTGGATGAGAAGAAGCTCAAATTAGGCGAAAAAGGGACCGCCTTCGTTCAAAACAAACTACCTAAGAAGTTAGATGATCCGGGCTTATTTGTTCTACCTTGCAAGGTCGGTAATTCGGAGGCTTATGACACATTAGCCGATCTTGGATCAAGCCTTAACCTACTTCCGTTACCTCTCTACACCTCTCTAAAACTTGGAAAACTTGAAGAAACCGAGGTGATAATAGGCTTAGCGGATGGAAGTGTTGCTTACCCGGTTGGAGTAGTTAAGGACGTGTTAGTACACATTGGAAAACTAACCATTTTAGCCGATTTCCACGTCCTTGATATGGTTAGCGACCCTACATGCCCCTTGTTGATAGGTAGAGGATTTTTGGCGACCGCTAGTGCTATGATTGATTGTAAGGAATCTAAGATAGCGGTAGGAGAAGGAGATACTTGGTCAATCTATGATGTTAAGAAACACGCCTATGATACTAGTGAGGAACCGACACCCCATTGGTTAGAATTAAATAGGAGACCATCTAGATATGGACCTTGGATTGATAGAGACTTCATAGGACCCCAACGCCCATTTTACCTAGAAGAGGACTTTGTTAACCGAACACATACGGTGGAGCAACTCTTGGCTAGGGACACCGAATTGGATCCATTTGAAGACCCTCTAGTTTTTAGAAAGATGATTGATTTCCTAGGAGTTTTGCCAATTAACCTAGGAATGAATAAGTGGATTTGTGAGGAAGATGATCATAAGTGGAATTGGGATAAACCACCCAAAGATGGAGACGGGTCATGGCATATCAAGATGACATTGTATGACCCGGATGGAGAGAAGTTTGAAAAGACATATCGTACTAAGCGAACCAATAGGAAACTTCAATCCAAGCTTAACCCTAAAGACGTCCTTGATGACGAGCTCACTTACATAGGGTAGCGTGACTTTGAGTCTAGCTACAAGACTCGTTAATAAAGAAAAGCGCTTCTTGGGAGGCAACCCAAGCTTTATTTGTTTTATTTGCTTTGCGTGTTTATTTATTTGTTTGTTTGTTTTTATTTGTTTCCGTATGTGTGTTTAATTTTTATTATTATTGGTTCATGTTAAAAACTAATTTGTGAAAATGCTTTATTTTGTTTTTAACTTCGTCTTAACTACATATAAAGGTATTTTGCAAAAGATAAGTGTAAGGGAAATCTAAATCGGTTTATTAGAACACATATGAACATGAATCGTAATAATAATAAATTAGCATACATATTAGTATTTGTTTGAGTCAAATGCTTGTATCGAGTCATAATGATGTTTTGCAGGATTTCCAGGAAGTAAGGTAAAGGTTTTTCCAGAAATTTTCCGGAAACTTAAAATGAAAATTTTTGTCAGGTCATTTCTGACGGCGTCAGGGGTTATAACCTGACGGCGTCAGATTTAATTTCCAGAAATTTTTGAAAGTTTTGTTTTCATAAAAAGTTTTTATTAAATCTCCAACTTATAATCTCCAGGAATCTGCAAAATTATCAGTCCACAAGCATTATATCCTTATATATAGATTTTATCCCGCCGATGTTATGCAGGTTTTCGTGTTTGTTTTCTCAGGTTAACAGGTTATTTTGGACAAGGAAATGTTTATGGAATCAAGCTTATGGCGATGCATTAGTCATGGAGCTTCAACATTCTCTTTGGAGGAAGATTTAACCGTGTGATTTCACTATCCAACGAGCGAATCAGGGGAGTATTTGATTTCATTCTTTTACTTTATGCTTTTACATCTTGTTATTTGAACATTGGGGACAATGTTCATCTTAAGTGTAAGGGGAGGGTAAAAGTACGATTTTAGAGAATACAATTGCGCTTGATTTTTGTTTGTTTAATAATAGATGTGTAATAAAACTGAGAGAAATACTTGATTAGGGTAATTTTAGTGCCAAATTTAAAATTTTTTACAACATATAGGAGTGAAACTTTGATCTTAATGAGCGTCTCACGGATAGGAGTTATATGACTAGCACAAAAAACCGTACCACTAAAAAAATTTTCCACCCCAAATATGTGAGGTTCGCCCCTAGAATTGGTAGGAAAAGCATTTATGCTATGATGTGTGTACCGGTAGCACTTAGATTCTAGAACTTGCGTTAGGACCATTCCAAGGCCACAAGTGAGACTACATTCGTGTAGTTAGATTTACTACATGATAAGAGGCATTAGGATTAACCCATTGTTTTACACCTGTGTTTTTGTTATAATTACGTTGGCTACATTGGTCAAGTAATTCTCCCACACCCTTTGCGTTGTACTCATTTTTAGTACACGATACCCCTAGTACACCCCTCAGAGCCTATCTTTTCGTTTCGACCTTTAAGCATTTTACTTAAAGGAAGAATTTGTTACACCCCACTAAATGTACACCCAAATCGCCTTAGCCTACCTTGTATGCACTCATCTTTAGTGCATTATTGTGTCAACATTTGTTTAAACCCAAGTTAATTATCTAATTGATTACATGGTTGCTAAGTCGAGTCATATCCTTGTACATATTGTTTTGGGACGATTGGGACTCATGGGTAAAGTACTAGTGTAATGGAGTAATGGGGAAGAACATCATTTATTACCCCCATATGTGCTAAATATTTTAAAAGTACTCCAAGTGTTTCAATTATCTTAATTCGAGTCATTAGATTAGTATTTGTAAAGTTATGTAAAAATTCAAGTGTAAGGGGAATGCAATGCCCCTATGATGTATTATTTTGGATGGTAGGGCAAGAATGTATGTCAAAAAAAAAAAAAAAAAAAAAAAAAAAAAAAAAAAAAAATCGAAAAAATCAAGAAAAATACAAAAAATGAGAAAATGAGAAATAGAAAAAACATACGGACTACCATCCCGTTTCATTTTATGTTTATCTTTATGTTTTTTTATTTTGTTATTTTGTTTCTAGCTTAAAATCGAGTCGAGTCTTGGCTTAGCAACATTGTATAGTACATGTAATTGACCAAGATCTTTAACTCGCCACCAGTAAAATATCCCGTATCCAACAAAACCGTGTTTTCCTTTTCCCTACACCTAACGTTATAACCCATTTAAAAGCCCTCTTTGATAGTTTATCTTAGGTGCTTACGCCTAGTGGAGGAGGTTTTCGATCCTTTCCCAAGCCTATGGTAATCTATTTGCTATGACAGGTAGTGAGAGATATTTTCCGTTTTCATTTATGAGATTTATTTTGATGACACTTGAGAGATGTGAGTATCTAAACACTGCTTGTGAGGTGCTAGTTTGTAATCTCCGTGCTTATTATGATTGAAGTGGAACGATTATTTGTTGTAATTACTTTTATGTTTGCATTAAATGACCCCTAACTTGTATTTTGATTAGAATAAAAGCGCATTTGCTTGAGGACAAGCAAATCTCAAGTGTAAGGGTATTTGATGAGGCGAAAAGTGTACCGCTTTTAAGGGGTCATTTAAGCCCGAAATCGTATTTATTTGATCAAATATTGCCCTAAATCGTTCCTTTTGTCATTTTAGGTACTTTTGAGGAGAAATCTGGAAAAGGAGGCATTTTGGACGTTTTTGGAGCATTAAAGTGAAGAAAACGGCAAAGTCTCAAGAATCGGCTGAAAGTTACTCTTGACGGCGTCACAATTAACATGGGACGGCGTCATGCCTTGGCAAGAAAAGTTGGATGTGAAATTTACTCATGACGGGCCAGTGAGTTAGCATGAGAATTCTGACGGCGTCACGCTTTAACTAAATCAAGGGCGTCACGGCTTAAATCATAAGGGGACGGTGTCACGTTCATGATCCGACGGCGTCAAGCCTTGATAGGCCAGAATGGATTTTTGAAGAGCTAAAGAGGGACGGCGTCAAGAAGGTCACCCGGGAACCCTAAAAGCGGCGAGGTGACGGCGTCACAATGCATAAGGTGACGCCGTCAGATCCAAAAATCTATATATAGTTTTCTAATCTTTTGTCAGGAGAGAGAGCTTAGTGTGTGGAATTTTGGGATAAAACCCTAAGACGATTTTAGCTACTTTTTCAGGGCTTTTTGCCTTGAGATCTTCCATGTTTCATTGAAAGATAAGTTATCAATTAATCATTCAATATGTCTATGTGTTGTTTGATTCTATCTTATGCTTGTCTTTTGTTTAACATGTTAGGCTAATTTTATCTTGTGTTTGCTTAGATCTAATGAAACCTAGCTATTGATTATTGGTTGTTAGTGTGTTGTTAGTTGTATTGGATGATTGTTTATCTATGTTAGGCTTAAGAAAACTGGCTAACTTCCTATTCGGTAACTTGCTTGAACGTCTTAAGAAACATGAACCAAACGCGTACTAAAGGTTTTTATGGTTGTATTTAATGCACAAGCGAATTCTAGTGATCCCATGTTAGGAGCTTCTTAGCCGGCTCGACATAGGAGTGAAGTAGGAGCTTGTAGAGTTGGGGAAGTAAGTACGCCACCCCACGAATGGTATTAAGGAATACACCCGTCATCCACGCGACTAATACACACTAATTAACCGGTAAAAGATAGTTAGGGAGTAAGGAAATCTAAGTAAACACATTTCTCTACACATAAGTTTCTCACCACTTTTCATTTTTGTTATTTTATTTTATTTGCATTCGTAGTCATTTGGGTTAGTTGACTAGCAACTAATTCCGCCCACTCCTTCAAACCCGAGATTTTACTTGCTTTCATAAAATTATAAAAACATAAAAAAGAATCTTCCTCAACCCTTAGACCTAATTAGAGTAGCCTTTCACACCTAACGAACACTATTCCCTGTGGAGAACGATCAATCCCCCGTACTTACCACTACACTATACTACATCGGTCAGGTACACTGCCTGGTGGGGTTGTAAGCCTCTTGAGATCCCTCGAGAGGTAAAACCTGTTGTAAGGTTACAAAACCACGCAATCAATGGTCGTCTTATTATTAATATCTTCTTCAAATCAGATTTCTCATTTTAGTCGGCTTTCCATTTTTAGTAACTTTCCCATTATAGCAGGTTTCCGAAATTAGCAAATTTCCATAATTAGATAAATTCCACAAGGTAATTTGGTTAAGTCATTAATTAAGCCTCATTATGGAAATAGGGTACATTTTAGCAAGTTATAAAAGTTTAGGGTTAAATATAACAAGTTTCCATAGCTTAGGGTTTTAAATGTAAATATTCCAAAGTTAAAGGTTTAACATGAAAATATCACAAGTTACTCATTTTAAATCATATGCCATCCAGAATAACACTTTTAACCCTTTAGGTTTCACCACTTACAGATTATACCCCTTTAGTTAATTAAATTACAAAATAAACCCTATAATTACATAAATCACAATTTAACCCTTACCATATATATATTTACACATCAAGCACCTTATTTTGCCAGTTTACAGAATATACCCTTAAATTAATATGTGGTATGAAGACCCCTTCAAATTTCATAAATCACAAAACTAGTCCCTTTAGTTTCCAAAAACTATAATTCGAATCACATTTATTAATAATTACACATTAAGCCCTTTAAATATTCAAAATTACACATTACACCCTTAATATCATTATTTATACGAAATCACCTTAAGTTTCCAGAATTTACAAACAAGTCCCTCTATTTTATCTAATTTACAATTCGAATTACATAATTATACGATTTACAAAATAAATCCTTAAGTTACATATTTTACGAAAAAGGTCCCCATATCATATTTTATACGAAACCACCCTGGTCTAAAGTATATTACAAAAATAACCCACAAGTTTTATAAATTACAAAACACCTCCTTTTATTTACAAAATCCAATCGGTAACACTCTTAAAACACAAAACCCTAACCCTACTTTTCCCAATCAACATCCAATCATTAAATCATTATCAACACACATTAATTAGACCAAGTCCATCCCCAAAAACCCTAACCCTAAATCGTACCCCTTGTTTTAATTTCCTTTCTTGTTTTTCTTTAGAACCTGATATACAAAATAATTCGACAAGAACAATATAGGCTTCAACAAATCGAACAACCATTTTTCTAGAGTCATATGCATCGAATGGACCTCAAATAAAATAGGTTTCAAACCCAGAAAATTCGTATGGCTTATTTTAGATTTTATGTACGTTTTGGCCCTTTAAAATTATAACGATCGATCTATTGTGCATGATTCAATTTGGCTATTTTATATGGAACATATATGATGTAAGTAACGTAGGAAAAATACCAGGAGAAGCTTAGAACGAGTGAATGAGGCGTATGAGTTTTGTACCTCTCGGATCAACTATCGACAAACCAAAACTTCCCGCGATTGAACGAATGAAACCCATGAACTCCAAACTATTTTTCTTGCCTTCCTTAGACTTAGATTAACACCAAAAAAATATCCACAAGCCTCCAGAAAATCGTAGGAATGAGAGAGAGTTTTGTGTGTTTTATTTTTAGGGTTTCGGTAATATTAAAAGGGAAAATATTATGGAACCGTGTAAATAAGGGATGGGAGGCAATATTTTCGGTCCAAGCAAAGTGTAATAGTGATCAAATACTGATTTGGAAGATCTCCTAATTTTACTTGTGCTTATCCTTGATTTATTTGATATATAAGAATTAATATTAATAATAATAATACATAGGAATGTATAAATCAGCCCATAATGGTATATTTGTGTGTTCATATAAATTTTGTACTTGCAAAATGTTAAAATGTAGTAGTAAAAATTATTTTGCTTCATATCTTGTTCATTTCCAAAGGTTTGGGATTAATTTGGTACTTTATAAACTTATTAATCAAATTTTAAAGTTATAGGGGCAATTTGGTCTTTTTTACATGTTTTAGATTTTTGGGTATTACAACATGGGTCGAGGTAATGTGCAGATCAGAGTAGGGAATGCAAATCAGGGGCAGGGGAAGCAGCCCAAGTGTTATAACTGTGGGGGACTTGGACACATTGCCAGAAACTGCAATCAACCAAAACGTCCTCAGAACTCTGACTATTTCAAGGACAAGATGTTGTTGATGCAGGCTCAAGAGAATGGAGCTGTGTTGGACGAAGAAGAAACGTTGTTTCTTGCTGGCGATGGGGGAAATACTTTTGATGCCGATGTGGACGAGCATCCAGTTCAGGACCTTGCACTTAATGATCCCAACATCTTCAAAGCTAATGATTGTGATGCTTTTGACTCTGATGTGGATGATAAACCAACAGCTCAAACAATCTTCATGGCTAATTTGTCCTCTGTTGTCTCATCACCTTAACAAGCTGGTTCCTCCAATGCATCTGTGATTTCTGAGGTACTAAAGCTTTATGACATATATAACGTGGTTGATAAACAAAAGATTCCCAACGAAGTACAACAGACAGATGGGGTTGATTCAGATACTATTGACATGGGAAATAGTAATATTATTCCATATGAACAATATGTGAATCACAACAACGTGTCTGATGTACAAGGTGGTGCATCTTCTGTTGAAAATATTGCTTGTGTTGTAGATAATGCCTGTGTGGTAGATAATGCTTGTGAGTGGCATGAAAACACTGAGTTTGTCCCTGATGACACCTTGACCACTAGACTAAACATATATAAAGATCAGGTGGCAATTTATGAACAACGTGCTAAATTTGAACTAACTGTACGTGAGCAGAAAATGGATAGTCAAATGCGTACACTTATAACTGAGCGTAATTTAAGGGAGGAAACATTAAAACAAGAGTTGAATTCTTTGCAAAAACAGTTGGATCAGACTGTTAAACAAAAACAGGAGGCCCTAGAGCATGTAAATACACTAAAACAAGATTTCAAGGAAAAAGAAACACAACTCTTAAATGATTTCTCAAGACTTAAAACCTTAAAGAATAAGCTTGAAAATAAGTTGTACACGCAAGACCAATCTAGACAAACGGTTCAAATGATTCAAAAGCACAAAAAATTATGTGATAAGCGTAGTGAAAGTAATGTAGGTGAACCTAAATTAGCTCTCCTTAGGAAAGCTAAAGCAGCCCAACCTGCCTTATATGATGCCAATGTTATGATTATGCTTAGTCATGCCCCACCTGCTGTTTCATCTTTAGAAGAGAGTAATGAGATAGATGTGAGAAATAGAGAAAGAATGAATGAGAAAATGAAGGATTCCAAATGCATAGCCAATCGAATAATAGTCAAACCCCATGATTATTATGAGGAGAATCGATTGACTGTGTTTGCACCTCAAAAGAAGTTAACGCCTGAACAAATATTTTGGTCTTTAGATATGGAAAAGAGAAAGGCCGATGAGCTTGAAGCCAAAACCCCATCCCTTAGGAAAATTGCAGCTGCGATGGTGTATCCTCCCAATACACCTAGGCATTTGGTTCCTTTGACCCTTCCTACTGAATGTAAAACCTTAGTTAGCATATATGTACTTTGTCAACTATTTTCTGATTTTGATAAAACATGTAAGAAGAGAATTACACCAACCGGAATTACTGAGGGGGAAAGGGGTTTTGAACAAACAAAAAGGTGTTACTTAACTGAGGTCATTCCATTCTTTAAATTACTCAAGGAACAGTTTGAAGGAATGCAAAACATCCTTAATATTGAAGTAAATGTTAATACAAATATCGTCCTAAAAACGTTATTTATATTTTACGATCTTTGCTTAGTTTTGTTAGTGACAATTACAAAGTTTATCTTTAAGCAAAAGCATAAATAAGATTAAGTCTTTTACATTTATAGTGATAAGCATTTTACAAACACATTTTTACATCACAAAGTTTTCTAGAAATGACATATACAAGTTTACATGTTTATTTCTTAAAATGGAAACTTTATTAGTTAAATATTAGGATGACATCATGTACACAATCTTGGTAAGATTTTGTGATATTTTGTTTAGATCTTCAAGCCAAAGAGTTGACATTTGAAGATATGGAAAGATATAGCAAGATTTGGAAAGATTTGAAGATCTCTTAGCTGGCCTGACACGGCGGATCCAAAGTGGTACACGGACGGATCCAATTTTGGGGATCCGCCGGATCCGCCGCCTGTTGATCAGCTTTGCCTATAAATAGCAAGCTGATCATTTGGCCATTTCATCACTCATACAGCTTAAAATATATACTCATTCATTTGCATATCACTAACCCTTAGTTTACTAACATTTTATAGATCTTTCCTTTTGTAGCAAAGAAGATCTCAACATATAAGGAGTAACAGTCTGTTATCTTCCTTCTAACATAGAGTCTGTGTGTTCTTGTATTAGTCACACATCATAGTTAGTATCATTCATACAGTAGAGTCCGGTTAGTGTTTTAGTCCTCAAAACACATAGAGTGAACGGGAGTGGTTGTACCCTTGTAAAGAACCAAACGGGAGTGGTTGTACCCTTGTAAAGAACCAAACGGGAGTGGTTGTACCCTTGTAAAGAACTCGGTGTTTAGCTTAGTACCGGAAAAAGATTAAGCGACGTGTAAAGGTTTTCTCCGCCTAGAAGGGAGCTTGTTTCTTAGTGAAGATAAACTCTCGAGTTAGAGGCTCGAGGAGTAGAGTAGGGCAAGGAAGAGAGTCCTTGTAGCCGAACCACTATAAACGACTGTGTTGTGTGGTTTGATCTTTCCTCTCTTTACTTATTTACTTATATCAATTGTTTGTGTGCTTGATTGTTTACTTGACTTTGAAATCACGATAAGTAACAAAGCGAATTAATTTTAAAGGGTAAAACTATTCAACCGCCTTCTAGTTTTCCACAGTAAATGAAATGAAAGTAGTGTTTAAAGATATGGAAAATGAGGTAGCTCAAAATGCGATAGAACTTAAGAGTCGTGAGATCGAGAGAAAGAACATTCTCATCACCAATGAGAATTTGATTGCTAGATGTATTGCACAGGATATATTTTATACTGCCACTGATTCTGCTTTAACTGCCTGTCAATTTCATGAGTATTCCACTGCATTGAATGTTACTCAGAATCGTGTTGTTGAGCTTGAGGGGGAAAATTTGAAACTGCAAGAGAAAATTCAAAATGATGACCATGATAACACGGTCAAGCGTTTTTCAAAACTAGAAGTTGATCATCTTGATTTACAATTAAAATATCAACACTTAGAAGAAAAATGTAAAATATCAAATGCCAAGATATCTCTGGATGCTCCTGAATTTGATACATATTTTGAATTGAGTAAACGTGATGAAAAAATTCAAGCTCACACTAACACGATTCGATAGTTGAGGGCTCAAATTTCCCAATTAAAGTCAAATAAGAGTGAAGCAATTGGCACCAATAAACCATCGTCTTTGGATTCTCAGAATTTTCACTATCAGGACACTATTAATAAGTTACACTGTGAAAATGAGTGTTTTCGAGCTGAAAATTCAAAAATTAAACAGCATTACAAAGAGTTATATGACTCAATTAAAGTCACACGAAACAGTCATAATGAAAAGATAACTTCTTTGTAAAATGAAATTGAGAATCTTAAGACTCAGGTGAAAGGGAAAATGCCAATTGGAAATTGTGATAATGTTGCTCCAAAGGTTTCTGTTGTTAGAAAGTATGATGTTGATGTTGTGCCTATTCCAATTCCCCTTAGGAACAATAGGTCAGCCCATCAAATTTATCTCAATCACCTTAAGGATAGCCTGGATATACTTCGTGAGATTGTAGAGGAGGATAGGGCAGAAAAACCACTTGATAAAGCAGTTGTGGATGCCTGCTTCCTCACTAAAAGGTCTTAGGAATTTTTAGAGTACGTCATTGGCACTGGACCTAAGATTAATAACAAAAGAGATAGATTTGTTGCATCATCATCTACAACTAAAAACAAGCACATAACCTTTGATCTACCACAGAGAACATCAGAACCCAGCACATCAAAGTTAGGAAAGCAAATGACAGTAAAACAAACTAATGTTCCCATCATTACTTCTACAGGAGTAAAATGTGACACCAAAGCTAGCGGGTCAAAGCCTAGAGGCAATGCAAGGAAAGATAGGACTGCGCCGGCTAAAAGTGGTCACGAGAAGAAAGTAGAAGCCCAACTTAGGAACAATAAGTTTGCAATGAATAGAATGAATCGTGTTGATTCTAGTATCAAAAGTACTGTAATTAATCCGAATTCTAATGCTGTCTGTAAAACATGTAACGAATGTTTAATTTCTGCTAATCATGATGATTGTGTTGTGTCATTTTTGATGTCTCCTGTACAACCCCATGTTAAGAATGTTAGGAAAACAGAAACAAGTAAGAAAGTTTGGAAGGCAATAGGAAAAATGTTTGCAAATGTCGGGTATCAATGGAGACCCACTGGAAGGAAGCTCACTTTAGGAGATCAGTGCCCCTTAACTAAATTGAATAACCATAAAGTAGTGAAGGTTAAGGAATGGAAACCAACTGGTCGAATGTTGCCTTTAGTGACACAATGCCCTACTACTAGGTCAATTGCTTCTTCTAGTGTAATTTCCACTGTAAATACAGTTGCATCTGTGAAACCTGTAGTTCCAGAATTCGTGTGTGTTAACCAAACGGACCCCAGCTGTACGTGGGGATCCACATTTTTCAGTTATCCATCGTTGTCTATTTTCAAATGCAGGTCGTACAAATCGTCCTTTGGTATTTGGACTCATGCTGCTCAGAACATATGACTGGGGATCACTCACGACTCAAGAATTTCGTGAAAAAGTTTATCGGGATAGTTAGATTTGGGAACGACCATTTTGGGGCAATTATGGGTTACGGTGATTATGTGTTTGGCGACAGTGTAATTTCCCGGGTATACTATGTGGAAGGACTAGGGCATAACTTGTTTTCTGTTGGTTAGTTTTGTGACTCCGATCTTGAAGTTGCTTTCAGAAAACACACTTGTTTCGTCAGAGAGTTGGATGGTGTCGATCTTCTTAAAGGCAGTCGTGGCACCAATTTATACACCATCTCAATTGAAGAAATGATAAGGTCCTCTCCTATATGCTTGCTTTCAAAGGTCTCGAAGACTAAATCATGGCTTTGGCACCGTCGTTTAAATCACTTAAACTTCGGCACCATAAATGACTTGTCTCGCAAGGATCTTGTACGAGGCATGCCCAGACTAAAGTTTGAGAAAGATCATCTTTGTTCTGCATGTCAATTGGGCAAAAGCAGGAAACATACTCACAAACCCAAAACCATCAATAACATCATGGAAGTTCTTCACACCCTTCACATGGATCTGTGCGGACTAATGAGAGTGCAGAGTATCAATGGAAAGAAATATGTTCTTGTGGTGGTCGACGACTACTCTCGGTTTACATGGGTAAAGTTTTTGAGAACCAAGGATGAAACTCCAGAGGTTATCATCAAACGAATCAAGCAGTTACAAGTAAGGCTAAACAAAACTGTCAGAATCATCCGGACGGACAATGGAACTGAGTTTGTTAACCAACAACTCAGTCAATTTTATGAAAGTATTGGCATAACTCATCAGAAAAGTGTTGCACGCACTCCTAAGCAAAACGGTGTTGTTGAAAGACGAAATCATACTCTTGTGGAAGCTGCAAGAACTATGCTAATATATTCTAAGGCCCCGATGTTTCTTTGGGCAGAAGCAATTGCTACTGCATGTTACACCCAAAACCGTTCCTTGATACACACTCTTCACAACAAAACTCCCTACGAGCTGATACATGGCAAGAAACCAGATCTTTCCTTTCTTCGAGTGTTCGGTGCTTTGTGCTATCCGAAAAATGACGGTCAAGACTTGGGAAAGCTAAAGGCTAAAGCAGACGTAGGTTTCTTCGTTGGGTATGTACCAGATCGCAAGGGATATAGAATCTACAACAAAAGAACCCGACAAATTATGGAAATGATTCACGTGACATTCGATGAGCTGAATGAGCAAACGGCTCCTGAGCAAACCGGTTCTGGACCCGCACCTAATCTATTGACACCTGGACCAATTAGTTCAGGTCTTGTACAGAATCCCACGTCTGCAGTTCCGTATGTACCTCCCACCAGTGATGAGTTGAAGAAGTTATTTGATTCGATGTTTGACGAATACTTTGAGCCACCAACGGGTAATGCTACAATGGAAGCTCCACCTATACCTCCAGTTGTTGATGCTCAAGTTCCACCTAACTCAGAAGGTCCATTTATGTCTGTCTTAATTAGTCAAGATGCACCATCTGCCAGTCAATCGCCTTCATCATCAAATATTCAGTCTTCTTCGGTACAACAAGGTTCTACAGAAGACAATTCTTTTGACGTGAATCCTTTTGCTCCTGTTGATGATGTTCCATTTGAAAATGTATTTGCTCCTGAGTCTTCCACTGATACATCTTCAGGAGATCACAACACAGCGACATCAGTTCAAAACCCTCAACCACATGATCATCTCAGAAAATGGACCAATGATCATCCAATTGACAACATCATTGGTAATCCGTCTCGTCCGGTATCCACTCGAAAGCAACTTGCCACCGATGCACTGTGGTACTTCTTTAATTCCGTACTCTCTAAAGTCGAGCCAAAAGACGTCAAAGAAGCCATGTCTAAAGATAGTTGGTTTACTGCTATGCAAGATGAAATACATGAGTTTGATCGACTTGAAGTTTGGGAATTAGTGCCTCCTCCAGAGTGTGCAATGGTTATCGCTCTAAAGTGGATCTTTAAAGTAAAACTCGATGAGCACGGTGATGTTTTAAAGAATAAGGCACGGCTTGTTGCGAAGGGGTACCGACAAGAAGAGGGCATAGAATTTGAAGAATCATTTGCTCCGGTTGCTAGAATTGAAGCCATCAGAATCTTTCTAGCTAATGCTGCCAGTCAGAATATGATTGTCTACCAAATGGATGTAAAGACAACATTTCTAAACGGTGATCTGAAGGAAGAAGTCTATGTCAGTCAACCAGAAGGTTTTGTGGATCCTGATCATCCTACTCACGTCTACCGTTTGAAGAAGGCTCTATATGGGCTAAAGCAAGCACCCAGGGCGTGGTATGATACTTTATCAAAGTTTCTTCTGGGTAATGGTTTTTCCAAAGGTGTTGTTGATCCTACACTATTCACTAGGAAATCGGGCAAACATCTGCTTCTTGTTCAGATTTATGTAGATGACATCATCTTTGCCTCTTCTGATCCTAGGGAATGTGATAGGTTTTCTAATGAGATGAATTCTAAGTTTCAAATGTCTATGATGGGACAAATGTCGTTCTTCTTGGGTTTGCAAATATCAAAAGTCCCGGAGGCATCTTTATTAATCAATCCAAATATGCAAATGAAATATTGAAGAAATTTGGATTTGAATCAAGTGATGCAGTTGACACTCCTATGGTTGAGAGATCTAAGTTGGATGAAGACCTCTCTGGGATCCCGGTTGATCAAACTAAGTTTAGAAGCATGAATGGATCCTTAATGTACCTTATCGCCAGCCGGCCAGATCTCTTGTTCGTTGTATGTATGTGTGCTCAGTATCAGTCTAAGCCCACCAAGAAGCATCTGGAAGCGGTAAAACGGGTCTTCAGATATCTTCAAGGCACTGTTCACATGGGTCTCTGGTATCCTAAGGACACCACAATGGAACTCACGGCTTATGCAGATGCGGATCATGCGAGGTGTCAAGATACTCGTCGAAGCACATCGGGAGGTGCTCAGTTTCTTAGGGAAAAGTTGGTCAGCTAGTCTTCTAAAAAGAAAATGAGTACTTCAATATCTTCCACAGAGGCTGAATACATTGCCATGTCCGCGTGTTGTGCTCAAATTCTTTGGATGCGATCACAACTATCAGACTATGGATTTGCATATAACAAGATTCCTCTGTATTGTGATAACAAAAGTGCTATCGCTCTTTGCTGCAACAATGTCCAACATTCCCGTTCAAAGCACATCGACATCAGACATCACTTCATAAGGGAACATGTTGAGAAAGGGATCGTTGAACTCTACTTCGTGAGGACGGAGTTTCAGTTGGCTAATATCTTCACTAAGGCACTTCCAAGAGAACGGTTCCAATTTATTCTCCAGCGGCTTGGCATGAAGAGTTTTTCTCCTGAAACACTTAAGTGTCTTCAAGAAGAAAAGGAGGAGTAAAGGATTTGTATCACATATCCTTGTATATACTTGTATATATCTTAAAATCAAAAAGAAAATAGAAAAATATAAAACCTATAAAAAACCCTAAAAATCAGAAAAACAAAAAATACCAAAAATAGTTCTTCTAGGCATGTCTTCTGTTTATCGATAACATTTACGGCCCTAGAAATGTCATTCAATAATGACACGGGACTTTAAATGAAGCTCGAGCAGAAGTTATATTAACTGGTTAAAACATGTCTAATCGTCTTGCAGTTACTTCAGACTGCAACCCGTGCTCTACTATGGGGAAAACATGTCGCCAAAAAGACAGCTGTTCCTCCAACTGGGTGATGTTCACTTGGGCATGGATTACTTTATATCCATGTTTCTTCAATCTGATGTACGATTCAGTGCATCATTTCTTGTATAAGAAGAGAAGTCTTCTTTACACCACAAACTCTTTATCTTCTATGATTCTTCAGGAGAGTTTTGGTGTTTCACAAGGTGGTAACTGGACTTTAATTTTCGCAAATACTTGACTCTCAATTGAATGACCACAACTCTTTAAATAGAATACGGGTCATTAATTGAGGGGGAGAGTATTGGTTCAAAATTTCTGACACCTTTTTAAGCATTGTGCAACATCAGCAGTGACACTCTCTCGTGGTTTAAGGGGGAGCATAGTATGCTTCATAATCAGAATATATATTAAAACCTGACCACATTTTCTCCCAAATTTTCTAAACATATTTAAATCAATTGGGATCACAAATCTCAAATGGTTTGAAATTTTTGATCGGGGGAGAGAATGTGATTTAAATATGAAATCTGATAAAAATGTGATGTTTTTGGACTCAAGTGTAGGCTCTCCCATATGTGCTAAACTCCTTCATATATCGATGCACATATTGAGGGGGAGCGAATGGATGAAAATGGATGTGGCATCTCATGCGAGCACGACTCAGACTTCACGAATGAATTGACGAAACAAAAACTGTCATTAATCGAAAGGACATATCCTGGCCGGGTAATAATTTCAAGCTGGTCTAACCAGTGATGTAAGCGTGTCTCGAAAAGGATGTGTCTGAGTAGAGTGTACCGTTTCGAGAAACTTTCTGTGAACTTGACCAGGCCGGGTAATAATTTCAAGCTAGTCCAACTAGTGATGTAAGCGTATCTCGAATCGGTCATGTTCACTGAAAGTGGATCAATTCAAAAAGTGCAATCTCTACCCAACATGTGCAAATTTTAAACTAAAGCATATGAGCACATGTTAAGGGGGAGCATTTGAAAAATATAAAACTCTCAAAGTGTTAGCAAAATGTGTTTCATAATCATAAACACTTTGAGAGATTTTTCAAGGATTTTGGTTTACGGCAACATAGGATAGTCATGGTGTTATAAGGTGGCTAAGGTTAGGAAAACCGTCCTATGATCCACCAGAGCCGGAGGGATCTACCCAAGGACAATACCAAATAGTTAGTATTAGAAAGTCCTTAGGTATGATTATGAAAAAGGAGTATTATGAGAAAGGAGAAAGAAGGGGTTGAAGAATTAAAAAGAAAAGTAATGTGAAAGGGTGAAAAGAAATAACTCTCCAATTATTCAACCTTAGGGCAGAAACCGGGTTCAATTCATATGCTACTGGTTGTTACTAAGGTAACACCGGTATTGAAGACAAGACGTCATGGACCCAGTGACGCATTGCACTAAACCTTCTAGCCACTCAAGTTCTCTTAAAAGGACTTGTTTCATTCTCACGGGGAACCCTGCATAATCTATCGACCGCTCATTACGAGCTATGTTGATATTGAAACAGGAGACACCGCTCCAGTCTCCGACTACCAAAATTGCACTTATCGAGTCTAGAGCCACGAGATGCATCATAAGATCTCATAGGAACACGTGTTACTTCTACACTGGTTGTTCAATATTAAGGACACCAGTTGTAAACTTATGAGTCCTACGCAGATCTTAGCAATCTGCCAGAACATTTATGAGGGAATTTACAAATGTAATTCTCAGTGATTGAATGGAAATTCCTGCCAGGGTCAACATCAAACAGCCCTGAAAGAAGGACACTTCGGTAATTCCTTGTGGATTACGCTTAGTGGTCGCAGCGGTTTCAAACGGTCTAAAGTCGTGGAGTGAACTCCAGCGATTTACCTAATCGTTGATTTACTACGGTAGATCTTGTAAGCCCTTTGTGGGTTTCCGATTTAGGAACGGCCTTGGTAAGGATTAGAGAGAGTTTTCACACTATGCTGTTAACAATCTCGAAGTCCGAACCTGTAAGTACCGGACGTTTTATTTCTAACTGTCGTATGCAGGAATTCCTGGCGGTTGTAGCTGATTGCAGAAAAGATGCCAATCCATTACCACATGCTCACACTACACCATCATCGTATTCAAAGAAGTCATGATAAACTAAAAGACCTTCAACACTGCTTCTGCAAACTCTGATGCTGAAAATCATGACCCAGAATAGTGTGAGCATGTCAGCTCAAAGAGTACCACATCACATGGAGACATACTGCTAAAAGATGACTTGGAGACATACGTTGGATGAAGACATCAAAGAATCACCAAAGAACATCCAAGATTGAAGAACGGTCATCAAAAGTTCACTGCTAAATGTACAAAGACTAATGAATTTGAAGAATCAAAGACTACGAGCTATAAAGTCAAGTTCAGAGGATAGAATGCTAGAATTCATAATATTATTTCCGGGGTGACCTCCCTTAGGGGGAGATTGTTAGGAATATAAATATTCATCTGAAGACTCGGTCACCCCGAGTACTCATTAGCATTTAATAGCTCGTAGGAATATTAGTACTATTAGTAATAGTTTAGTTATCTTAGTATTTGTGGAGTGGGTCGGGTCTTTACCCACTGTCAGCTCGCTCTACAGTCCACACGAGGCACTAATATTTGTAACTATAAATACCCCTCTCCACCTAGGGAGAAGGTTGGAACTTCTCACACTTTCAAGCTAATATATGCACATTTTCTCTCACTAGAAGTTTCCTCCTCTCATCTCTCTCTCTCTCTAAAAACCCACGGCCAAATCCACTCCATATGTGTGTTTATGTGTTATGAATATGCTACACTTACACTTTATTTGATTTCTCTAAATTAAATACTTATAAATTCCTTTATAATTATCATTGTATTATAAATAATTATAATATTTATAATATAATAATACCCCACTATCACCATTATCATATTAATTTTTCAATATCTATTTGATTAATATTAAGCCCTAATTAATTAAATGTTTAATTATTAAACCTTATTTAATATGCGATATAATATATATATATATATATATATATATATATATATATATATATATATATATATATATATATGTATATATATATAGGGTAGGGATACAATGAGAAGGGGCTTAAAATGAGAAGGGTAGGAAGGATTGTGGGAGTGACATGTGTCATCCCCATGCCACATCATCATGCCGCATCACGGTTACTGCATCGTGATGCAGTAAAAATTTTGGCGGGAAATTTTTTTTTCCCGCCAAAAAAAAAATTTTTTTTGGGCAAACAAAATTTTTTTTTCCCGCCAAAATTTTTACTGCATCACGATGCAGTATAAATTTTTACTGCATTACGGTTACTGCATCACGATGCAGTATATTTTTTTACTTCATTACGGTTACTGCATCACGATGCAGTATAATTTTTTATTGCATCACGATGCAGTAAAAATTTTGGCGGGAAAAAAAAAAATTTTTTTGGCGGGAAAAAAAATTTTTTCCCGCCAAAATTTTTACTGCATCACGATGCAGTAAAAATTTTAGCGGAATGATGATGTGGCAAAGTGACACATGTCACTCCCACAATCCTTCCACCCTTCTTATTTTAAGACCCCTTCTCATAATATCTCATATATATATATATATATATATATATATATATATATATATATATATATTACTTACGTATTTTGCGACGACAAGCACTAAGCACGAAAGTTTTCGTCGCACGTATTTTCACCATACACTTTCACCATGAGCCATCACCAAAGAGTCTTATACGATAAACCACTTTTGAAATGTACCTTACCACACAACAAGCAAGAAATATACGAGTACTTGACACACGTAAACCTTTCAAACGAGTTAAAACGTTTAAAACACGAATATTGCGCTAAGACTTACCATACTGATCTAGGTCGCGTGTCGGAGCGGTTGCACTGTGTTATTGTTAACTAGTAGATTGCTATTATTAAGGTGAATTTATAGCCCCATTTTTATACGTATTATTTTTATAAACCTTGGGGTGAGAAACATGCAAAACTGTTTTCATGGACCAAATTGAACTTTATTTTTACACACTAATATGTGGATAACCTAAGTATGTTTGAATCCCATTGCGTCCACTATCATCAACCGTCAATTCCTGCTGGGAAGCGCGTATGATATAAATAGATCTATTGGGGGTGACTCCCCCGTTCGGTTGACCCGGCAGGTCAACGCGAACGTATACCATGTCGGAATTTTGCCGAATGTCTAGGGATTAACACTCGCGGGCATCCTTGTTTGCTATGCCGTTTGGCATATTGTTTGTCTAGTTTCGGTTGGATGAGCTTAGTGTTAGCATACAGTTAGAGTGTGTTTGCTGAATTATTTGCTATGGTCCATATGTGCTTATTTACTTTAAACCTATGAACTCACCAGCGTTAGCTGACTTTTAGCATGTTTTTCTCAGGTGTTTGAGAATGTATTCCTTGAAGGCAGGGCATGGCATCGGTCATAATTTCTAGAAATGTTTTTACTCATGCGTTAAACTTTGATTTGGAACAGTCATGTTAAATGGGCTTTGTTTTAATTGAATTGAACTTGATGTATGACATTTAACTTTGAAAATGTAAACTATTTTAAAAAACAGATTTTTAATCCATTCTCTATATCTTTGTATTGTGGTTACCGATTTAGTAGCACCCAAACATGTATGCTTCCGCAAATCCAGATTTTTGGGGTATTACAAAAACGGATAATTACGTATAAAAATGGATGAAAACATATAAAAACGGACGAAAGCGTATGAAAACGGGCGAAAAAGAACAAAAACGTATGAAAACTTAAGAAAACAAAAGTATAAAAACGGATTAAAACGTATGAAAATGGACGAAAACGTAAAAAAAAAGACAAAAACGGATAAAATTGAATGAAAACGTATAAAAACAAATAAAAATATAAGAAAACAGACGAAAACGTATAAAAACGGATGATAACGTATAAAAACGGACGAAAACGTATAAAAACGGAAAAAAACGTATAAAAACGGATGAAAACGGATAAAGGCATATAAAAATGGGTGAAAATGTATCAAAACGGACGAAAACGTATAAAAACGGATGATAACATATAAAAACGGACGAAATGTATAAAAACGGACAAAAACATATGAAAACATATAAAAATGGATGAAAACGGACAAAAACGTGTAAAAACGGATGAAAACATATAAAAACAGACGAAAACTTTAAGAAAACTAAATTTTGAGTTAAACTAGCTCATAACCCGTGTTCAACACGGGCAACGAAAGGATTTAATTTTGGTAATGTAAAATTGTTTGACGAGAATTCAAATTGCCTATTCATAAACACATGGGCGTTGCAAATGAAATGTGAATTATACGAACTATTAAGATACTGAAAATATAAAAGAAGTAGAACTATAAATCTTAGAATAAATATTTGACATATGCTAAAATGAGTTTACTATATGAGTCGTTAAGACTTCGTTTACATGATCCCTTTATGTTAACTTGAAAGACTCCAAAACAACAAACACCCTAGATGTAAATTATTCAAAATGGAAATATATTTGTTTACTAAGTCTTCCCATCCTGTCTAAAAGACATATTTTCTAAACCACAGTCAGTTCTCTTGCTAAGGGATATATTCATCGCCTTCCTCATCTTCTAGCATAAAACTCACGGTAGACTTTTAAGATGGGTCTTTGCACAATCTCTGAAATTAACCCCCCAAAAAAAAGAACACAAGCAATTATTACTCACTCACGTAGTATATATAATGCACCAAAATATTCAATATGCAGAGTTGGGCTAAATTGACCTTAAGTTTTTAAGTATCACAATAACATGGGACTCTATAGACGCCACCATCATATGAAGTTTTTGAGTTGGTGCATTTTTCAAAGATCAGTTTTGAGATTTCTAAAGGAACCCATACAAAGTAAACAATTAAAATTCCACTCTAATTAGTGATTAATTGACTATAAAACGTGTACTTACCCTATCTGAAAGACATTTTAACGTGTTTTTTTGTCCTACGTCACATTAAGTTGCACTTGATCGTATAAAAACTGAAAATCAAATCATAAGTTGGCGAGGATAGTGAGATGCTTGTAAAATTATTTTGCACACGAGAATCATCATAACACTCACTCTTCAAAAAACATCCAAGCCCCGCTTTTTCCCGCATCCAAAGCATAATGACACCCAAACAACATGTACATCTAAAGCAATCAAGATGAGGACAAAAAAAAAAAAAAAGACTGCAAGAAATAGTCTCATGTATATTCTTAAACTTTGTGTAGTTAGCCACATGAAAGACTCACTGATATTCTTAAGCTAATTTTATGTTCAAAAAGATTATTCAAAAATTTATGACTAAATTTTGATGTCAAAGACTAAAGCCTAAAATTGGTATCTGCGGGGGATGATTTGGATAATGAGTAATTTTCCGGACAAGCCACATAATACCAAACTAAAACAGTAAAACACAATTTTGAACAACATGTGAACCACAGTGAAACAAATTTGATACTTTTAAAATCATAAGAGGCATTGCTAATCCACAGATAAAAACCTTAGTCCCACACAAAAGACAATAGGTGACTACTTTAGATCCACACTAAGTTCAAGTTTCACAAAATCCATTTGATAGTTTAAGTGAAATTGGAGCACATTAAATCAATTTAATAAGTCTAACTAACTAAGAATGCAATATAAACGTAAGGCCTAAAACAAACATTACAAAGAGAAAGAGATTACCTCAATGGACGTTGGAGCTAAATAAGCGTTCTTTTTGTTCTTTCCTGTCGTTGAAGAGAAAAAAAAAAGAAAAGAAAAAGGAGAGCATAAAGACATTATCTTGGAATAAGATTTATAATCAAATTCAAATAACCTGCTAAAGCTGCAAAAATAAAAATAAAAATAAAAATAAAATAAAATAAAATAAAATAAAAAAAAAGTTATATAATCGTGTGAATTACCGCTTCTTGGTGACATAACCGTCCTGCAAAAAATTTCCAAAATTCAATTCAAATCAAATGTTAGAACTACTAAAGTCAAAGCTAACAAGTACACAAAAAGCTCAATATCATATAAAATCAAATTTTATTGAGCTTAAGATGGCTGCCCCAAGATTGCATTTGTTTTCACTGAAATTGGTACAATAAGATCTTTTAGAAAATGTCACTTGAAACACTACAAATCACTTTGTTATATTCGTTTAAAATACTTGATCAATGCATATGCTTATAAAATACAGAGTGTTAAAGAACATTAACCCAGTCAAATAAGAAGATACATTTTCATTCAAGCGTATCATCAAACATAATATATGCATAAGTAAAACGTTTTTTCAGAAATCCAAAATCAACACATAAAAAGAGCCAGTTTTTCAAACCAAAATCTGAATAGGAGCAGAGATATACGGATGCTAACGGCAACGAATCAAAAACAACATTGTTCAAAGCATATGGACCGCATTAGCAATTATGGATGTACATTAAAATAATACCTGAAGAAGATAACATATCACTATGCTTTCTGTCACATTAAGGTTGGCATAACAGTGGTAGTGAACGTTGAAACTCAAGTTTCATTAAAGTACCCAAGAAAAATTTGAAATTTGAAACATGAAAATGAAAGATAAAATGTGTTTTAAAAGTTCAAGAATTTGCATCGGTAACCTACCATAACAATTTGAATTTTAAATGTTGACAATGTTGGACTGTTGGAGTTGCAAAGTGGATAAAGCAGGTTTGTGTATATGTTTTGCTGGGTAAAGACCAACTCAAATACAATGTTAAATAAAATATTGACCAAAAATAAAAATGACGTCATAAATATATACAAAGTTTTCACTTGGGGCCTCAATTACTTGACACATCATCAATTGGTCTTTTGGATGATGTCAGCCAAAACTGTGATTTAATAGATTGTATAGATAGAAACTAAGGACTAACGTTGCAAATGATCGTTTGGTTAATGGACTAACGTTGCCACTTGACTACTAAGAGCTAACGGATAACATAACTGAATTGGGGGATAAGGACGAACGGTGTTACATAGTTTAATTATAAGGATCAATTAGACAAAAAACAAATATGAGGTCTTAATTAGGGATTTAGCATAAACCAGGGAGACGAACTATGTAATTTACTCAAAAGTTTACGAGGGGTTAGAGATATCTTTGATCACACGCATGCTAATCACGTGAAGCAAAAGTACGGTTCAATTTCCAAACCGTGATCTCGGCGCCAATCACATAACGACATAAACCACCACCCGATAAGCATTTCATCAAACATGTGGCACTCATTTCCCTTTTCAAATCCCAACACACTCTCCCTTCGCTCCATTTTCCACCTCACACACTCTCACTCAAACCCTCACACACTAAAAACACACACACAGTAACTGATCAATTCAAAACCCTCACACACTCACACACACATAGCAATGCGGATCACCGCCGGTATCGGAACGTCAATATTCACACCTCCGTCACTCTTCCGCCTCGCCGCCGGCCGTACAACTGCCGCCGGTAGCTTCTCGCCGTCGTTCACCTCCGTACGAGCACTTAAAACACGACGAAATGCTTACGTCATTAAAGCGTCATCTACAACAACCGAATTTCAAGATCTAAAGGTATAATTATAACTGTGTAAATGTGATGTAATTAAAGCTTATATAATGTTAATTTATGCGATTTTTTTGTGTCAAAAGGCTAGTTATGTGTATAATTGTATAAATGCTGTGTAGTTGAAGCTTATATAATTTAACAGTTACTAAAGCTTTTATAATGTAATTTTATTAGACGATAGATGGCCCAAGCCCCGGTCATATTTCGTCGAATAATTATAACCTTACTAAAGCTTTTATGATGTAATCTTTTGTTAGTTTTGTATCGCTGGCTGATTATGTATATGATTGTGTAAATGTGATGTAATTAGAGTTAATCGAATGTTATATTTGTTAGTTTTTGTGTAAATAGTTTGATCACGTGGATAATTGTGTGAAAATGATGTAACTAAAGCCTATAGAATGTTATATTTTCGTTTACTTTTGTGTTTGTAGGTTGATTGAATATGTTTGTATCAATATTGTGTAATTTAAGCTAACATAATATGTTAATGATCTTATTATTGTGTTAAAGGTTGATTATGTATATCATTCTGTATGTGTGAAGTAATTAAAGCTTGTTATTAATGTTTATATAATGTTATTTTTGTGTCCGTAGGCTGATTTTTGTTAATACTTATTTTATGTAAATTTTTGTGTTGATAGGTTTATTATGTATATAATTGTATAAATGTTGTGTAATGGAAAGTTGCTGAATGTTTTTTAATACAATTATTGTGTTGTTAGGTTAGTACGATTGTTACGAAGCCGATAGAAGGACAGAAAACCGGAACTAGTGGTTTGAGAAAGAAGGTTAAAGTGTTTATGGAAGAGAATTACTTAGCAAACTGGATTCAGGTATAAATTTATTCGCAAACCGTTAAATTACTGGCAACACAGACTGGTGCAGACGCCTTTCCGTATAAATTTAACTTGTTATTAGCGCTTGGGTTTAAAAGTGTGTGTGATTAGTTGTTAGTTTTAAAATGTGTTTGTTTATGTGTTTGTAATTAGGCGTTGTTTAATTCCTTGCCACCGGAGGATTATAAGAATGCGTTGTTAGTATTAGGAGGTGATGGGAGGTATTTTAATAAAGAAGCTGCTCAGGTGAGTTGTATTTTTTCTATAGTGTTTGATAATAATAATGGGGCTTGTGAAGTGATTATAGTGTAAATGTTTTGCTGATTAGTTTATTGGTTTTAAATGTAGTTGATTATTAAAATCGCTGCTGGAAATGGAGTTGGTAAAATTTTGGTGGGCCAGTGAGCTTCTTCATACCTAAATCGTTGTTATATTGTTGCTGGAGATATAAACATTGTCGTATGATCATTGTTTATGCATCAATATGTTTCTGTTTATGAAAGTTAAGATATAAACATTGTCGTATGAGCTTACTGTTTGTTAGCCCAACTTCTGTTTTGTGTTTTGTTTGTGAAACTTCAGTATTGTGAATTTAAAGTCAAATGGCTGTCACTGAAGGGAATGCACATTTTTGAATTTATGGTGCAGTTATTTGATTTGTGTTTATTATCATTGTATCATGACCTTTTGATGCTGTCATTGAAGGGAAGGTATTTTGTCTACGCCTGCTGTATCTGCTATTATAAGGAAGAGAAAGGTAAGTGTTCCTTCATGTTTGCTTTCAATGGGAATTCGATGAATATTACATTTAAAGGTGCCATTGGATTTTACAGGCAAATGGTGGTTTTATAATGAGTGCAAGCCATAATCCTGGTGGGCCTGAATATGACTGGGGTATTAAGGTGAATATTTGGTGCTTGTAATCTTCTTATCCTGTCCTTCTTGGCTGTGTATCACAGGGTTTGTTCGTACAACTTATTTAGGATGTTATTAGCCGATGTTATGACCACCCTAGGCTGTAGCTTCTTTATATCTCTGTTTCCTGATTAATTTTACCATCGCCTTTGAAGTCCACAGTTTAATTGATATATGTCTTTCTCCTTGAAGATGATTCGGAGTATAACCTTTGTACGATAGCTTCACAAATAAGTAGTTACTGACACTTATTGTTGTTGCTTTTACAGTTCAATTACAGCAGTGGACAACCTGCTCCCGAGTGCATCACTGACCTGATTTATGGGAACACACTTTCTGTATGTTATCTTCTCTCTACATATGTTCATGACTTCATTCGTGCATTATGTTGTGCGCACTATAGATTGCCCCTCGTTACGTTTGCGATTAAGACAAAGTTCTGTAGTATATGACTTGTCTATGTGAAACAAACCTTAGGTAAAAAGAAGTTTTGGTAGGCGTTGATGAGAAAAACTGGTCTTAAGTTCTCTGAGAATTTACTTAGCTTTTTGCAGACTTTCTTTAAAATCCATATTTTGGAAAAATTAACTTCTTTTGACTATAGAAAAATTATAGTAATTTCGTTATCATTTTGAAGTTAGTTCTCTTCACATGTCGTTGATACGACCCGGTTAGGGGTTGTATCGGGATAAGGCACCACTTTTAGCGTGTGCGAGCTCCTTAAGAAAATAGAGAGAAGAACTAAGGATTTGTTTATCTTAAACTTTGATTCATTCATAATAATGATTCGGTATATATAACCGAATAACCCTAGCTTGTAAAACAAGCCAAACATAAAGATATATCTAAACAATGACACTTTCCTAATACGACACAATGACATATCCTAAATAAATATAACATAACATAAAGCCCGGGGCGTATCATTCCCCACTCCTTCGAAATCACTTTGTCCTCAAGGTGTGGTCTTGAAAAATTTCTCTTGATTCCGGGATCCCATATCCTAATCCTAATCCTAGTCCTATCTTCCACTCCCGTAGTTCTCCTGCCTTCCGCTACCGCAACCAACACCTTTTTCCTCTTCCGCCTTCGACTACCTTGGACATAACACAACACTATTCTTCCGCCTTCCGCTACCCATGCCATAACACTCCCCACTCCTTCAAAAATCACCTTGTCCTCAAGGTGATACGAAGAATATGCCGATTGAGAGTCCGATATCCATTTCCACACATTTGGCTGAACAAATTTATGGTTGCGTCCGATACCAATTCCTTCCCATAGTTGGCGAACCCGTGGACTTTCATGAGCCACCAAAGAAGCGGGTATAGGACTAACCCCATTGTCCGCTAATTCCTCGCTTAAATTCAAAGTCATTTCACCCAAACAACCATCAAATTCACGACCACCCACAACAATCTCTTCCATACTTTTCTTATTTTCTGAAAATTCTTCAAACTTGCTATGAAGTTCATTACTCTCACCAATATCGAAAACACCATCTATTGCATTATTAACCACATCAACACCAATATTTTCACCAGCATCTAACGACCTTTTAATCTCAAGTGAAGCGAATTCACTTTGTAATGACGGAATGGTATCTAATTTCTTTTCAATTATATGCTCTTTTTCTTTCTCTTTAATTGCCTCAAAACGAGCCTCGACTATCTGGGCTAAGGAAAAGGCTTCTCCTAAAGTTGTAGGCCTTGCCCTCAAGAGTTCTATTTGTAACGTCAATTTAAGTCCGGAGATATAAATCGATGTAAGTAAAGATTCAGAGATCCCCGTTACTCGATTTGCAAGTACCACAAACTCACTCTCATATTCGGCCACCGTACCCATTTGCAAGAGCTTAGAGAGTGCGTATTCCGCGTTCTGATCGCTGTCGCCTGATGCCATAAATAATACTCAATCGATTAATAACTCAAATTTTTTTTTGATGAATAGTACCCGCGATGAACAGTACCAATGAATAGTACCCGATGAACAGTAATTTTTTTTTTTTTTTTTTTTTTTTTTTTTTTTTTTTTTTTTTTAATTAATTGGAACCCTAATCGTAAGCCCTCTCGACGAGAGCTCTCAATGAAAGCACCAATTGATACGACCCGGTTAGGGGTTGTATCGGGATAAGGCACCACTTTTAGCGTGTGCGAGCTCCTTAAGAAAATAGAGAGAAGAACTAGGGATTTGTTTATCTTAAACTTTGATTCATTCATAATAATGATTCGGTATATATAACCGAATAACCCTAGCTTGTAAAACAAGCCAAACATAAAGATATATCTAAACAATGACACTTTCCTAATACGACACAAAGACATATCCTAAATAAATATAACATGACATAAAGCCCGGGGCGTATCATTCCGGTTAGGGGTTGTATCGGGATAAGGCACCACTTTTAGCGTGTGCGAGCTCCTTAAGAAAATAGAGAGAAGAACTAGGGATTTGTTTATCTTAAACTTTGATTCATTCATAATAATGATTCGGTATATATAACCGAATAACCCTAGCTTGTAAAACAAGCCAAACATAAAGATATATCTAAACAATGACACTTTCCTAATACGACACAAAGGCATATCCTAAATAAATATAACATGACATAAAGCCTGGGCGTATTAGTCGTAGACCATTGTAAAAATGTCTTGGATACCTTTGGCTAGCGACATAACAATTTTTACAAAATGAAAATGAGACAATAGGTAATTTAGATTTGCATATATGCCAACACGGGTTGGTATATAATCTTTTTGTTGGTTGTATGATTTATGCTTGTAAGTATCTTATTTCTAAGTTAGTTAATGATATGAATCTTGATCCAGATGACATGCTCAGTGAATGGAAAGTTTACCCTATATGGGACTAAGGAGCAAATACAATTAGACTAGTTGTAAAGGACCCCAAGTGCCCTACATCTCACCTGCCACCTCAGCTTTCTCTCTCCTAGACTACTTCAGTGACCTACTTGGTGTAATAAGGCGACCTACATCACCTTTTTTTTTTCATTTTCAATTTTTTAACAATAAAATTAAAACTTCATTAATAATAAAAAAACATTACATAATAATTCAAAAAAAATAAAAACATTACAATAAAGATTAAAATAAAATGACAAATTAGTGTGCATTTGTTCGACGCCAAATGTGTTACACTAAATCGGCTTTAAGGCTTAGATGAGTTGTATGGTTGTGTATCTCTCTAACGACTTCTAACGTTTCATCATGCGTTCATACCGGATCATAATCATGATGTTGCTCATCTGGATAAAAGTCGGGAGAGATTGCCATAATCATATTATGTAATAAGATGCATGTGTACATCATATCCATTATTTTACTTAGCATAATTGGCCGTGCAGGATGTGCTATTACAACCCACTTTTTCTTTAGGACGCCAAACGCTCGTTCCACATCTTTCCTTGCTGCTTCGTGCGTGTTCTTATACCTTATTCGTTTTCTATCATTTGACCCCGGCAACGAAATGGACTTCGTAAGAACGCATGCCAAATCCATAAATCTTGGGAGGCAATCACTTCCAATAAAATGAATGGATCTGACGCGTGAACACCCTTACAATATTGAGCACGCAATGCATTTGGGCAATTAGCCCATGACCAATCTGTATAATCAATGCGTCCTATCATCCCAGGAAACCCATGTTTTTGCTCGTGAAAGAGTTTTTCTATATCAGTATATGTCGGCTTTCGCAAAATCTCGTTTCCATATAATTCCAAAATACCCTTATAGAAAGCTTCGAGAGAATCACGGGATGTTTTCGCACCTATTTGGAGATATTCGTCTAGAGCATCAGGAACGGTGTCGTATGCCAATTGACGAATTGCGGAGGTACACTTCAGCAATGGGGAAATGGCAACTCTACCAGAACAATCACTAGTTTGTTGAAAATATGGATAATGGTTAATTATTTCTTGAACAATGCGTGTGAATAGCGTTCGGCTCATTCGGAACCGCGTACATAATATTTCTTCGTCATACGTTTGGTTTTCAGAGAAGTAAGCTGCCACTAGACGATTATGAGCACCGTAACGATGTCTTTCTACCGGGTTTCGTGGGATTTTTAGGTTTGAAGAAGATGAAGCTTAACCGTAGTAATGGCTTACGTAAAAAAACACTTGTTCGCTACTAACTTCATCTTTATCATCCGAGGATGGAAAAAAGAATAGATCGGAAGACATTTGTTTTAGATGAAATGTGTAAAGTATGTGAAAACGTAGAGGGGGGTGAATACGTTCCCGTTTTAAAAACTTAAAATTTGTTGTATCAAATGTCCGTTTAAGCTTGTTGTAATATGAAAGATGTTAAGTATAGTTTATGACTAGCATATACTAAACAAGTTGTCACACAAGTATTATCAAATAATCACAACACAAGCAATCATATAATGCAAACATAAAAGTAAAGCAATAAGTAAAAGAAAGCGCAAACCGAACACGATGATTTATAGTGGTTCGGTCACGGAGCTCCTCTCCGCCCTACTCCACTCCCCGAGTACCCAACTCGAGAGTTACTTCACTAGATCAACAAGCTCCCTTCTCGGCGGAGAAAACCTTACAATCGTCGCTTACACTTTTTCCGGTACAAAGCTAAATACCGGGTTCTAGTTCAAGGTAGAACCAACCTGACGTCGCCTATACAATTTCCGACACTAAGCTAGATGTCGAGTTCTTTTACAAGGGTATAACCACTCCCGTCATCGCTTATACTTTATCCGACACTAAGCTAGATGTCGAGTTCTTTTACAAGGGTACAACAACTCCCGCTATGTTTTATGGCCCAACATAGAAACCTTGTGTTTTATGGTACAAACACATAAACCACCTAATCTAGTTTGGTGTTAAGATTGTGATGCAATGATGTTTACAATGATGATCCATGACATAAGTGTATCATGGATATGAATGACTAATCTAGATGAACTTCCATTGAAAGGAAGCCTTCAATGGATGAAGATCACAAGCTCTCTAAACTTGTTGTGATGGATCTTCATATATGCATGTGGAATCTACACGAACTTCTTGAATAAGAAGTCTTCAATCATTGAGGATGTCAAGTGCCCTTGAATCTTCATATGTTGGAATGCTTTGGTGGATGATGACTTCAAGATCTTCTAACCTTCTTGGTGGATCAGGAAGTATGCTATGCTTGTGACGGATGATGACTCCTGATCTTGAGCTTGCTTCACAGGATCATATCGAGAGTATGCTTACAACATAATGAAAGTTAGTAACATTATGATCATTATGTAAAGGGTGATTAATGTGTGTTTCTACATGATTTACTACTAATCTAAATGTATGCAAAAGGTAGAGAGAATGTGTGTTCTTGTGGTAAAACAATGGGTAAACAATTGGCTACTATTTATAGGCAAATTGTAAAATCAACCCACGGATTTGGTGCAGGGGTCCGCCCTTTATGGCATTTGGTTTTGCGGGTGTCTGACAAAAAATCTCCAAATATCTTTCCATATCTAACCAAGATCTTGCACAATCTAATCCTTTGCTTCAAGATCTTTCCAAGATATATTTCAAATCTTGCAAGATATCTAAAGATCTCTAAATGATGTATGCCATGATGTCATGTGTATATTTCTATTTTGAGAATAAAAACATAAACATGTAAATGTATAAATGTATGTCCTATGTATATACTAGCTTAACTAATATATGTTTACCAATATGTATCATGTTAGTTTGACACATAAAGTGTACTTATCCTATTAATCTTAGGAAACATGATGTACAAGTAAAAGTACTTATATGCAAAATGTGAATTGAGGTTCTAAGTAGAATGGTTAGCCTTTTAAAATACTTAATGACTTTGCCGTATTTTAAACATTCTAAATGGTTTGTTAAGGGTTTGATCATAATGCCACATAACATACATGTACGAACCTGTGTTGTATCATACGAGGACTCGAGAGGTGTTGAATGTATGTTGAGACAAGATATGATTACAAGTAACTTGTACATTTTACGTTATGTATCAAGTTACATGTTTGTCATCAATCAAAACAAACGAGACTGCTTGCACTAACAATCTCCCTCTTTTTGATGATGACAAAATATGTAAACGTGATAGAAAGTAAAATGTAAAAAGTTACCTTGTGTCCGTACTACCTTTACATTACCTTCTCGGTTTATACTCTTCTCCCCTATTACTTTCTCCGTTTACACCTTTCTCCCCCTTTTGTCGAAACAAAAAGGGTGTGTTCTTGGAGTTAACTTCATTTCTCCCCGAAATGGCGAGCTTGCATCATCCCTAGTGAAGTTAAATTGACTACTCCAAACTACTATGGTTCCATGGATCAAATTAAGACTTTTAACCTACATCAAGGTTAGTGGTGTGCAACATAAAAAGAATATATATGAAAAATGCATGATGAATGAAATGCATATAGCCAACGATACACGTGGGTGAGCTATGTTGGACTATCTTCTCCTTTTTGTCGAAACACAAAGGTGTGTCGAAGAATGAGAATAATTAAGAATGCGTGCATGCTCCCTCTTGACTGTATCTCCCCCTTGATTAATACTCCCCGTTGCTAGGGTACCAACGTATATGATGCAAGGATGAAGAATGCTACAAAAATAAAGGTTAGTGTAGAACAATATTTGTCCTCGAACAAGTATGTGATATACAACAATGCGTGTATATGATGCATTCTATAAATGCTTGACGAAAGCTCCCCCTTGCTTTGGAGCGTCAAGATGAACCTACAATGACAGGATTAGTGTAATATATTTCATCTCAAAGAAAAATAAGATGTATATATATGATGCAATAAATCAAAGATATAATCATATTCATCTTAAGACAGAGAACCATGATCATTTAGCAAAACATGTTATAAGGTGTAATCTTCTAATAAGAGTTACAATAATAAGAAGAATAAGAATATAATATGATAAAATCCTAGAAAATAAAGTCTAGAAGGATGATATGAATTGAAATATTAAGGGTTAAAGTGAGTGGTGCTGGTGTTGGTTTACTAGTGGTGGTAACTCAATAGATGACTAAAGGTTGATGCAAGTAGGTTTTTCGCTAATCCATGGTGGTGATGATTAGTGAAAGAGGTAATGGAATGCAGTGAATTCAGAAACACTAATGTACAGCAAGTGCTATAAGAGTATTTGACGACGGTTGAGGTTATGACATTATCATCTACCAAAGATGATGTAACGTGCCATAATATATGCTTGAATGGATTTAAGATGAAGTGAAGACAATGATCACTTAGGAATAAAAATTCCATATGCAATAATTTGAAATACTAGATACCTATATGAGGATGAAAATATCATAAGATGCGAGAGTGTTGGTTAGACCAACGTGTTGAGAATGACGATTTTGATATATCGTTTGCACTGACAATGACGTGCTTGATATGTATCAAGAATGAAAAGGATGAGATCCTATGATGGTGTTCTAGATAATGAAGGTGTTCTAGACAATGAAGTTGTTCTAGACAAGAAAATCCTAGACTCGTTGGTTACGAGAAGGTTGTTTGGTTTAAATGGTTTAAAAACTGAACCAGGTACCCGCGGATTGGGCGGAACCAAATTTTTGGTTCCGTCCTTCTTATCGAAGGGTACCGTGAGACCAGAATTGATTTTGTCATGTTTTGTCGTTTTTGATCAAACGAAGGTTCAAGCTAAGGTCTAACTACGGATTTGGTTTCACTAATCCTAGTCAAAGTCTAAGGAGACTTAATGATTCTTGTTTAAGAGGTTTGTCAAACACATGATGTGTTTTTCTCTTGACGAGGTATTGGTTCAAAACTGTGATGTTGGGTTAATAAGGTTTGAATCACTTTGTGATTTTGTGAACTGATTTTAACTAAATGGTGTGAACCTAAGTGTTGGTACTTGAGGATGTAAGAAACATGAGTACATGTTCTTTAATGCGAAGAGACAATTATGTGAATGAATTTCTCTCCCCCTTAATTGGTGGACATTCAACATAATCTGTGATGCATCAAATGAAAAATGAAGGTAAAGTGTTTAGGATGTTGCAGGTTAATGAAAGCGATGAGCTTAGTAATGTTTTTGCGGATGTTGGTTAGCATACAAAGAACTTCATCCTTGAGGTCACGTAGCTCTTCTCTATCAATGCGAGATGATCGCATGACGAGGCATGTGGTTTCCTCATGGGATGTGTATTGTTATAACTAAAAGATGATGGAGATGTTGTTAGGAAAGCGGAAGCAATAATACGATTTGAAGAGAGGTATATTGAATGATACGCAAACACAAGTTTCAAACCTCTAAAACTTAATCCTATTAGCTTTAAAGACTATATGCAAGTGAATGGGTCCCATAAGCATATTACTAATCTACGTAGCAATAAAGGGATAACAATTATGCTAAATAGGCATAACGAAATGAAATAACAAATAATTTGTTATCAACCTACAAGACAAAAGCCTTAATGACAAAAGATGTGAATATCATAAGATAACATCTTAAATAAGTAGAAAACAAATAATCGACTACTAGACAAAAAGCTACCACATAGCATCAAGACAAATAATCATATAGCAAGTGAGTATGACATTGTTTGAGATACTACATTGTGAAATTGTTTTGAAGTAACGCTTCTAAATGTTTATCATACCAAAAGCACTTAGACTTATTATAGGTGCACACATGGCAAACAAATAGTGTGACAAAGTCACAAAAGAAGTGAGACGACAGATTCATGCAAACCATTTTAACATTTTGGAGCATGCATCATTTAGGCTATCCTACGAAAAAAAGCTCAATGAATGTCAACTAAAGACAAGAGCTATACAACATCATGTATGACATATCATGAGTTAACAAGAAACATGTTAATCTTGCGAAATATCATATAACAAGTATCATGCAAATCATGTTAACATCTAGTAGCATGAAACATATATAAGCATGCAGACAAAACCTTTCCAAGGTTTACACATTTGACTATCAATCAAATAATTATCATGATAATGTCAAGATACCTAATCATATCAAACAAATATCATGTAATCAACACATGTATATGTAATGCAAGTGATTTTACTAAGAAAAATCACATATACTACTTGGTTGATCTATATTCTTAAGACAAGATAAATTATCTTATTTTAATACTTACTTTAGGCAAGTATAGGAATAAAGATTTTTCAAGTTGGAGAATGAATATGAGACTATTACTAGCGGTGCTCAATTCAGGCTAAACACGACCATTTTTACGGGTGATTCCACATACCAAACTTCTCTGCTGGAAGCAATTTAACCGTTAGGTTAAATTGAGTTTCTAGTGCACTAGATTCTCCGGTAGTCATTCTCATGTCTGAAAGATAGGAATTCCTATTTTTGCCTATCAAAGTATATAAAATATGATAGTTCACCAATACTTGGCTTAATGAGACTCGACTATTTCTATTAAAACTAAGGTGATGAAGATGTCATGTTATACACGGGAATTTGACAAATATGTGTCAACAAATTTTAATCTTTGTGTTTGGAATCTAAGGTTGAATGATCTAAAGGGTGACATCTTTTATGTTGAGTATGTGTTATGAAAGTGATTTGATCATCTAAGATCAAGAAATGTATTTGTGTGTGATAATGGACTAAGTTAAATTAAGGACGTTCTTAAGAAATTCCTATGAAACAAGAATCTAAGTAAAGTTACCAACTTTAATAGATCTTGTGTGTGCACAAGGTTTGAACTAGATTATGAGCAAGGTTTGGTTATGACATATGTTTGAAAGGAGATAGATACATAAAGTATCTTTCAATAAGTAAGATTATCATGCTTATGAAAACAAGTATGACAAGATGAGGGGGAAGCTCTAGTTCATAGAACTTGCAGATGTTTGTTTAAGATCATTTACCCAATGAGGTGTAATGAAATCTCTTGTAACACAACCGTTCATGTTGCAAGGAGAGAATGATGCATAGGATATACATTATCCTTTTAACAAGATAAAAACTAAACGCATGATTTAAGCATAATGTTTTCTGAAACATCATGTTTTCCTAAATGAATATATGAGTCCAAGGTGTTTGAGTCAGATAGACCTATCCTAAATACACTTGGGGATGACATGAAGAATTCACTTGAGTTTCTTATGTATACTCCTCAAGAGTCATTGTTACTTGGGGTACATGAGGTTGGCTTTGAGATTGTATTATAACATAAGTTGTTACAATGTTGATTTAAGGTTTAATAAAACTTATGCAAAAGTTAAAAGTATTACCAATACTTTGATAACTTGTGAAAGTGGTACTACTTAAACCTAGTGTAAATGAGTGTGAGCTTCATGCTCATTTGATGGTGAAGGTTCTAATCCTATAGGTGGTAAAGTATGGTTGAGTTTGTTTAACGAGTGTTTGGACAAAGGGCTTTTTGAGCAATGCACTCAATGGATTCAAATGATAATAAGGATTGTGGTGATGTAGGGGTTTGTTGTGCTATGAAAGTACCTATGGATGTTGAAAACAACAAGGATGGAGACTAATTCTTGTGATCCATAGGTAGGTACAACTAGTGTGTGATGTGATCTGAAGCTTAGGGCCTGAGATATATCACAGAGGTGAATGTGACGGGACGATGGTGAAAGTACAAGTGTACTTAGGTGATAGGATAAGTGTTTTAACATATGTTGTTAAAATACTTGGGTGTTGATTCTTTCGGATATGACTTTTAATGACTACAATCGTAAGTCAGATTTACTTGAATATTTCGGACGAAATACTTAAGTTGTCAATCCTACTTTGATGAGATTGGACAGCATTCAAGGATAGCAAGACTTTGATAATACATCTATAACCTAAGTGTGAGTTATGACTCGATGTAAATCTTAATCGTCTTGAAGGATGACATGTTAACCAAGAAAGACAACATATGTGGATACACAACAATATCTGTAGTCATAAGTTGGACTTGTGATCTATGATATTTTTGCACACAGTGAGTCTAGATTAGTTAGGAAGTTGTCAATTTACAAATCAAGCTAATGGATGAGTAAAGGACAAAAGAATGCAGTGAGTATGTGTAATGATCACAAATACTCAGTGGTTCACTGGTTACAAGGAACTAAATTTCAGGGTTCTTTCATTTATGGAGAAAGGTACCTTGGAGCATTTTCATGACATTTGAAAGTATGGTTTGAGATAATTATCCTATAGGTGCAAGTGGGATGTCCTAATCCTAATATGAGTGAACATCAGTGAAAAGCATCCTAGTGATAAAGGTGAGTGATCTTGAGTGCAGGATTTAAACGAAAATTTGAAAAACTAGCTGTTAGTTTGGCGGAACCAAACGATAACAAAGGCGGAGCCCAGTTTTTGGTTCCGCGGAATCCGTGGGACTTATTTTGGCGGAGCCAAAAGTTTCAACAGACGGAACCTGAATTTTGGTTCCGCCATTTCCGCCAGATGGAATTTCTTAACAGAGGGTATGTCAAAATACCCGAAACCCGTTCAATTCCCGAAAATTGTCCTAAAACATATGTAACTACTTAGTTGTGATTGATTAAAAACAAAAACACAGATTCTAACACATGGTAAGACAAAGATCAAACGGATGATTATGAACTTACCATATATGGAAGTTAAGCCAAACAGTGGCTTAAACACTGAAAATTGATATCAAGTGTTATCGTCCTGCATAGTCACAGTTAGTTCACATGATCATTCAAAGATAAATTTCTATCATATGACAAGACAAATACATTAAACATCATGATTAGAAGCAAATGTACCAAACACCTTTTTCAAAGATATTACATGTTTACACATTTTAACACTTGAGCTAGAGTTTGTGCAAGACAATACTTTTCAAGACACTAAACTAGTTTCACTTAGTTCTCATTCATAAGTAAGTTATGCAAGGTTTTCACGTAACATATGCATACAAAAATATCTAAGGGGCTGTTTCTTTTTTTTCCTGTTTCTAGTTAGGTCCTGTGTGGATATATGTGTACTGTTTCTAGTTAGGTCCTGTGTGGATATATGTTGTTTCTTTTTTATGCTTAATTGACCATCTAAATACAAGTTTTTTCCCGAACTAGTGTAGGTGGAAAAAATTTATAAAAATTCGAAAAATTTATGAAAATTCGAAAAAATTTATAAAAATTTTAAAAAAATTCGAAAATTTTTAAAAATTCAAAAAATTTATAAAAATTCAAAAAATTCGAAAATTTTATAAAAAATTATAAAAATTCGAAAAAACTTATTAAAATTTTTAAAAAATTCAAAAAATTTATAAAAATTTATAATTTTTTTTAAATTCAAAAAATTTGTAAAAATTTATAATTTTTTAAAAATTCAAAAAAATTATAAAAATTCAAAAAATTCGAAAATTTTATAAAAAATTATAAAAATTTTTAAAAAATTCAAAAAATTTATAAAAATTTATAATTTTTTAAAAATTCAAAAAATTTGTAAAAATTTATAATTTTTTAAAAATTCAAAAAAAAATTATAAAAATTCGAAAAAAAATTTAATAAATTCAAATTTTTTATAAGTTTTTTTGAATTTTTATAAATTTTTATAAAATTTTCGAATTTTTTGAATTTTTATAAATTTTTTGAATTTTTATAAATTTTTTATAAAATTTTCAAATTTTTTGATTTTTTATCAATTTTTCGAATTTTTATAAATTTTTTTGAATTTTTATAAATTTTTTGAATTTTTATAAATTTTTTCAATTTTTATAAATTTTTTGAATTTTTATAAATTTTTTATAAAATTTTCGAATTTTTTGATTTTTTATCAATTTTTCGAATTTTTATAAATTTTTTTGAATTTTTATAAATTTTTTGAATTTTTATAAGTTTTTTCAATTTTTATAAATTTTTTGTATTTTTAAAATTTTTTGAATTTTTTTAAAATTTTTATAAATTTTTTCGAATTTTCATAAATTTTTCGAATTTTTATAAATTTTTCGAATTTTTATAAATTTTTCGAATTTTTAAATTTTTTTTGAATTTTTATAAATTTTTTCGAAGTTTTCTAAATTTTTCGAATTTATTTTTTCCACCTACACTAGTTCGGGAAAAAAATCGTATTAAGACGTCCTGAATAGAAACAGTATCAAATTTTGCCCCTTTCCACATTAAGGATTCTCTTTTGCAATAAGTTAAAAAGAAACACCAAAGTTTCCTGTTTCCAGCCAGTTTTGTTACCAAACAGGACATTAAGTTGAAAGTAAACGGGCCTACAAAAATATCTAAGTTTATAAGTGAAACAAACACAGTTTATCAACTTAGTGCACAAGATCTAGCAAATGTCCTATTGTGCATAAACAAGCAAATGAAAATCATGGCAAGACACTTATGTATCATAAATAAACAAGTTCAATCACAACTTTCAATAAGCAAACAACATGTATGCAAACAATTAAAACAAGTAGTCATATAACATAGTATAAAAAGAAAGATATTTTTCGTCACTTTGCGTTTAAATATGACGATGTATGCCAAGCTTGATTTGTTTCCTTTATATATACAAATATCGCCAAATTCTTTAGTTTCAAAAGAAATCATATCAATGTTCAAAGGATACCAACTTACATTGCCTGACTCAAAAGTTTAAGTTACTGTGTCAAAATAAAACTTAATATTTTGGACAGGTTGTAGCATTTGATTTGTTTTACCTACTTCAATTTGGATTTAGGCCATGAGATTATTTTTAAATGAAAGTAGACTTAATTCCTTTTAAAATGATAGGTGGCGCGACTCCTACGGACTTACGGTTAATTAGTTATGAATTTTTGAAGTTGGACAAAAACTGCATACTATACAGACGGATTTCAAGGAACCATTTTAAGGGTTCCGTCCTTTGAAGAGAAAGGATCCGCGGGTCTCTGTACCAGATTCAACAAAATTAGTATTTTGACATAGAGAAAGTGTGTGGGACTTACTAGATTAGATAGTAAACTTACAATATACTTATTTAACTTTATTTCTACTAATGTGACTTATCTAAACATTTATGTAGGTGATTTTTCAACTAAATTAATAGTTATCCCAAACACTCCTTTCAAAACCGTATTTTTCGTAAATTTGCTTCAAGCACACAATTTGACACTTAATTCTTTTGAGAAATATTTTCTTTTGATTTTTCAAAGACATCTTCAAGCTTGTATACAAAGTAACATTTAACAACAAAATTTCTAAGTATACTTAGCAAAACATTTTTCATATTATATTCCGCTTCAATGGTAATTTGATACATGGATCGTACTCCATTTTAAAAACCATTTGTTTTGAAAATAAGAGCCACGAGGCTTTGATACCAATTGTGAAAACGTAGAGAGGGGGGGGGGGGGCTGAATACGTTCCCGTTTTAAAAACTTAAAACTTGTATCAAATGTCCGTTTAAGCTTGTTGTAATATGAAAGATGTTAAGTATAGTTTATGACTAGCATATACTAAACAAGTTGTCACACAAGTATTATCAACTAATCACAACAAAAGCAATCATATAATGCAAACATAAAAGTAAAGCAATAAGTAAAAGAAAGGCGCAAACCGAACACGATGATTTATAATGGTTCGGTCACGGAGCTCCTCTCCGCCCTACTACACTCCTCGAGTACCCAACTCGAGAGTTACTTCACTAGATTAACAAGCTCCCTTCTCGGCGGAGAAAACCTTACAATCGTCGCTTACACTTTTTCCGGCTGGGAAGCTCGGACTCGGCTAACATCCCCGGCGTACCGGTGTCGACCCGGTGCGACGCGGGTACCGGTGCGGAATCCGGACGGGACGCGGGGAGGAGAAAGTGGACGCGGGTGTTCATCGGCCTACAAGACTCGTCACAGAAAAAGAACACTTCAAGATCTCAGATTTATCAACTTGTTAACCAAATCTTTCAAGATTTTACAAGTTTGATTCAAAAACCCATCATAGATCCGAAACAAAAAAGACAAGACCTCAAAATTTTCTTTCGTGTTTCACAAGATTTGTCGACCTAAACAGATCTTAATCACACGAAAAGAAAAAAACATCATCGATCTGTTTCAAGCCTATCATTTATATCCGAAATTAAAGAATGACTAATAACAAATCTGTTATAATCAATCTTTGTTTCGTTGGATGAAAAACAAAACGAAAATCACCTTACCCGAGACCCTTAAAGGATCTTGAAGCCTTGATAGAGTCATAGGATCTTGAAGCCTTGCTTCAATTAAATTTAAAACAAGTGGCTTGGGTATGTTTGTTACTCGATTACACCAAGAGAAATATAGGGACTCGAAGGAGTTATCAAGATGAAATGATAACTTACTTTTTTTTTTGGTGACTGCAAATACAGGTGATGAAAAGAGGATGGGGGCGTGAGTTTTGGAGTGAGGAGATTAGGGTTGGAAATATAGAGTCATTTATATATCCTTGAAATTAGGTTTATTGGGTTTAATAAAGTTGGGCTGGTTCACAAAATAAAGTTGGGCTTGTGTTTTTGGACTTTCAATTTTTTTTTATAACATATAATTATAAATTATAATACCCCGTGTCCCTGAGTCCATATTCAAAATTTGGACTCTTTCAAAACGAGTCCACGGATCCTTGAAATCATATCTTGAAAGGTCCGACCCTTGGACACGTACCCGAGTCCGACACCCGTACCCGAGTCCGAGCATCCTAGTTTTCCGGTACAAAGCTAAATACCGGGTTCTAGTTCAAGGTAGAACCAACCTGACGTCTCCTATACAATTTCCGACACTAAGCTAGATGTCGAGTTTTTTACAAGGGTACAACCACTCCCGTCGTCGCTTATACTTTTTCCGACACTAAGCTAGATGTCGAGTTCTTTTTCAAGACTCCCGCTATGTTTTAAGGCCTAACATAGAAACCTTGTGTTTATGGTACAAACACATAAACCACCTAATCTAGTTTGGTGTTAAGATTGTGATGCAATGATGTTTACAATGATGATCCATGCCATAAGTGTATCATGGATATGAATGACTAATTTAGATGAACTTCCATTGAAAGGAAGCCTTCAATGGATGAAGATCACAAGCTCCCTAAACTTGTTGTGATGGATCTTCATATATGCATGTGGAATCTACATGAACTTCTTGAATAAGAAGTCTTCAATCATTGAGGATGTCAAGTGCCCTTGAATCTTCATATGTTGGAATGCTTTGGTGGATGATCACTTCAAGATCTTCTAACCTTCTTGGTGGATCAGGAAGTATGCTATGCTTGTGACAGATGATGACTCATGATCTTGAGCTTGCTTCACAGGATCATATCGAGAGTATGCTTACAACATAATGAAAGTAACATTATGATCATTATGTAAAGGGTGATTAATGTGTGTTTCTACATGATTTACTACTAATCTAAATGTATACAAAGGGTAGAGAGAATGTGTGTTCTTGTGGTAAAACAATGGGCTACTATTTAAAGGCAAATTGTAAAATCAACCCATGGATTTGGCGGAACCAAATCCAGGGGTCCGCCCTTTATGGCATTTGGTTTTGCGGGTGTCTGACAAAAAATCTTCAAATATCTTTCCATATCTAACCAAGATCTTGCACAATCTAATCCTTTGCTTCAAGATCTTTCCAAGATATATTTCAAATCTTCCAAGATATCTAAAGATCTCTAAATGATGTATGCCATGATGTCATGTGTATATTTCTATTTTGAGAATAAAAACATAAACATGTAAATGTATAAATGTATGTCTTATGTATATACTAGCTTAACTAGTATATGTTTACCAATATGTATCATGTTAGTTTGACACATAAAGTGTACTTATCCTATTAATCTTAGGAAACATGATGTACAAGTAAAAGTACTTGTATATGCAAAATGTGAAATGAGGTTCTAAGTAGAATGGTTAGCCTTATAAAATACTTAATGACCTAGCCGTATTTTAAACATTCTAAATGGTTTGTTAAGGGTTTGATCATAATGCCACATAACAAATATGTAAGAAACTGTGTTGTATCATACGAGGACTTGAGAGGTGTTGAATGTATGTTGAGACAAGATATGATTACAAGTAACTTGTACATCTTACGTTATGTATCAAGTTACATGTTTGTCATCAATGAAAATAAACGAGACAGCTTGCACTAACAAAGTATATAAGAAAGAATGTGTGTATAAAAATGGAGAAGTTATGGGGTATTTATAGGGTAAAAAGTGTTTAAATTTTAAAAGTTTATTTATTTATTTAATGCATAAACTGTCAAAATAGTTGGTTTTGGTGTGTATCAAACGCTGTCGGCCGACCGACCCTTTCATCCTTTTTTCTCCCGACCGATCAACAACTCCCGACCACGTGTAACAGCCGACCGACATCGACCCCAAGCGGTCGACCGACCCATTCCCCCTTATTCCAACCAGTCTTGTATAACCAATAGCTAGCACACAACTTGATGAAACAGAACAAGCAAACAAGAAAAGATACACAAGATGCAAGGTAAGGAAAACCTTCTTCGAGATGCAAGACCAATCCTTTATCATGTAAGATTGTAACCAATGCCTCAATCTTGCCCCAATAGGGAGTTAATAGAGACAACGTTTGTACAAAAGAACTCCATCTCTTGATCCCAGTTAAGAGTGAAAAATGTTAGCTACAGAGATAAAACTATGAGAAATTTTTGATTGCTCAGCCACAATGCAAATATGAACCCCTTTACCTAATAAAAGAACTCACAAGTGAACGTAATAGTCCCACTAAATCTTGGTCCCCTATTCATTAAATCAAATACAGAAGCTCAACCTCTTTTATATAGTTAGAGCATGGTGAAATTGAACAAGGAAATATAAAACTATAGGAAAACCGCTGCTATTCTAAGACTTTCCATGGGAACTACCATGGCCCGTCATCTATTGCAAAATAATATTTTGTTGTGAACATCCTGTGACTTCACGACCATCCAGGTAACAAGTTACTAGCATTCACATCAATGTTACCCATCACATTATCAAAATACCCTACAAAAGTAGGGCCAGCCTCATAGTGCAACTACCAGTATCAGTCATGACTAGGCATACTTGGTCAAAAACGAAACATCGAGTCTGAAAGATATTGGTGCGTTGCAGCTTTGAGGTTCTTGCTTTACTTTAGTCATTGAGGTGTTCAAACAATTATCAAGGCTGAGCTATCCAGGCGGCATCATACTCTTCTTTCACATCTTCATGTCTACCATCAAGCAAATTTTCAATCACCAAGTTCTTCTTTATCACTTTTTCTTTCATATGTGTCATCTCCTTGTACTATCTTGGTCCTTGAATTAAGGCATAACTAACCTGGCAATCTAGACCCAAACGGGTCTAGTTGTGTTTGTATGGAAAAGTGGTAACTTGTACGTTGATGTTGGTCTAACCCGTTGGACCCAACATACTTCTTCAACAATTTTGGAAGTGACCCAAGTAGACCCATGAGGTGTTAAGAGTTCTGTTTATGCTAACCCAGAGTGTTGTAAAAAGCGGCCTAGGCTGCCACCATCCGCCTCGATTTTACCAAATCGGCCTTAAAAAGCAGTCAACGCCGTTCAACATGACGATCAACAGTGGTAAACGCGGGTCAGCGGCGGTCAACACTGTTAAAACTTCAAATATAGTTTTTTATTTTTTTTTTATTTATTTTATTTTATTTTATTTTATTTATTTTTATTTTTTTTATTTTTTTTCAATTGGTCGGATCTTGTTTTTAAATTATGTGAAAAAGTAAACTTCGTAATGTAATTGTTGTAGATGAGAAGAAGAAAAGATGAGAGACATGAGATGAGATGGTGCCTGGAAAAGAAAGAGAAATGAAACGTGCTTAAAAAAAAATCCTAATTTAACTTGATAAAAGCCCTAGTTTACATTTAAAGCCCAATATCAAGGGTATGTTTGGCAAAACTAGCTGTAAGCTGTAAACGGTAGGCTGTAAGCTGCAAAGCTGTTAACACGAGCTACAAACTGTATCTTATTTTTAATAAAAGTGTTTGGTAAGTTAGCTGTTAAATATAATTATAAGATGTAAAATGACATAAAAGGACATATCTATAATTGTAAACAAATGTTTGGAGGGTATATCAGTAATTTAAAGTTTTAACAGCTCCAAGATGTTTAAAAAGCTTCATGAATCAGCTTTTCATTTAGGAGCTATTTGTTTGAAATAAAAGCTTGAAGTTAATGTATCTAAACGGAGCTACTTAGTTTAGATGAGATTATTTTATAACAAAAAGCTAACAGCTCCCCCAAAAAGCCCCTACCAAACAGACCTCAAATCTTTTTTGAGACCCACTTATAATAATTATCAATATATATTTAAGTTTATCAATATACATATAATTTTAATATTTATATATAGAAAAGTCCCATCCGCCTAGGCCGATTACTAGCTAGGCGGTGATCGACCGCCCGACTAGCACCTAGCGCTTTTGCAGCCTTGCTAACCCTGTTGGGTAAAGAAGATGACTCATATATACCCAACTAAACCCTTTTGGGTCTAGATTGCCATAAGGATGTAGCATGCCCTTTTTTCAAAGATGCCATGCTCTTGCCTTTTACTGCTCAAACATTTACTTGAAGAGATTCTTACTTGAATTTTATGAAAAGATTTCCCATAATTCAGCAATGCTGACCAAAATAAACAGTTAATAACGATTGGTAGGATGAAAAACCACATTGTTTAGACAAGAGAAAGAACAAAGCATTCAGATACCATTAACATGATAGCTACATTATTTCTTTTGGAAAATAAACACAATAAAGAATCTAGGAAAGGAATAATGCTTGCCTAACAATTTTTTTTTTTCTCAGATAATAATGTGCTTTTTATTTATATTCAAACCCGATTTTGAAAGGAATCAACATGATACGGGAAGAAGAAATATCAAGATGGGAACTTTCTAATTCAAAACCTTTATCTTTCTCTTCTATCTAATTCTTTTTTGGTTGTTCGACTCTGATACCATTTGATATGGACCTCTTACAAGATTCTAGATAAGGAATTTTTTTCAAGTTGAATCCGAGTAGACCAACACAAGTATTATAACGAATAGATGGTGAAGCACAATTGGACCCCTGACATAGGCTTACTATTTGATCATCTAAGTTATGTGTGTGTAAGATTTCCTTCTAAAATTTTTTAAAATACAAAGCTTACAGCCTTGTGTTTAGTCTTACCCATGTGGCCCAAACACGAGCACCATTTCTCTTGTATCCAGAATGGTTTTCCAGATAACTTTTGGTCTGTATACGTGATTCTCAAAATACTTCTGAGATTGGTCTACAATAATAGGTTTGTGAACAGGCAGCTTTATACATATCCAATTTTCCCCTCTGATATCAAACTCATATTCATATGCAACATTGGTCTATTTTTAATATATTATATCCTTTGTTATTATTCATACTTCTGATTTAATAATGCATTGGATAATTAGAATATTATTTTCTATCTATGTGAAAATTTGTTAAAGTTACCAAAGTTTATGATTTTTTGTTGTTGAAGTAAGATAAAAGCTAAAAAGCCAAACATCTCATTAAATCCAAACTGTACTCGCTTCTTTTTCTTGAAATTAACATTAATCAACAAAACCTTTATAAAGAACTACCGGTAAGTATGTTCAAGTGACATCCAAATCTGGGAGTTTGTAACTGAGCTAGTGGGTTGTTGTTTAAGACAAAAAGAGTATTGCAAGTGTATTAACACCTGATCATGACACTATCACATTCTGGTGAATTTTTAAGTTAGAAATGGCTATATTGCCATTTAAACAGAGATAACTGATATTTAAATATATAAAAGATTGAGTATATCGTTGCCATTTTCATGTTTCTCCCACTTCTAATATATGTTAACTAGTATGCACAAAATTCGGTTTATAGTGTAAAGGATGATATTGTGTATAAACGAACACAGGTGTGAATTGTGGTCTGAATTTTAAATATTCACTGATAGTCCTATCTGCATATCTTATAGCAGATGTCACATTTTTGCCCATCTTACCATGTAGACTCTTGCGTGTTCATTTGCTCTTCCCTTGCCAGTTTTCTTCTTCTGTTAGTATTATTGTTTAGAATCTCAGTCGGTTCTACAACTGGAGTTCTAATTTCCACAAATGCTCTGCAGATATCTGAAATAAAGGTAGCTGACATTCCAGATGTTGATCTTTCTAGGGTCGGGGTTACAAAATATGGCAACTTTAGTGTAGAAATAGTTGACCCAGTCTCTGATTATTTGGATCTAATGGAGGTAAACAATAGATGATATATATACACATTTTGATGTACACATGATTCATAAATTGAATATCCTTTTTTTGTGCTTTCCCTGCAGGAGGTCTTTGATTTTTCGCTAATAAAAAATCTCGTTTCTCGCCCAGACTTCAGGTATAAACATGTGTTATCCAGTAGCATCTCCATGATTGCTATTTGCTAATATATGTATAGATTTTTAATTTTATATCATTTATTTTGTCAGGCTCACTTTTGATGCAATGCATGCGGTTACAGGTGCTTATGCAAAACCAATATTTGTAGATAAGCTTGGAGCTAGTCTGGTACGTCACATATATGCAAAATATCTTATCTCGATAACTACTAAGAAGCTGGTACAGTAGCTAAAGTCATGACTGAATGGATGTTCGTGCAGGATTCAATATGTAATGGAGTTCCTCTAGAAGATTTTGGACACGGTCATCCTGATCCTAATCTAACGTAAGAAATTCAGACTGTTATTGAATTTTCGTCGATTATTAGACATGAAGACTTTCATATCTTTCAGAAAGCATTTTTAACTCTTTATTCTTACAAAAGATATGCGAAGGATTTGGTGAACATTATGTATAGTGACAATGGACCTAATTTTGGAGCTGCAAGTGATGGTAAGTTTGCAGTGCTAATGGGTGGATCTTAATTTATGATATAAGTCTTTTTACGGAATCCTTCGTTTCAAGTAATTTTTATTCTTTTCTAGCATAGTCCGCCAGATACTCCTTTCCCTGTCAATACAAAAGAAACAAACTGAAAGAACAAGAACACAACTAAATTGTAATTATTAAATTGGAAAAGTTTCTGCACAAACTAACTGAAATTTGTGTTGTAATGATTTTTCAGGAGATGGTGATAGAAATATGATTCTCGGTAGACAGTTCTTTGTGACTCCTTCAGACTCTGTTGCTATTATTGCAGCAAATGCACAAGAAGCTATTCCATACTTTCAGAGTGGCCCAAAGGTAAAAAGGTTTTGCCGAATCTTTGACCTTCTAGTGTAAAAAGAAAGTTACTTTGGCTATAATATTTTGTAGGGTTTAGCACGGTCTATGCCAACAAGTGGTGCTCTTGATCGTGTGGCTGAGAAACTGAATCTCCCTTTCTTCGAGGTTTTGTTTTGTTTTTTTAGTGTTCTAAGCTCCATTTGTGATGGTAATTAGTATCTTGTATTAAAAAACCTTGTACATGGACATTGTCTCATATGTTCCAAATGAAAATCGTTTCAGGTACCCACTGGTTGGAAATTCTTTGGGAACTTGATGGACGCAGGAACTTTGTCAATTTGTGGGGAAGAAAGTTTTGGAACAGGTTCTGATCACATACGTGAGAAGGACGGTATTTGGTACGTATCTTTATTCACTTTGATAAGAACCATTAATTATCTTTTGTTCATTTATGCATAAAATTGCTCCAGAAGTTTATCCTTAGTTCCTTACGCTCCTGCTGGATTTTTAAGTGGGCTTCTCTTTGACAGAGTATATTACACGAAAAGTCTTTAATCGTATCTTCTCTTTGGCAGGTTATGTTCTCCCCAGAACATACTGATTATGTTGGATACTTGTTAATTTGCTTTATTCAGATCAATTAGATGAAACAGGGGCGCAACCAAAATACTAGTTTTATTGACCAGGAATGTAAATAAAAAATAATAATGGGACTCCTATCAAAATAAAGGGTGATAAACACTAGCAAGAAGATCCAGTTTGTAATGAGGATAGCTATGCCGCTAAAAGCTGAACTAAACGATTGTAAAAATGTGTCAGTTGTCGGTGAATATTTTTTTTTTTTTGGTAAAGGGGAGTTACCTGGCAAAAGATTGTTAACATTTTAGTGTTCCAGAGTCCATATCAATGTGTTTACAATCACTTAGTTTTAGTCATAATAACTCCTCATGTTCTCTTTTTCCATCATATACTGGGGAGTTCTATTGGATTGACTGAGCAATGTGATTGACAGGGCTGTTTTAGCTTGGCTGTCTATAATTGCATACAGAAACAAAGACAAGAAACCTGGAGAGAAATTGGTTTCTGTCTCTGACATTGTGAAGGAGCATTGGGCCACTTACGGGAGGAACTACTTCTCTAGATACGATTATGAAGTAATCGCCTTTTCTAAAATCACAATTGAATTTTCAAAACTTGTTTCAAATGAATGTCCTCAACTCATTTTTCCATTGCTACGTTTTGACATCACTGGTGTTCCCAGGAATGCGAGTCTGAAGGAGCCAATGAAATGATTAATTATCTTAGGGACTTGATTTCTAAAAGCAAAGAAGGGGACAAGTATGGTGAGTTTTCAGCTCATAGTTCAATAAAGTTCTTGCATAAGTACACTCTCTGAATTGTTTGATCCTCAAAGAGATACGCTATTGCAGGAGATTATACTCTTCAACTTGCAGATGACTTCAATTATACGGATCCTGTAAGTTTATGTGCTATCTTGAACATACACTAGTTAAATTTTTTCTGAAAGGTCTTGAAAATTTACTAGGTGGATGGGAGTGTAGCTTCGAAGCAAGGTGTTAGATTTGTCTTCACAGATGGCTCAAGAATCATATTTCGTTTATCAGTATGCACCAGCCTGTATTGTTTATTACGTTTTGTTTTAATTCTGACCTCCACACGTAACTAATATTTGTCAAATTTACAGGGGACTGGTTCAGCAGGTGCAACTGTTAGAATCTACATAGAACAGTTTGAACCTGATGACACAAAACATGACTTGGATGCCCAAGTGGCACTAAAACCCTTGATAGGTTTGTTCACAATCTAGTTACCAATTATGTTCTGTTATATTCGTTTTAGTAGTTCATTAGTTTATGTAATCATCCTGTCACTTGTCAGATCTGGCTTTATCTGTGTCAAAGCTAAAGGAGTTTACCGGAAGGGAAAAGCCTACAGTAATCACATAAATTATACCATGAGATTCTCAAACTCTCATCAGAACTGATATTGGTGCAGGTGTTTTTCGACTTTCTCAAACATGATTATTCTATATATTCTTTTTTGTTGAGCATATGCTGGAGAATTGAGTATCTTCTATGAGGATGATGACCATCTGCCATGTACATTATAAAAGTGTTTTCAATAAAATGAAATTTCAGGTCTTTAATTTATTGCTACATCTGTTTGTAGTTTGACTTCGTTTACATGTAATCTTATATAATCTGTTCTGATAAGATAGCATTGTATTTTTTTTGTTCACGTCATCTGTATGCTTAGTATGTTAGCGTATGCATTATCTGACTGAGATATTTGATGAGGAATCATTCTTTTGAGGGAAAACTTATAATGATTATGTACAGTTACTTAATTGTTCTGCATGTTGATGGATGTCATTTGGTTTGATGTGTGTGTAGGAGACACATGTCACCATGAGTCATGTGTTTTTTAATTGGTTATAGGGATGATGGAAATCTACAAAGCTTGTCTATCTTACTGTGTTATCCCATCACTTACACTTGGCATTTTGTCACTTGATGAATCCCAGATCACCAATAGTGTCTTTCTAGCTTAGTGGTCCATGTAGGACCTATCTTCTTCATAGACTTGAATTGCATACATGATAGTGGTTGTTCTTTATAGGGCACAATGGTAGTGTTCTCTTGAACCTTTTCTGGATCTTTCTCTGAACTAAACATAAGTTATCTTTGAGTTTAAGTCAATTATAAAATCATGATTGTAGGTCCCAAAAACTGTGTAGATTATATGTGTACAAGATGATAAAACCACAAACCTAAGTTTGATCATGAGCATCATGTTCAGCTGAAACTCCACTCTGACAGAAACTCAAGTGATGTATTCGTAGCATGCGCTATGACATGAAATCTTCAATTAACATACTGTATTATTTGTTACCCTTTTGAAATGAATAATTGCACAATAATTTAGATATCAATTTACATTGGAACTGACATTCTTCTTATCATCTCTAGGTTTGTAATGGACTGATTATCACTCGACACTTGAGTTGTAGTTAATTAGGTTGGTGCTTTTTCCACTAGTCAAAGTTGAGTGACTTACATAACTTATCCACTATTATCCATATAATGGTAACCGAGTAGTGTTTAATACAGTTAATGCAAGCTGAATGGTTTCAAATTATAGATTTTCACAGCAGAATGATCCTTTTTAGAATAGTTTTCTGCTCAGCAGAAAATCCAAAACTCGTATCGGAAGGGATTTGCTTGCTCCCCATTTTTACTAAAACTTTGGGATAGTAGACCCACCAAACATAATGGTGTAGGTGAGAAAGTAAGGCGTCCTTTTTGTGGATAAGAGGGTAGTAAACTGTGTTTGTCCTTAATGTGACACACTTAGACTAGTTTTCTATATTGAGATCCGACTTTGTTGGATTCGTCACTTCCATATGACATGATGTTCGAGAGAACTATTATGTCCCACTTTATATCTGCATAACATTGTGATATGTGACCATTCCACCATCATGTTAGTTGCCTACAGTGATGGACCTTCAGGTCTCCTCCTTTGTCCCTACTTAACTCTGTCTTGTACTAAATCACATGGTATTTAGAAATAATTTGTTGTTTGAATTATTAAATGTGGACATTTGCTTTTGAGACATGACAACTTAGCCAATCAAATGAGTTCGTGTACATAACTTCAACTTAGTTTTTGTATACACAAATATCGCTTCTTACTGTCACAAACGATAACAGTAGAAAACTTAATAATTTATCTGCAGTTTCATAATCATTTTGTATCCATAGTAAGAGTCTGCATTTTGTTATGTGATATCATCAAATAATTATATTGATCATGCATGCAGATGATAAGCTGCACAGGAACATACAGGACCAAAGAGCCAAGAAACCGACACAATTTGAAATTGGTAACTCTGTTTGGTTTTACATGGTATAGCTAATATAAAATATATTAAACTGTTCATCTGTATTTAGAATTTGTATTTTCTAAATTAGAGGTTATGGCCTATGTTATCTTTTTGCCCATGAAGAACTTTATGCAAAAAGCAGTGTGTGTTTGCTGTATCGAACTTGCAATAAAGGCGAATCAACTTTCTGTCAGGTCTTATTATCTTATCACTGTTTTAAGATAATGCATGGAACTTGTGTTTTTCTATTTCTAGTTGAATATGGTTAGTGGGTGGTTTCTTTTACGGACTTCTTAACACTCGGTTTACTCGTTTTTGGCTAATAATTCATGGTACAAAATATAGTGCCTTACTACCCCGCAACTATCCTTATACGGTATTGACTGGTAATGTGTCGTTTTTACCCGTTATGCATTGGCAATGAGATATTAACATTGTGGCTTGTTTCATGAAAATTAGTGTAGAGTTGCACGCTTCACTGTCTCCACAAATTGTACCTTCAATTTGCTGGTCTATATTTGTCCATTTACTTGTATGTTTTGGATTTGTTAGGCGCTATTTTCAGTGCCCTTGTGGTTCATTTAATCTGTGTATTCGGGTGGGCCATGGCTGCTTCAACAAGTTTTGGATCATCTGAGGTATCTCAGAAACTATTATGATCGAATGGCTATGAGTAGTGTAATTCGGCTTTCAAAGATTTAGTTTTTTAAACATTCTACTTGGTCTTTTTCAGCCAGACAGTAGTGAGTCACTACATTAAGGGTAGTAATTGTCAATCTAGAGGATGTTTAAGACAAATATATTGTGTTATGACCAGGTTTGCTATCTTTATCCAAAAAAGTGTCATCAAAGACAAATCCTTATGTCATTGATGCTAAAAGAATATCAACATTGCTTTAATTGTCATGACCATTAAACTTTAAATGCATCTATCCGTGCACTTATGGCCAGGTGCTTTTGTTGCATTTCCTAGTTTGTTGATTTATTTAGTCATTGTCACATTCTGGTTAGATACATACACGATCGATTTTCGTGATTTACTACTTGGACAATCAAGGTATAGCTCGTTTGTTTGTCTAGGCGTTTTTGTCATGATAATAGGCTATTTTTGTCATAGGTGCTCTTTTCAATCTGTACTCATTTCAGTGCTCCACCAACGTTCCTCTATTGTGATGTGGGACTATAGAGTGGTTAATGAGATACAATCGGTGAGTTAAGAGATACCGTGGGTAACTCATTTTGTGACTATGAAACAGGCACAAGATGTATATGGGAGCATAGTAGTAGTACTGTAGTAGTCACATAGTCACGGAACGTATATTAGTAGGCTTCGACATTTAAATCAATATCGAAAAAGCTAACAAATACAGAGTAGCGTAAATGCATGTCAGGAGTTTTACTAAGCTTCTCAGTCTATGTTCTAGGGTTAAACAACAAAGTAGGAGTATATGTTGTTTGAGTTGAGATCATTATATACCACATATTCTTTATAGCCCAATGAAATAATTTTGGCCATTTATTTTTTTTTTCAAAATTAAAAAAAAAAAAAACAAAATTTTCAATTTTTTTTTGAAAATAAAATATTTTGCAAACGGTAAATCGTTAAGTGACAAAAGTTACACCATCGTGACGAGAAGTTTTTTTATCTTTCAGTAGACGGACATTTTGATATACTTTCGACGAACTTTTTTTTCTTCTAAGTTTTATTATTAAAATTTGCGTCTGGAAAAATCACATGTGATTTGTATTTTATAAATCACGTGTGATTTGTATGTTAAAAATCACATATGATATCACAAATCACATTTGATTTCATAAAATTATATGTGATTTTAAAATAATAAATCACATGTGATTTTTTCAGATGTAAATTTCAACACTCACAAAAAAATCGGAAAAAAAAAAATCGTAAAAAATATAGAAGTGTCTCTCTATATAAAGATAATTTCATACTCGTTGTGATGGTATAATTCTTTTCGCGTAACGATCAACGGTATATGAAATATATTTTTTTTTTAAAAGAAAGGTGGAAGTTTTTTGTTTTTTTTTAAATGAAGGGTTATGATTGGTTCATGGATTTAGAAAGAATTTAGGGTCTATAAAAAACTTTTCTCACGTTGTTTACCTAAAAAAATTATGAGTTGAGTTATTCTACAAACCATAAAACACTCACATACCAAGGGACAACTCCCATTCGTTGATTTAGATTTGATCAATGGCTGAGATCATCCACTTGCTACTTAAAAAAATACACGGAGGGGTAATTTCATAAAATTACAACAAAACACACCCCTGCTGCTCACTTAGATTCATAATTTTTCTGAACTAACACACACTAAAAACACACACTACTCAACCCAAAAAAAACCGATCAACAATCCGATTTCATCAATAGTTCTAAGCTCCGATCAACAAACCGATCAACAATCCGATTTCTAAGCTCCAAAGATCACTTCACAAACTCTTTAATCACTCCTTATTACTCGATAAGAGCTCAAACTTGGAATCACGACAACACAACAATCAACAACAATGCATCAATTCATCAATTCATCGGAAAAAATGGAATCTCCGGCGAAAAGGATGAATGAAACACCAGTCAACAATCCGATTTCAGGTATACTGAAACTCTTTAAACAACTATTTAACTATCTCTTACCATCACATACGATTAGATAATAATGCGTACTATTTATTCAGATTATACTGAAAATATTACGATTTTACACTGATTAATTGATGTTTATGGAAGTTATAGTGATTTTATGAAGAAAAACGTGACTAGAAATTAGGTTTTTAGAGTTAACAGACACATTGAGATGAAGATATTGAAATAAAAAGACATATTAGAAGCATTTATTGAAGGCGTCTTACGGCTTAGCCGCAGAAGACGCCTTCGGCTTTGTTTTTATATTGAACTAGATGCTTCAAATGTTGTATATATGTAGTTGTAATGATGTAGAATTGGAATACTAGGGAGTACAATTCGTGATAGCGTTTCAAAGTTAGCGTTTAGATTCGAATTTGGTGTGTAAGTAGAGATGTATGTGAACAATGTGTTGAATCTGTGAAGTGTTGTTGTTTTTAGTTGACGATTTGCGAATTTAATTAGGTTTAAGGTTATGATTGGCGCGGAGCGTTTAGCGTTTAGATTTGAATATGATGTTATTGTGCTGTGTAAGTAAAGATGTATGATCGATTTGTTGATAAATAAGCTCATAAGCTAAGGTTGAGTGTTTGGAGTAGCTTATGTTAAGTAGGTGGAAAAAAGGCTTAAGAAGTTATATAAGCACATGTGATATTCTTAATATCACAAAAAATCACATGTGATATTCAGAATATCACTTGTGATATTCTTGAATATCACTTGTGATATTCTTGAATATGAATATCACTTGTGATATTCTTGAATATCACTTGTGATATTCTTAATATCACACAGATAAAAATTCAAGATATATGAAATGGGGAATAAAATCGATAAAACTGAAGTTAGATTGTAGAAAGACATGTTTGGTTGTTTTCAATAAGATATAAACGTTCATGAACACGGTAACTCGGTAAGTCTTAACAAACATAGAAGGAATCTAAGAGTATTTTCGAGATTGGCCAAAATTTTGTTATGCTGATCTTTTGAAATTCTCATTTGCAGCTCGTAAAGAAAAATGACATTTAAAGAGTTGATTAGAAGGAATCACATATCACATATCACCTGTGATATCACATGTGATATCAAATGTGATATCACCGGTGATATCACATGTGACTCCAAGAAGCAATAGTGTAGCAGCACTAGAGTGCACTTTTTGTGCAGAAATTGTCACTCAGTTGCTTCATTCCACCGCCATTAACAAAATTATAGCAGCTCTCTTTAGAAGATCACAGTAACAGCGCACCACTTAACCACTGCCGATAGGAATGGTATCATCTTCCCGATGCCACCAATTAATGAATCCTTCACAGCCAACTGAATGTCTAGTAGCCTGTTCAATGACTCCAAGAAGCAATAGTGTAGCAATAGTTGTTTACCGTGTACAGGCCAGCATTGCAATGGAGACGCTACAGGTCTTTGCGCCTCTCGCTAAGCTCCTTGGAATGTACCAAATTAAGGTAGAATTATTTTACTATATCAAAGGAGTCTATTTCTTGGTATAACCTCTTATTTGATTATTTTCTCGTTGCAGTCTGAGCTTGAGAATTTGTCCTTCATGTACACTAATCCTCAAGATTACGCTAAAGTGAAGAGATGAATTGCAGAACTCAGTAAAGAACAGGATAAAGAAATTGAAGAGGTATATTTAATACTTCAGTATGGGATGTGGCTTGTAGTAGATTAAAATCATCGTGATCTGTAAGAGAAGCTAACCTTAGTTACATCTTAATGGCCTATTATTGCTTCCTGTCTTAGGCACATAAAATTTTAATTAAGAGGATCGAAGATGATCAGTTCTTAGACCTTCTGACTGTGAAGACTGAAGTGCGTTCTGTTTGTAAGGAACCTTACAGGTAAGGTGATAGATCTGAATTTTTGTCTCATATTCTGTTTGGTTATTTGAACATGTTAACTATTTTTGGTTCAAAATTATACTTATTTATTTGTTATTTTCTTTCTGAAAACTTCCAACTGCATCTTGTTTGATTTTGAACTCTTGTGTTTACAGCATCTATAAATCGGTACTCAAATCAAAAGGTTCAATTAATGAAGTTAATCAAATTGCACAGGTAGGTAATCAGTGGCTGATAAGTGGTTTATCTAGAATATGGAATTCCTTATTTTTCTGACATGTTTTATGCTTTTTCATTAACAGCTGAGGATTATTGTCAGGCCCAAGCCTTGTGTTGGTGTAGGGCCTTTATGTAATGCACAACAGGTAAAGTTAACAGTTGAGGGTTATTTTGCAGCTTTTAGAGACTCGTAACATGGAAATACATATTCTTTGTTTTGAATACTCTGTACCTTGTCTCATAAATGCCATTTCGTGCAGATTTGCTACCATGTTCTTGGGCTGGTACATGGGATATGGACTCCTATTCCTCGAGCTGTATGTATCCATGACATGTTTCTTTTGTTTTAGTTAAAGTTGGCAGTTTCAACCCTTATATTTATATAAGTGTATATGTGGGTAAAAGGTCAATTCATTAAATTTTATATCACTTGTGATATTCTGAATATCACAGAATATCACTTGTGATATTCAGTCACATTATCACAAGTGATAGTGATATTACTTTAATAGGGACAAACTTACAAAAAATAAAACATCCACATATTATTCATATTACTCTACGTGTACAAATTTACAACCACTTCAATCTCTTGATTCATATAAACCAATCTCAACTCCAAAGAAAAAACCTTAGCTCAAAAAATTTATTATCCGACATGGGTCCAATTATCCTTACTCAATTAGCAACAGGTTTAAGCATGCTGGCTGGAGCAGCTGTGGTTTAAGTCAGTAATGGACCAATACAACATGATGGGTCCTGGTTCTGATAGGTTTCCAAAGTGTGCTCGTTGCAACGGCTCTGGTCGAGTTAGCTGTTTATGTAACAGGTGGTCTGATGGTGACCGTGGATGTGGGTCGTGTGCTGGTTCAGGACGGATGGTGTGTAGTAGCTGTGGAGGTGGGGGTACGGGTCGTCCTCTTCCAGTTCATATATCGGTTCGTCCTCCAAATCGGCCTCAACTTGTTCAACAGGAAACCAAACCCAGACAAGGACACGAACAAGTGGAGTCACAGCAACACCAATCGCCAGCCCGTAGCGTGAACAAATTGACTCTGGTATTATCTGCTCAAAGGTAACATTTCTAGGTCAGTTGACGATTCTTTTGGAAATTGATTTATGTTAGAATACTAGATAAGAATCCTGACCTCGCCAAAGAGAAGTATTAAAGTCACTGAAATAATAATGGCACCTGATTCCGGGACCAATTTGTTCAAGAATATATGAAGCGCCTGAAACGATAAATAGCACTTGTTTGAGTATACTGATATGTATAAACTTTGTGATTATTTCTGGTGCTATATGGTATACCTCCATGGCAGTAGCATTACTGATCAAGAGAGTGCAAAGAACTAAATGATGCCTCTTCACAACAGATAGGATCTTTGCTGCATTGTAACATGATTCATGCATAACTAAAATATGATATTTTAAAAAATTATAACGTGTAGAATAAGAATAAGCATACAGGCATGGAGACGGTCCGTGGGCTTTCCTGATGCAGCAAGAACTTCGAGATCCACAAGACTCATTGACATGAGTCCAAGTGTGAGCCCCGACATCATTCCAGCAAACGCAACAACCATTACGATCACCAATATGTGAAAGAAGAAATTTAGACTGCAACATGGTAAGTACTCCATTCCAGTTTCAAAGTCTGTACAACTCTAACTCTGATCTTTAATACTCCTTATTTATATCTATGTTTACAGAGGTCATATGTTTGATTGATAAGTGGAAACAATGTTATTCGACTTTGAGCATATTAGTAGTTCGATGTGTCAGTTTAAGTGATAAGTGTCAGCTACAAGGTGTGTTAAAGGTCTGCAAGTGGCAGCTGCAAGTTTAGTGGTTGTTCCATGGGATTGCAGTAAGGGATTTAAAGTACACAGGTACCAGCTTCGGAAAGGTAAATATGAACCTAGCGAGAAGAGGCTTGATGTCCTTTCCACCAGAAGATACATACTGAACTTATATTTAGAAAATTTGTTAGAACAATCTTAAATACTTTCCTTTAAGTTATATTTTTACTGTAATTTTAGTAGTTTCGACTTTCATGTGCTCGTCTACAAAATTATGTAAATTTGAAGTTGATGTTAATGTGAAAGAAATGGTTGTCTTTCCGTTGGATCAGAGTAATGTACAAGTTTCACTTCTCTGTATATGAGTTGCTACCGTATTGACTGTTTGTTACCATTTTGATCACTTTTTGCACTTGACTATTGGTTTAGTGAAGTGAAAGTTTTGTTGAAATGTAACTTGTTTTCTTGACATGAATTTCATAAACAAATGGAAGTCTGCTGTCCTAATTTCATTTACTCTAAATACGACTTGTGCAAAACATGATGTTTGATTATTGAATCTTCACATAATGTCGAAAATGTTCTGCATAAGCTATATGAATTTGCTTATCAAAACATGATGATGTGTAAATTTGTTTTTTATTTTATTTTTAATGAATTAAAAACAGTTTTAGACTAAGAATAATATTAAAAGTACTAAATTAATACGAAAAATTATGAAAATTTCTGGAAAACTACTTTAAGCTATATTGGACTTAGGAAAAATAAAAAAGAATCGATAGTTTATTTGAATAAGCTGTGAATAAGCAAAAACGGAAGTTAAGCTAAAAGGGAAAAAATTGGTTAAGTGAATTAAAGGTGCAAGCTATAACGAAAAAGACCCAAGGGCAGAGATGGTTGTGGTATGTTAAACTGGTTGAGGATGGTAGAGGTCTGGGGTTCGAGCCTAGGTATCACCTGTGATACATACCAAATATTAGGTATCACCTGTGATACAAAATAAGATATTAGGTATCACCTGTGATACAAAATAAGATATTAGGTATCACCTGTGATACATACCAAATATTAGGTATCACCTGTGATACAAAATAAGATATTAGGTATCACCTGTGATACAAAATAAGATATTAATTTTTTTCTTCATGAAACTTATTAATAAGCTAAAAATGAACAACTTTTGTGAAAACAAAATTTTTATAACTTGAGAATTAAGGTGGAAAAGGCAAAATAAACAAACAGTTAACATATTAGGTATCACATGTGATACATAATAACTTATTAGGTATCACCTGTGATACAAAATAAGATATTAGGTATCACCTTTGATACAAAATAAGATATTAGGTATCACCTGTGATACATACCAAATATTAGGTATCAACTGTGATACAAAATAAGATATTAGGTATCACCTGTGATACAAAATAAGATATTAGGTATCACCTGTAATACATACCAAATATTAGGTATCACATGTGATACAAAATAAGATATTAGGTATCACCTGTGATACAAAATAAGATATTAATTTTTTTCTTCATGAAACTTATTAATAAGCTAAAAATGAACAACTTTTGTGAAAACAAAATTTTTATAACTTGAGAATTAAGGTGGAAAAGGCAAAATAAACAAACAGTTAACATATTAGGTATCACCTGTGATACAGAATAACTTATTAGGTATCACCTGTGATACAAAATAAGATATTAGGTATCACCTTTGATACAAAATAAGATATTAGGTATCACCTGTGATACATACCAAATATTAGGTATCACCTGTGATACAAAATAAGATATTAGGTATCACCTGTGATACAAAATAAGATATTAGGTATCACCTGTGATACAAAATAAGATATTAATTTTTTTTCTTCATGAAACTTATTAATAAGCTAAAAATGAACAACTTTTGTGAAAACAAAATTTTTATAACTTGAGAATTAAGGTGGAAAAGGCAAAATAAACAAACAGTTAACATATTAGGTATCACCTGTGATACAGAATAACTTATTAGGTATCACCTGTGATACAAAATAAGATATTAGGTATCACCTTTGATACAAAATAAGATATTAGGTATCACCTGTGATACATACCAAATATTAGGTATCACCTGTGATACAAAATAAGATATTAGGTATCACCTGTGATACATACCAAATATTAGGTATCACCTGTGATACAAAATAAGAATTATATCATGTATATCCATATTAGGTATCACCTGTGATACAAAATAGATATTAATTTTTTTCTTATGAAACTTATTAATAAGCTAAAAATGAACAACTTTTGTGAAAACAAAATTTTTATAACTTGAGAATTAAGGTGGAAAAGGAAAAATAAACAAACAGTTAACATATTAGGTATCACCTGTGATACAGAATAACTTATTAGGTATCACCTTTGATACAAAATAAGATATTAGGTATCACCTGTGATACAAAATAAGATATTAGGTATCACCTGTGATACATACCAAATATTAGGTATCACCTGTGATACAAAATAAGATATTAGGTATCACCTGTGATACAAAACAAGATATTAGGTATCACCTGTGATACATACCAAATATTAGGTATCACCTGTGATACAAAATAAGATATTAGGTATCACCTGTGATACAAAATAAGATATGTGCTATTATTGTTAAGAAATACTATCTTACAAAATAAGATATGTACATAAATGTTAAAACTACTCGACACAAAGGTGTAACATTTATTAGTTCAAATTATGTTATTACAAAAGATCCAATCACACGTTCATAATGAGTCAAATATATATTTGAAAATTGGTTAATTACATGAACAATATATTTAATATATTATTTAAATAATGAATTAGTCTTTATTTATGATTAGGTAAATATAGAGCATATATAATTATACTAAAGTGAAATATTTGATATAGAAATCGATGGACTCATTTAAGTTGAACAAAAATGTTGTGCATGCATTAGAGATGCCCAGAGTGTTCAGAGAAACAATAGCTAAATATGGGTCAATCTAGATAATGACCAATTAATTTGAACTAACAAGATCATAATCATCAACTGATGTATTAGATCACCAACCAGGTCAATAGTCATGTTAGTCTAACCTGATGGAACTTCACATACTTTTACACTCTGTAAATATAAGTTCTCTCTTCTCTGATCACATCAAGAAAGGAGTAACAACTAATATTCGCGACAGAAACAAAAGTCAACCAACAAAACTCTAATAAAAAAGTTGCTCAATACTCCTACAAATAAAGCCAACAAAAGCCTTAACTTTTGGGGTAAATGTGAGCCCAAAACTGAACTACTCGACTGTAAAGCATAGAAAACTCGCAAATCATTTTACGAACAATAAGAATTAACTCTAAATATTTGCCTTCTACTTTAAATACTACCACTACTATGACTTTGTCGCATCTCTAATTTCCTAATGCTCGGTGAGTTGAAAGGGTATATAACTTTAGATGTTTGACTGCTCAAAAGGCACTTTAACCAGAAGCCGTCCATGTAGGCTGACAATTGCTGATGTACGAAGTGGATATATTCTTGCTGGTAAGCTGATCACCTATAAACCAAATATCAATAAACATTAACCCAAATAGAACACTGAAGTCAGTTTCATCACATTTGCAAAAGTTAAATACGAACCTTTTTAAATGATGAAATGCCCCATGGGTTGTCAAGTTGCTCGGGCTGACCTGTGATGACTAGACGCCTAGCTGGATCTGACTGAACACGTACCTAAACCCATTACAGTTTTAGTACTATACACCATTTGTTTGTGTGCAGAAAGAAGTAAAAACTGGAGCAGATACGGCAACTTCTCAGCTTCAATCGTTCGAATACACGATAAAGCTATCGTTATAACCTTCAAAACAATCAAATACACCATTTATCAGCAATCAGGCTACAAAATACACCAATATGTATACTTAACAATAATAATATGCACGTATAAACAACCTTATCTTGCAAATACTCATCCAAATTCAAACTCGAGAAACAATCAATAACAGCAACAGTAGCACTCGAATCGTCCTGCAACACCTGCTCAAGCGCCTCAACCACAATCTCATTACTACTATCTCCCATAACTTCGGGCAACGAACCAATAATCTCTCTTCAAATCACACGGGCAAATCGACAACACTTTAAACAAACTATCCGTAAACTTCTCACAATCCATCAAAAAATCAAGCCTCCTAAACTGATTCACAATCAACCTAGCTATATCCTCATCCAAACGCAGCGCATCACGATCAAAATACTCAGGTAGCTTCTCTAGCAACATGTTCTGAAGATCTAATTGTATCGAAGGCACTAGTAACAACACCCTAACTAAACTATCACTCCTTCCGTTATTCACATTATCACGAAATGACGGCAGTAACACCCTACAAGTATAAACTCGCAATTAAAAAACTGTATAGCTACAACTAAGCATTGCGCTAATTGATTAAAAATGTGTCTAACTTTACCTCTTTTATTTTTTCGTGTATTAATCTACTTTTTTCCGTTAAAAACTATCACTCCTTCCGTTATTCACATTACCTCTTTTATTAATCTACAACTAAACATTAGTTTAACACTTCATCATATATCATGGCACCGCACATAGCGAGAAACAATAACAGCTTCCAATCATCGTTTGAAAAAACTAGTGTATAAGTTTGATAATGCAATAAAACTGTGATAATTACATAATTTAGCAACCAAAATTTAAAAAATAAACAGACAAAGCTACAAGATTACATTTAAATCGAACTTCATTCCAGTAACTAACATAGAAACAGACTAATTCCAGAGCAATTACAACTACGCTATGCAAACAAGCACTCGAAAATCAACTGGTTATCCTACCTATATATGACTCACCTCTTATTACGAATCTCCTTCTACACGAATCGAAAATTGACTAAACAGAACAAATCAAATCAAATCACGATCGAGCCTAAACACATCACAAGCCTTGATGCTCAGTCCTAACCACAATCGGCTTAACCTCAGGATGTGCAGTAACAACACCACAGCTTCCATTAGCTTGATCCTTAGCACACCTATCAGATTATGTTTTATAAATCGTGGTTGTTAATTAACGTAATGATAATGGTGATATTGAAGAGAGATCACTTTGATGTTCAATTGATGAATTAAATAAGGAAATTAGGGTTTTGATTCGGTTATGGAGGTTCAGTGAGAAGCAATTAAAGCCGGAGAAGAAAACACACATTTTCAGTGTGTGTAAAATATGAGTTTACAAGTGTGGTGGTGTTAAATTTTGGTTTATATATTGACGAAAATGCCCTTGTAATGTAAATATTGTGTTTAATCTCAGCCATTGGATCAATGAAGATGGAGGGTGAGGATTGGTCCCTTAGTATGTGAGAAATATTTTGTCCTCAAATGATCTTAGATCAAAAATTATTTTGTCACAAGTATACCAATTTGGTTCTTATTTTCTACTTCTGTTTTCTTGAAAGCTTTATCTTATTCGTCATCTTAAAAGACTTCCCATTATCCGCACTGTTTTTTTTTTGAGTTTTAGACCCAAAAAAAAAAAAAAAAAAAAAAAAAAGGTAAAGGAAAGAAAGGTTTAAAAAGTATTTGTGTTTTTTAGGTGAAGGAAAATAAAAGAAAGAAAGAAGAAAAAGTTGTTCTATTTACAATTATATCCATGTTTAGAGTTTAAAAATTAAGGACAATTTTGTCATTTGATATATTTAACCTTAGTTTCCTTCCCCTTCCTATTTTTAAGAGGAATTTTTTAACTCAAAATTTCCTTCTATATTCCTCTTCTTCATTTATTTTTTTTCCTTAAAAAAAATATAAACACAAGTTTATTTTAGTTACTTTTTTTTTTCTTCTTCTTTCTCTCCAAAATTGAACTCGAGAACATAGTGTAACATCTTGATGATGACGTTTCGAGTATGGTTAGCAACTCTAGTTGCGCCCCGGGCTTTTTTTTTCTTTCACGTATCTTAGGCTCGCGATTGGTTCTAATATGAGTATAATCTCCAATTGGAAGATTTTAATTGACTGCTTTCATTCGAGACTCTCCTTTTGGAAGCCGAACCTCCTCTCCATAGGAGGTCGACTTACTCTCATCAAGGCGGTTCTTGGTAGTCCTGGCATTTATTACCTTTCGATCTTCAAAGCTCCCGAGATGGTTTTGAATTCTTTGGAAAGAGCTCGTTCGATGTTTTTCTGGGGAGGTACTTATGAACCAAAAAAGTTAGCTTGGATTAAATGGTCCAATGTTCTTGCATCTTTCGACAAAGGTGGCTTAAATATTGGTAGTCTAAAGGCGTTTAATCTTGCCCTTCTTCAAAAATGGCGATGGAGGTTGATGTCTTACCCGAATGCACTTCGGGTTAAAGTTATTAAAGCGTTACATGGTCAAGAGGGTGGTTTCGACAATCATGGCTGCAATTTCAATGGAACATGGGCTAAGATAGTGGGTTCATATAATTTCTCACACTCGAAAGGCATAATCCCGACTAATTCGTTTCAGTTCAAATCAGGTTGTGGCACTCGCATTCTGTTTTGGAAGGACATTTGGATAGGTGAATCTCCTCTTTATATCCGTTATAATAGACTTTATCTATTGGAACAAGATAAAGACTGTTTCATTATTGATCGTATTGAAAATGGTCAATGGCGTTGGAATTGGTCGAGGACCAATCACGGAGTTCGTAATTTGGCTTACTTGCGTGACATGCTTATAGAGATTAGTCTTGCTGATACAAATGATGTTGAAGATTCTTGCATATGGACGTTGGGTTTAGATGGTAACTTCACAGTGGGGGAATCTCGCCGCCTTATTGATTCCAAGATCATTCCCTCGTTGGTTCCTTCGACTACATGGGACAAAACCCTTCTTAGAAAAGTTAATATCTTCATATGGAGAATGATATTGGATCGGCTGCCTCATAGGTTGAATATTTCGTCTCGTGGAATTGACATCCCAACGATTTCTTGTTCTTCATGTAATGGTAACGTGGAATCCTCTAACCATATTTTCTTTGAATGTGACATCGATATGGAGGTTATTGGATCGGCTGCCTCATAGGTTGAATCTTTCGTCTCGTGGCATTGACATCCCAACGATCTCTTGTTCTTCATGTAATGGTAACGTGGAATCCTCTAACCGTATTTTCTTTGAATGTGACATCGCTATGGAGGTTTGGAGACTTGCTCGTAATTGGTGTGATATCCCTTTTCCTCCTTTTTACTTCTTTTGAGCATTGGAAGGCTCGGTCTAGCTTGTGGCACGTTTTTAATGAGAATAAGCATCGTTTTTCCTGTTATTTTTGCTTCGTCTCTTTGGTGGCTTTGGAGGTTTCGCAATAGTGTCACTTTTTGTTCGCATCCGATGAGGAAAAGTGACATTTTCGACAACATTCGATCATATTCTTTTTCTTAGCTCTATCACAGGGGTCACATGGCTTGTAATTGGTTAGATTGGCTCAAGTCTCTTATGCTGCTCGCGAGTTACGATGTGAGTTGATGCGTTTTTGCTTCTCGCTACTGGGTGTATCGGGCATCTCTAGGCGTTTTGGTTCATTTTACTTTTAGGTTTTTTCTTGTTGTATCTTTCCTCGTGGCTTGTTTGGGGTTACATCAAAAACAATCCGGAGTGAAAACTGGTGTCTCGGCCTCCGTGGGTTGGGATTTTTCTCTTGTCTTGGTTCTTCATAATCGACAAGAGTTTTTTCATCCTTTTTGCAGTCCTCGCAGTTAAAGCCTCGAGAGGAATCTAAAATGTGCTGTTTGGTTTATTTCTAGATTTGTAATGTATTTTTTGGCTTCTAGCACCTTGCTAGTAGCTTTTTATTTTATACAATACAATTCAGTCGTTAAAAAAAAATCCAGATTAGTACGAAGCAAGCAAGCTATAGTACAAAAGTTATGCATATATTTTGATTACCAACCACGTCCCATCGATCATCTTTACTTGGAATGATACTCCCTAACGAACAAAAATAACACATGGGACTGCTAGACCATGTAGTCATTGTTCATATATGTTGAACTGTTGTGCAAAAGGATGTAGGGTCTTAAAAAATGTTTGCTAATGCATGAGACTAGTCATCCACTTCCTCCTTTCCTAGAGAACATTTGCTTCCAATAGAAACTAGCCAACGTTGGTTGTCCATATCCACCAAATGTTGTATCACAAAATCAATTTCTTTCACTGCATAACTACACGTACCCTTATCACAATCCCATGCACAGCCCACCAAAATTCCAAACCATTGGCTTTCACCAAACCCTATTCACTCCGTACAAATCCTTTTACTATTGTAGTATTTCCTACTGCCGGAACTATTTCAACTCAATATGGGCAGAGGGACCTTGGACCCGACAAGCAGAGAGTCAAAAATTTCATTAGCGAGGTTAGAAATATGTTTTCAGATTAGCTGGCTGGAGTTAATCAAAATTGGTTTAGGAGGAGTGTTTGTTTTGAAAATAAGAATTACTATTAGTATCAAAGACCCAAAGCCTTTGGTCTAGTGGTATGTGAGGCCTTTGGTCTAGTGGTATGTGAGTTGTCCACCAACTTATAAGTTGTGTGTTCAAGTCTCACTGAAGTCATTTGTGAGATAAGTGGTATAGGGGTATGAAAAAATTTGCAGTTAAAAAAAAGAAAAGAAAAGAGTATCAAATTATAGTTTGAAAAATGCTAGACCCACTTACAAAATCCACAAAAAAAATCCACTCGCTGACGTGTCAGCGACTAATTGGTTTAATAGAATAGAGGAGAGAGAAACTGCCAGAAAATGCACCAATCACACATTGACACGTCAGCGAGTGGATTTTTTGTGTGGATTTTATGAGTAGGTCTAGCATTGCTCTTATAGTTTAGTGTAATTGTGAAATATGAGTGAATTTGAGTTTGTAAACCAAATAGCCTTGTTTTTAACTTTTTATACCCCTTTGTGTAAGGAAACAATTATGCTTTTATTAATAAAAGAAAAAATTACACGGATGGTCCCTGTAGTTTACACGGATTTCATGTTTAGTCCCTATTTCATTTTAATTACGCTAGAGATACCTATTTTTGAAACGTTGCACTCTTTTAGTCCCTATTTTGGATGGGCCGTTAGTTTGACCGTAAGTGTATAAATATTATTTGCCCGTTAGTCCATCCGTTAGTATTTTTTGCATCGTTAGTCCTCATATGAATAAACTAACGTTGATCACGTCTTTTTGCTTAGGTGTCACCTTTGACCCATGTTGACCACGTTTTTTTGCTTAAGAGTAATTCCACAATCTTGAAAAAGAGAAAAACACAGTCCCTTATTTACTGTCACTTTGTACCCTTCTCTCTCCTTTTCATGAATCAAGAAAACACAATCGAATTTCATCTCTTTGTAACACCCTCAAACTAAATAATGCTAATGCACTTATAACCATCTTCAACAACAATCGGCAGCCACAACCACCTCCCCCACCACCATCATCAGCAACCCAAAGCCACCACAACCACCCAGCCACCGTCATCATCTACCCAAAGCCACCGTCATCATCTTCTTCTTCAATCAAAACCCACTTTTACAATCGAAACCCACCATAATCAATCAGCCATCATCTTCTTCTTCTTCAATCAAAACCCACCACAACCACCCAGCCACCGTCATCATCTTCTTCTTCAATCGAAACCCACCACAACCACCCAGCCACCGTCATTATCTTCTTCAATCGAAACCCACTTTTACAAAAAAATTAGATCTTCAAAGTACAAGCACACAAGTATAAACACACATAAATCAAAACCCACCATAATCAATTCTTCTATCTCCACCTTCTATCTTCAACCTCTTCACTCTCGATCTGAACAAAAAAAAAAAAAAAAAAAAAAAAAAAAAAAAAAAAACGCAATCTTTGTTACTCATGTGTTAAACAGGAGATATCAGGAAGGATTATAACTTGTTTGGTGGTTGTCGAAGCTTAATGAAAGATGGTGGTGATTTTGGTGGGGTTTGGTGGTGATTTTGATGGTGGGTTTGGTGGTGATTTTGATGGTGGGCTTATCAGCAACCCTTAAAAATAGAAGTGTTGGTGGTGGTTGTAGATCTGAGGAAAGAAAAACAGAAGTGTTGTTGGCTGACGACGAGTATTTGTTTTTTGGTATAGTTATTTTGAGTTATAAACCGATAAAAGAATTGTTTGAGTGGGTATGGTTTTTGGTGGTGGGTTTGTGGTGAGCAATGGCTGGAGTTTGTGGTGGTGAGCAATGGCTGGAGTTTGTGGTGGATGACGGTGGTTTAAATTGAGGGAATTTGTTGAAGGGTTAGTGTTGGTGGTGGGTGTTTGATGACGGGTGTGATGGGTTTTGATGGCGGGTGTTTAATGATGGGAGTGGTGGGTGTTGCAGACCGGCGGTGGTGGGCTGTGGTGTTTAGTGGGTGTTTGGTGTTTAGAAATAATAAATTGTTTTTGAGAGAAGAAGATGAGAAATGAGGAAAGAATGTTGAAACTTGAAAGAATGTTGAACCTTGAAAGGTTACACTTCTGACATAAAAATAAGATGAAAATTCATATGAGGACTAACGATGCAAAAAATACTAACGGAGGGACTAACAGGCAAATAATATTTATACACTTAACGGTCAAACTAACGGCCCATCCAAAATAGGGACTAAAAGAGTGCAACGTTTCAAAAATAGGTATCTCTGGCGTAATTAAAACGAAATAGAGACTAAACATGAAATCCATGTAAACCACAGGGACCATCCGTGTAATTTTTTCTTAATAAAATTTAAATTACATTCTCTAGTGTTCCGATTTAGTAATTATATACTTTTTTGTTCCATTCTACTATTTATACTTTCAGGCCCGTTTGGTATTCGGTAATCGGAGTGTGGATTGATAGGTACATTAAATAATATGTATGGTACCAATTTGTTTTTCTGAGACACTATCATCTATTATAGATTTCATACCTACATTCTCTAGTTACTTTGAGTGATATCAACCAATTAAAATTACTTTGACCGAAAAATCCTCAACCACAAATAAATATACATTCTTTTTTTTAATAATTTATTTTCTTTTATAATTTTTACAATAATACCTTTAAATTTAATTAATTAATATTTTTCTTTTGTCCCCGCCATCTTTCTTTCTCCTCATTTTCTTTCATTTTATACCAAATTCAAATCCTATTCTAAACCCATGATCATACCAAACGTACCCTCAATTTGTGTTCTAATTAATGTATTAATATGTGGTAACTTTGTTTCCGCTTACGTGGCATTTATCAAATGATGTGGCATGATGATTTGACAAGATGAGGTGTAAAATTGTTTCTTTGCCAATATTTTTTTTCATGTTTTATAACTTGTTTTATAACATGAGTTTCACTTAATTTTGTTGGGTCCATCAGTACCCAAGAATACTTAAAACAAGATTTGGACACAAATTAACTAAGTGTTAACTTAAACCGAGAATAATTCAAGTCACTGAGTGAACAGTCACTCAGTGAGTCATCTTCAGGATGCTTAAGGCGAATTCAAGAAGAAGGATTCACTACTCAAGAAGGCGGTACTCCCTGAGTAGGACTTAAGCCAAAGAAGAAGATGATGGTTCAGTGAGTGTTGGACAAGATCTCACTGAACCCCAGTCTCCTCAACAACATTAAGTGATTGAAGACTGAAGAACTCAACGCCTGAAAGAAAGGCGGGAAGATCTGGGAAGAGTTTTAAGATAAGATCAAATCTTATCTTGTCAGGAAGAAACTTTCCCTAAGACGGCTAAAAGTCATGGAGTGTCAGACCAACCACTCCTAAAGACTTTATAGTCCATTCCCATTGGTTCTTGGAAATGACAATTACTGTTGTAATTGTCAGACACGCTTGCTTCAACAAGTTGTAGTTTTTTAATCACTTTTACTCTTTTATACTTGTGTATAAATAGGTTCAAAAGGAGAGAAGTTGAGTGTGTTTTGTACATTGAAAGCTTAGACTTTTACAAAGCAACTTCTCTCCTACAAAGAGTAACGTATCCCTGAGATAGCTCAGTGGGTCGAATTGTTACCACTCAAAGCAAAGCTTGAGTTTAGATAGGAGACACCACCATACCTTGTCTGTTCAATCCCAAGTGTTTGTTCCGCAAAACACTTGGGTAATAGATTCTTTGATTCATTTCTAATAAGAATTTAAACGTTGAAAAATACTTGTGTGTTTTTACTTTTACGTTTTCATTAATCTGTTAGAATTAATCATAACATTGTATTAGTCATAAACACGAATTGATTAACTTTCTAGTTAACTCTAAGCGTGTTAAGGGAACAACAAGTGGTATCAGAGCCTCTGGTTTATAAAATCTTTCAAAACTAACCAAGAGTGCTCAAGGTTTTTAAAACCAAGATCCTACTATGGCTGATATTAATGTACCCCAGCTGGTCGATAAAAAGGGTGGCAGTTATTTTGCTGTTGCACCCAGACTAGAAGCTGGAAAATTTAGCAAATGGAAAAAACGTATGATTTGCTATTTAACTGGTATGGAACCTTACTACATCACCTGTATCAGGGATGTCCCATTTTGCCCTAAGACTGCTGTAGGGCTAAACAAGCCTGAGGCACAATGAACCATTGATGAGAGGAGGGTGGTCAATCAAGACCAGCGCCTTAAAAGCATCCTTATATCTTGTCTTCCGGACGATATAATGGAATCAGTCATCAACTGTTTAACAGCCAAGCAAACTTGGGATGACTTGGTTAATAGCTTTGAGGGCCCCTCAGATACCAAGGAAAACATGGTCATGGACCTAAAACTTGAGTATAATACTTTCAGGGCAAAAGACTCTGAAAGTCTCTCTCAGACTTATACCAGATACAAGACTTTGATAAACGAACTATCAAATGATGGTGTAGTATTATCTAAGCATGAGACAAATGTTGGCTTTGTCAACAGTCTCCCTGAGAAGTGGCTAAACTTCTCACAAGGCCTGAGGAATGCTAATCACATTCAGACCCTTGAGCTCCCTGAAATCTATGGGAAATTTGTCTATGAGGACAACTTGATCTCAAGGAGATATCCTGACTTAAAAGCTCTTGAGTCCAAAAAGGCCTTAACCTCCACACCCATATCAACTGCTTTTTATACTAATGGTGTTGTGCAGGACTTTCAAGAGGATTCTGAGGATGAAATTGATGAAAGGACTAGTGATGAGTACCTAAAAGATCTAAACTTGGAATTCCAAGAGAGGGCACTCCTTGCTAGTTCAAAACGTTTCATCAAAAGAAACCAGTCCAACTTTTCAAAAAGAAAAGCAAATGAAACCACTAAATGCTTTAATTGTGGTAAAAAGGGTCATTTTGCTAGGGACTGTTATTCTAAAACCACCTCAGAACCCTCTTACAAATTTTCAGGAAATAGTTCCTCAGGAACTAGCAAGTTTCAACCTTGAATGTTTCAGTCGACCCAACAATTTCAAAACAAGGGTAAAAAAGACTTTGAAGCAAAATATAGGAAAGCCAAGGCTAAACTTGCAATTCTTGAAACTAATCCCTCTATGTCTCAGGCTGCTCAAACATCCAAGCCTGTTCAGGCAAAGAACAAGGTTTTAGTTGCTGAAGCCTATGATTGGGATGAAGAAAAGGTATCCTCAGATGAGGAAATTAGAGTGAGTGCACTGATGGCACTCTCTGAAGGTGATCAGGTGGCTGTTGGGAAAAGCCATGCAAGGAATGGAGAGTGGGTAAACATCACCATGAAGAAGGTAAACACTTTACTTTCTATGGATGATGATTCTGATTGGCAGTCTTACATGAATTATATTTCTGTAGATCTTAAATTTGTTGAGGAACAAAGGCTTAACATGTGTTCAAAATATAACAACAAGGTGTCAGAATTGAATAAATGTAGAGATGAATTGCTTGTACTAAAGCAAGTCAAATTAGAAACAATAACTCTACAAATTCAGAACACTGAAATTTTGAAACAAAACCAAGCCCTACAAACTGAACTTAACAAAGAAAAAGCTGTCATCCAAGGCTGGACCAAAAAGAACCCCAAGGTCTTTGATACTGTGGGTTTAATCCCTAGGAAAACAATAGGAATTGACCATCACATGGTTAACCCCTATGTAAGTCCCAGTGAACTGACCTTTGTTCCAGCTGGGATATCATTTGAGCAAGAAATGCTTCCCAAGTCAAATGACTGGATTGTCAGGGACAACCCAGTCAGTAAGTTACCAAACTTTGAGACTGGAAAGATCTTGCTTCCTGAAAGTCAGGCTTTGAAAAATATGCTTGGACTTACTGAACAACTCAGTAAGCTTGAACTCACTGAACAACTCAGTAATACTGAGTTAGTGAATGAGTCTGAATCAGAATCATATCCACCACTTCCTCCACTGAATACCCTTCAGGGTGCTGCACCAAACTCAGGCCTCCCACCAATGGTCTTCTCACCACACTCTCCAAAGGAGAGATCAGGAATGGGAACAACCATCCTAAAGAGACCAACCCTTGAAGTCTCAGTAAATACTGATGACTCATCAACTTCAGTCCCTTCTGAAGTAACAACTCAAAGCCCTGACTCAAAATTTGATCAGTTGGCTCAAATGGTCAGGAAGTAGGGAGAAAAGATTGCATCTTCTGAGAAACCTTCTCAATTCAAGAAGGAACAAAAACCAGCTTCCTCAAAGACCAAACCCAAACCTACAAAACCCCTGAAAAGATGTGAACTGTGTAACTATACCAATCATATCACTGATGATTGCTATAGAATTCTTTATTGCATGGTTTGCAAAAAGGATGATCACAGGACTTCTGATTACAAAACACATTCTGTCACATCAAACATGGCAAGTCTTAAAGCTTAGTCTTTAAACTATCCTTCTGATTCTAAACAGAAACAGAAACAAAAGGCAAAGCCTTTTGCACCTTGCCCTTACTGTGGGTTCAATGACCACCATCCTAAGGATTGTCAAATTGACAATTGTTGTGAAAATAGTGGAAGTTCCACTCATAACACCTCAGGACGTGGTAAGGCCTTTCAGGCCAATAGAGGTATGACAAAGTCAGCCTCTCAGTCCACTGAGTCTACATCAGCAATCAAATGTATAATATGTGGTAGCTCAGTCCATTCCACCACTGACCATAAATCACTTGAAAATGTTAATAAGACCCTCAAAGCTAAGCCTTCCAAGAAGTGGAGTCCTAGAAAGAACTGACCCAGTTTACCATTTGTGCAGAAACATGCCAGGGATCCTGTTTGGCATCTTGATAGTGGATGTTCAAGGAGCACGACTGGTGTGAAGGAGTATCTGCACAAGTATGTGGATGAATCAGGACCCAAAGTGATATTTGCTGATAACTTATCATGTCTCACTGAAGGTTATGGTTCAGTAAACTGCAATGGTATAGTCTTTACTAGGATAGCTTATGTAAATGGTCTAAAATACAATTTGATAAGTGTCAGTCAACTATGTGATGCGAAATACATAGTTCAGTTTGATGATAAACAAAGAATCATCTTCAATGCTAATAAGAAAGTTGTCCTTATTGCACCAAGAAGACATGATGTTTATGTGTTAGACATGTCCAGTCTAACTCAGAATGGAACTTGTCTCTTTACCAAGGCTATTGATACTCTCAACTGGCTTTGGCATAAGAGACTCTCCCACCTGAACTTCAAAAACATAAACAACCTTGTAAAACAAAACAAGGTCCTTGGCTTACCATCTCTTGTGTTTTCAAAGGACAAACCATGCTCAGCTTGTGAAAAAGGTAAACATCACAGAGCATCCTTTAAAACCAAAACCGACTTTTACATCAGGAACTGCCTTCATCTTCTCCATATGGATCTATTTGGACCAATTAGTCCTAGATCCATTAACCATGAGAAGTATACTCTGGTCATTATGGATGAATACTCAAGATACACTTGGGTATACTTCCTGATCAAAAAGAGTCAGGCAGCTGAAACAATTATGTCCTTTGTCAGGAACATTGAAAATCAGAATGACATCAAGGTCAAACAAATTAGGACTGACAATGGAACAAAGTTCAAAAATTATGAACTTGAATGTTTCTGTGATGAGAAAGGCATTTCATAAAATTTTTCCTCACCCTACACACCTGAACAAAATGGGGTGGCTGAAAGGAAAAATAAAACACTCATTGAAGCAGCTAGGACAATGCTAAATGGATCAGTCCTTTCCAAACACTTTTGGACTGAAGTAGTAAAGACTGCCTGTTACACACAAAACAGATCCATCATTGTCAAGAGACATAGCAAAACTCCTTATGAGTTATTCAAGGGAAGAATCCCTGACATCAGCTACTTTCATGTCTTTGGGTGTCCTGTGTTTATTCATAATAACAAGGATCACTTAGGAAAATTTGATGCCAAAGCTGATGATGGATACTTCCTAGGATACTCCCTTGTCTCAAAGGCCTTCAGGGTGTTCAACACTAGGAGATAACATGCCTAGGAAACATTTCATGTTACCTTTGATGAGAGCACTGATGCAATCAGTGTCTCTAACAACTCAGTGGAAGAGATAGGTATTGATGAATCATCAAGATACCCTTCTGATGAACATCATGCTGATAATGGTCCTTCCACTCAGTACCATGCAAATGCTGACATCTCCTATTACATCATTCCCCACAACCTTCCTTACCCAACCATTACTGAGTTTATTGAAGCACAAAATACTGATGAATTCATTCTGTCAGTACAAAGTGCTCAGGTTCTAAACAATCACAGTGATGAGTCAACCCACTCAGACACTCATGATGCTGAAGAACATCATGTGTCTGATCCTGATCCTACCCAACAGGCCTCTACAAGTTCTAATCAGTTTCCAAGACCTCAGGACAGTTGGACTAGGTCTCAGGATATAGAACTTGTCAATATAATTGGTGAGCCTACTAAAGGCATGCTCACAAGAAGCATGGCTGCTGAAATGAGAGTAGCCTCGGCCAATGAATGCCTATTTGTGGACTTCATTTCCACAATTGAACCCAAAAGTGTTAAGGAAGCACTAAAACATCCAAGTTGGGTTCAAGCCATGAATGATGAACTGGAACAATTTGACAGAAACAAGGTAATGACCTTGGTCAAATGTTCTGAAGATGTTTCAGTCATTGGCATGAAATGGGTATTTAAAATAAATCTGATGAAAATGGCATAGTCATTAAAAATAAAGCCAGACTTGTAGCCAAAGGCTATAATCAACAAGAAGGCATTGACTATGAAGAAACATTTGGACCAGTAGCAAGGATAGAAGCCATCGGGATCTTCCTTGCTTTTGCTACATACATGAACTTCAAGGTGTACCAAATGGATGTTAAAAGTGCATTCTTAAATGGCTCACTGAAAGAAGAAGTTTATGTTCAGTAACCTCCTGGATTTGAAAGCCATGAGTTTCCTGACCATGTCTGCAAGCTTAACAAAGCCCTTTATGGACTGAAACAAGCTCCCAGGGCATTGTATGAGACTCTTTCAGCCTTCCTGATCCAAAACAAATTTGTCAGAGGTAAGATAGACAACACATTGTTTATCTACAAGACAAATAATGATGTCATACTTGTACAAGTGTATGTTGATGACATCATCTTTGGCTCAACAAATTATAAACTTTGCAAACAGTTTGAAAATCTAATGGCAAAGATATTTGAAATGAGCATGATGGGAGAACTGACTTACTTCCTTGGTCTACAAATCAAGCAGACTGATAAAGGAACCTCTATCAGTCAAGAGAAGTATGTTAGAAGCCTACTGAAGAAGTATGAGCTTAGTGACTGTGCCTCAGTCAAGACTCCCATGGTACCCCCAAACAACCTTGGTCCTGATCTTACTGGAAAACCAGTGAATCAAACTCTTTTTAGAGGAATGATAGGATCACTGATGTATTTACTTGCATCAAGGCCTGATATCCAATTCTCAGTCTGCTTATGTGCCAGATATCAATCTGACCCAAGAGAAACTCATATCACTGCTGTGAAAAGGATATTCAGGTACCTGAAAGGTACTCCAAACCTTGGATTATATTATCCAAAATGTTCAGGCCTTGATCTTAAAGGATACTCAGATTCTGACTATGCTGGATGCAACATGGACAGAAAAAGCACCTCATGCTTTTGCTAAATTCTTGGTGGAAAACTAGTCTGTTGGAGTGCTAAGAAGCAACAATCAGTTGCCATGTCCTCAGCTGAAGCTGAATATGTTGCAGCAGCAAGTTGTTGTGCAAATGTACTCTGGATGAAAAGTCAACTTAGTGACTATGGAATTCAGTACAAGATGGTTCCCATCTTTTGTGATAACGCAAGTGCAATTGCCATTGCAAATAACCCAGTTCTTCATCAGAGAACAAAACACATTGATATTAGATATCACTTCATCAGGGACCATGTCATGAATGGTGACATAGAATTACACTTCATTCCTACTGAATATCAGCTAGCTGATATATTCACCAAGCCATTGGATGAACCAACTTTCACCAGACTGAAAGCTGAACTAGGAATGTTGGATATTGAGAATCAGTCCACTGATTGACTCCATCCAAATATGTGTAAATTCTGATAAACCCAAGTCCCTGACTCAATGTGTTCTTCAGTGAGAAAGGTCACTGAACTTCAGGAACTAAACCCAAGTTCCTGAACCCTTAATCCTCAGGAATTAGACCCAAGTTCCTGAACCCTTGAACCTCAGGAATTAAACCCAAATTCCTGAACATTAGAACCATCAGTGACTAAACCCAAGTCCTGACAATCAGGTTCACTGAATGAAAAGTCATTCAGGGTCCTCAAGAGACATTAAATACTAACTTAAATGCTCTAAGTATCTAGTTAGTAAATGTCCGAGGTTGGTAACTGAATTCATATTTAATTTAAGAATATTTGTTCTTTTTGCCTTTCTGGCTTCCACCTCTGGGCCCCCACATTCCCACTTGGCATTAAATGCCTCTCCAATTACATTACAGATATGTGATGACTCATCTCTGCAAATTACACTTTTGCAGAACTGCTCAACTATTCACCTTGACTGTTGCGCCAAACCAGGGAAAGTGGAGTGTTGGCATTAAATGCGGATCCCAAAACATTTTATTCAAAACAGTTTCCAAAAATTCTTTTTGAATAAATAAAATCCGCTTAATGCCTAAAATACCCTCCACTTCACTTCCCTATAAATACCCCAACCAAAATAACAACACACACGTCTATTAGAAATCTTAAGCAAATTCTGCCCATTTTTTCTCTCAAAACTAATAGTGTGTGTGTTCTTAGGCTTTAGAAACCCAGAATCATTTGTTAACCCAGACCTACCAATACAAATGGCTTCTTCTAATGCTATCACATACGCCCCTAATGTGGATTTCATATTAGAGGGTGTAGACCTCACAAAGAACAATGTGGTGGGAAACTTTTCCTATCCACAAAAGTTCCATGCTTACAAGAATGTGATGAAATATCTTCAAAACTGTTTTCTTGCAAAAGCATTTACCAAAACCCCCTCAGTCATCTACCATGACTACTTGAGGGAATTCTGGTGTACTGTGTGGCTACTAGAAAAGACACCAAAGAATCCATCATCACTTTCACAGTGATGAATGGGAGAAGGACCCTCTCCCTGGGTTACAATGACTTCATCAAGGCCACTGGTCTTGATTTTGCTGAGGCTTTTGAGCCCAATCCTACTGACCAAGAGGTCAAAGGAGAGTTGATATTCTTAGGACCTCATGACCCTAAACGTCCTAAGGAGTCCGCTGGAGCCTTATTAGAAAAGGCTCCAATTGTCAAAACCTGGTTCCACCCAGTCTGGAAGATCCTGATGACATTCGTCATTCAGGTCCTTGGGGGGAATAAATCCTCCACTGAGCAATTGAACTCATCACAACAATTGATGTTGTTCAGTCTCTTGGAGGGTAGAAAAATTGATATCGGAGGTATTATCTTCCGTGACCTTGTTGCTAAGCTCTCAGGAAAATCTAGGAAAAAACACTTGTCTTATCCTAGGTTTATTTCCTGTGTGCTTCAGGACCTTCTTGGTTTTGACTATGTGAGGCCTGACGTCGTAGGTATGAAACCTGACGTCTTACGTAAGACCAATTTCACTAGTGGCATCACTGAGGTACAACCCATTGCCCTTACTAACTACATGCAAGAGGTTATTCAGGGGGAGGACGCTGTTTCTCCAGTACCTTCACCTACAAAGAAGGTGAAGAAGACAAAGAAGGGTCAGTCCAGTAAGGTGGTTAGACCCAAACCACTCACCACTGAGACTGATGCCCAGAACCAACTCAACTTTAAAAAAGGGTTGAATGTGGCCCAGACCTCTGAGACACCCACTACAGAGACCCCCTGACCACAAAACAAAGGCCAACGGAGGTCACTGAGCAATCATCCTCAGTGTCCTCGGGCAAACCCCCTCTTCCTCATGATTCCACTGACATAAACAAGTCATTGGAGTCGGGAACCTCAACCCATTCACATCCCAATGAAGGCACTGATAAATCACAATCAGAGCCTGAGGGAGAAAAGGGTCCTATATCCTCGGTTGGGCAGCACTACTCAACTGGGAAGGGGACCCACACCCAATCACATCCCAATGAAGGTACTGACAAATCACAGTCAGGACCCAAGGGAGTCAAGGACCCTAAATCCCCAAAAGGGCAGTACAACCCTGATGGGAAGGGGGACCACCAACCATCACAAAGAGTGCCTAGTGATACTACTAGAAAACACCCGTCAGTAGTTGAAGGCGCTTAAGGGGACAAAGACTCAGAGGGATATAAACCACCCGCTAATATGGAACCCACAACCACCTCAGGCGGATCCAGTCTCTCAGGAACTGCCCCCAAAAGTCAGGCTGAGAAATCAGTTATTATGACTAGCCAGGCTGATAAAACCAAATCAGTTATTATGGCGGGGTCAGGACCTGGCCAAAACCAAGGCAAGTCCTTTTATGAGGAGGAGCCGGTTAACCTTTTTGAGTTTGAGTCTATGGGGGATGTTCAGGCTCTTCTTGATTCTGAAGATTCTGATAATGAGCTCAAGGAAGAGAGTGAGGAAGAAATCTTTGAGGCTGGTGAGGATATGGAAACTGATGTACAACCTGAACAATCACATCAGTCATCTCCACATTCAAGTGAAGAATTAGAATCTCAAGCTGCTGGTTCTTCGGATACTGACAAAATCCTTAGCAAGTATGACAACATTCTTCCTCTCACTGAGAGACAATTGGTCAAGTTCCTGCTAAAGACCTACAAGGCTCTCTTCCAAGGTCTGACTGAAGAAATGTTTGACCAGCACACTGAAGCAGCTGTTCATTATGTCAACCTGAAGGAATCAGTGGAATCCTATCATGATGATGTAAATAAGCACAAGTCATCTATCTCCTTCTCCCTGACAAATCTTGATTACAACTTTAAAATGTTCAACGAGTCTCTCACCAACTTACAAAAGAGCGTTGACACTATTCAAGAGTCAGTGAAAGATGACCCTGAGCTAAATAAGAAAATTCTTCAGGCTTCAGAAACTTACCAGCAACAAACTTCTCAGTTGGCTGAGCTGGTAACTGTGCTAAAATCCTCAAATCTTCAGGGACTCAACTTTTCAGTGGACTCCATCCGATCTTCCCTGGGTCTTATGGAGTCCCACATGGCATCTTTGGCATCATCTTCTTCCTCCCTGGCTTGGAATCTTGGGCCAAGGATGACTGCAATGGAGGCTTCTCAGGCTTCTCTTGAGACTAAGGTCTCAACTCTTCAGAAGGACACCTCAGACATCAAGACCATGATGACTGAGATCTATCAGGCCTTCAAAGGTCAGGCTCCCTCAACTTCAGTGAGCGAACCAACTCTTGCTCTTACTATGGGTCAAGCAACAGTTGAGGGGGAGAAAGTCAAAGTCACTAAAGAAGAACAACCTCCTTCTCACACTCGGGGGGAGAATCCTGAAGAAACCCCATCTTCATCACACCAGGACAAAGGAAAAGGCATCCTCACAACCACTGAGCCTGAGCCCACAATCTTGGTACCTGCCTCCAAGGAAAGAAGGCCATACCCTGATGAACCAGTCAGGGTTCCTTATGAAATCAATGGGGTGATGGAACTTCTCACTGAAAAGGAAATTCAGGATCATATCGAGAAAGAGGAGGCAATGAAGAAGGCAGTCGAAGAAGAAAGGGCGAGCAAGGCTGCTATCATTCAGGTGGTCCATGAAGAGGCTGAGAAGATAGGTCTTGAGCCTAAGGAACTCGCTGGAAGAGAGGGTGGTCAGACCTTCATGAAAGCTCAGTCTGCTGAGATGATTGCTCTCAGGAAGAAGAGGGAGGAAAAATTGAAAAGGACTGAAGAGATCAGGCAGAATAGGATAGAGAAATATCAGTGGTACATGACAAATAGGTTGAAGCCAGAACCAATCACTGATATCATGATTCATAGAAACACCAAGCCTGCCGTTGTCACTGTCTACAGAAGCGCTGACAAAAGAATCTTTGAGGTTCATAACCCCTTCAGATTCGCTGACTTCGGGATCACTGAATTGGATGAATTAGGTCTAATTCTAGCGAAAAAGTCAAATATTGTGGTCCCTGGTCTATTGAAGTCCCTGAGCCTGAGGTATGAAAGACTGGCTGAAACACCTCAGGAACTTGGTATTCCCTCTCTTCTTCCTGCTTTAGCTCAGCTACCTGCTCCCTCTCAGTCTTCCTCAAGAAAGAGAAAGAAGATTGAAGCTGAGCCTGAGATCAAGGTCCCTGGTCTAGATTGCAACAGATCCCTCCCTGAAGGAGTTCCATTCAGGAACAACTTGGTCATCGAACAGCCTGAAAGAGGTTTGTTCTTCACTGATGAGTTCGGAGACCCAGCCTTCCAGAGGTGGAATGTTATTGATCTATCAGGGAACAAGGCAATGATGGGTTTCCTCATGATGGCCTCACCAATCAAGAGTCCTGAGAATGTAAGGTTTTGTCAAGAACTAAAAAGAAAAATCCGAAAGCACCCTGACCAACATGAGCTGCAGTCAAAGAAGTCTAAGCTTGAAGCCCTTTGTTTAAAGTTGAGCTGATGAATCTGCTTGAATACCACCACTACCTTTTTGTACTTAGTTTTGTTAGGACTTGTAATGATATTAATAAGATGATGTTTTTATTATTTCAGTGTCCTTATTTACATTCTAGTACATTCAGTATGAGTAGAAGTCATTAGCTCACTCATAACTGATCAAAACACTTAGGAATAATTTATATCCAAATAGGGGGAGATTGTTGGGTCCATCAGTACCCAAGAATACTTAAAACAAGATTTGGACACAAATTAACTAAGTGTTAACTTAAACCGAGAACAATTCAAGTCACTAAGTGAACAATCACTCAGTGAGTCATCTTCAGGATGCTTAAGGCGAATTCAAGAAGAAGGATTCACTACTCAGGAAGGCGGTACTCCCTGAGTAGGACTTAAGCCAAAGAAGAAGATGATGGTTCAGTGAGTGTTGGACAAGATCTCACTGAACCCCAGTCTCCTCAACAACATTAAGTGATTGAAGACTGAAGAACTCAACGCCTGAAAGAAAGGCGGGAAGATCTGGGAAGAGTTTTACGATAAGATCAAATCTTATCTTGTCAGGAAGAAACTTTCCCTAAGACGGCTAAAAGTCATGGAGTGTCAGACCAACCACTCCTAAAGACTTTATAGTCCATTCCTATTGTGTAACACCCCGACCCGACAAGGCCAAGATATCACATTATAGCGTCATACAAAGCATACATTATGCAAGCGAAAGTCTTTTAAATAAATAACCAAGTCTCAAACATCTAGACTGGTATCAAAAGATAATCCCAAATGCATAGTGGGTTAACCAAACAAAACCAAAGTAAGAAATAATATTCAAAGTACTGAAAGAAATGAAAGTCTGAAACAATGGACAACGAAATGATAATTAAATAGGTCTTTAGGTCCTACTCTCTCTCATCCCCAAGCCCATCGCCCCGCTTATTACCTGCCGCATAAGAAAAGAAAACATGCGGCTGAGCTTAAAAAGCCCAGTGAACAGATATATATAACATAAACATAACGGTAAATAAGCATAAGCAACGAAGGAAATGAGAGTACAAAACGAAAGACATAATCATGAAAGAGAACTAAAAATCAAGAGTGCATGAGAACTGAATAGAAAATGAATCAAGGGATTAATGAAATAAGTAAAAGTTCATATAAGGATGTGCCATAAGAACTCCATATCATAATCTATCAAATCATACTAAAACAATACAAGTATACGAAGAGGGGAGACCTCTAAGTAAATAAAAGTAAAAGTGTGAGAAGGAGTGCAAGGCACACACCACCTGGTCACCATAATCACATAAAACATAAAACCTAGGATGCATCCATACGCTCCCTAACATAAGTATGTATGTCAGTACTAGACTAAACACACATATAAAGTTGGCCAATAGTGCATGCAAAATAAATCATAACATAAAGGGAACGCCGTAGATCTATCACACCTCTACGGGAGTGTCATGCCTAAGGTGCCATCAAAGACATGGTCATGGTACCTCCACAACTAGGTAAGCTCAGGCACAGATCTATCATAGCATACAACAAATATAATCTAGCATGGCAAGAGAAACAAGATAGTAACTCAAGTAAGCATGGCAAACATAAGCATAGCATGGCAGAGACATTTAAATAAATGTCAGAATGAATAAACAAGAATGAAAATCATACAATGAAAGTCATGAGTCAAATAAAGGGAATCATGTCAGGCATAGGATCAATGGAAATATCCCTACTGAAAAGGGAAAGAATATATGTACCTTAACAAAGCACACAAACAAAGCAATGAAATGAAAAGAAGCAGAAGATCACTCCTTCTTCACCTGATCTACAATAATCATAAGTTTACTTATAAGTTTCATAGTCGTAAAGGTTTCATTTTAGTTAACTTTCCAAAAATAGCAAGTTTCCATATTTAGTAACTTTCCAAAAATAGTAAGTTTCCATATTTAGTACCACTAGTTATTAACATTCAAGTTTATCAACTTAAGGTAATAAAGGTGACTATATTAGTAGCTTACGGTTCGTAATGCCATTTATATAAGTTTAGGGTTCATAATGTAGTTTTCATAAGTTTTAGGGTTTATTATGCAAATATAATAAGTTAAGGATTATAGTGTCAATATGGTATAATTAGGGTATGAAATGTAATTATTCTAAATTTACATGGTTTCACAAGTTAGGCCCTTTAGTTTAGAAAAATGACAATTTAAACCCTTTAGTTTAGAAAATATACACATAACACCTTTTTAATCTTTTTAAACCCTTAACAGTTTTTATATACGAACTGGTCACGTTTTGACGAATTTATGAACCTCGTTAGAACTCAGAAATAAAATCCACAAAAATTCACACAGGTACTTCCACGTCTTTAGAACTCACATTAATTTTCCCAGAATTTATTAGCTAGTATAACTATAGTCCAAAAATCCCTTAAGCCAATTCGTCCAGATTTCTGTTCAGATTTGACACCCGAAAAGTTTGTATTTTGTTACCCCATGTAAATAATTTATAAAAATCTAAAAAAATTCCAGTAAGTGCAAGACATATGATATACTAATCCTGTAAAAGGACATCCTCTAATTCAACATGGTTTGCAAACTAAAAATCAAAAACCCAGACTGGTTTTCCAGACATACGAACTCAGTTTTGACACTTGATCTTGTAAAATCAAAAAGTGTATCTTACCCACCTCTAAAAATTACAAGGCTCATATTTTCAGAAAGCTCTTTTCTTAAACTTACTTTTAGACTCCAGAAATGCTCAAAAACACTTTACCATCATCAAGATAGACCCTTCTCAATTCGACTTAATTCTCTGGTCAGTAACTGGTGTTCATTATTTTATGTGTAACCATTCCAAACACTCATATATTAATACAAAACGGTATAAATGACATAAAACACTTATGGGTCGATTCATATATGGTTTATAACATGATCATAACAACTCGAATCCAAATAATTTACATAGATCGATTCATATTAGGGTTTTAGAATCGTTATTTTATGTGAGCATCTTATAATTTTATGTGACTTCTTTTATTATCATATGTGATTAATATATTGACAAGAACAACAAAGAATGGATCGAACATGACAAGGATTAATAAGCAAGGATGATACAAGTTACCCTTGTAGACCAAACGAAGAACAAGAACACCAAATCAACCAAGAATCTGAGCTCACCAACACCCTCTCTTCTCTTCTTGATTAGGTTGAATAGAAGAAACAACAACATGGGTCGATTAGTGTGTTGTTCCATAAATTCGAATGGATTAAATAAGATTTGTATTCGATTACCTTATGTGTGATACGAATTGAGTGAGAAAATAATGGTCAAAGCCTTGCTTCTTCTTCTTCCTTTGGATCGATTAGCAGGAACAAAAGAGGCAGCCGAATTGTTTGATGGAGGAGTTTTATCTTTTTTAGGGTTTTGGCAAAGTAGAAACAATATTCGGTATTAAGGGATTAAGAGTGCTAGGATCCTGGACACACTATAAGGTGGTTAAACCTTGTCAACTTTGTGTGTATGATATGTTGTGTTAATATGATTAAGTGCGCGGAATTCACTCAATCACACTTAGAAGGTTGTGTATGTTATGGAAATGGAATTGTTATGTTTGTTAGTTAGCAATGAACACATAAAGATTATCACCAAACGATTCAATATTATTAAAGATAATAATACGAGTGATCTTGAAATATCACTAGGGTTACAACCTTGAATCTTAAGTTTTTCTAACTTGTGATATTCTTGTGTTTGTTCTAGGTCTAACAGTTATATGTTCTTACAATAACATATGCATGGACTAACACTTTACTACTACACTAATATCACAACTAAGATCTCTTTTATAGTCCAAGAGATCTTTACATATTGCTTAAAGTCTTAGCCGACTTACTTTGTTAACTTATCCTTTTGAGTGTCAGTACATAAGATACAACATGTATCTGTGTACACAACTTGTTAACTAAGCACATGGGGTATGATATTATCTACCGTATATTGTTGACCTGTCATGTGCCTTGAACATCCACTATCTGAGTATCCTTGATCCTCTTGATTATCAATTGAATGTTCCTGCACATAAATAAGAGTGTTAGTTTCTTTTGGGGATCCAAGCCATTACTGACTTGGATCTGACTCTTGCATCAATTTAATTGAATCTTTTAAGGACAGTTGATGCAACATTGGATTTAAGAATCCAACATGCTGAGGCCTTAACAGCATTTGCCCTATTTCCCTTAGCAGCAGAATGAACCACACGCTTAGCAGCAGAATCTGCTAACATTGTAGTTCTACCCTTTGGTTTCCAAACTTGTTTTTGGACCACTGCTTTTGTTTGAATGGGCCTTAGAACAGTTGTTGGTGCATGTTTGAAAAATATTTTTGCACCCTTAGCTGTTGATTTTGGGTTAATAGTCATAAATGGTCGAGCAGCAGAATGGACTTGTTTAGCAGCAGGATCCATTAGTCTAGCAGCAGGATCTGAGATTGAGCCAGACTTGTTTTTGACTACTCTGGGGTTTGTCTTCTTAAAACTAGAGTGAAAGTGAGATTTAGGTGTTTGCCTTTTAAGGTTCACTCTATTGTTTTCATACCTAGATACCCATTGGTTGCAGAAAGCTGCAAGATGGTCAAAACTACCACATGTATAACAAGCTTTATTATAAAAAGCAAAGTCATCACCTAATTGGTTAGACTTGAGGTTGTTCCAATTCCTTTGGTTACCTCTGGACTTGTTAGTGGTTCTATATTGCTCACAATATCTAACTGGTTGCCTAACATGCTTAATGTTTGATTTAGGCCTATCAGTATTGTGTTTGACTACCTTAGGAACACTTGTTCCTACTTTCTTAACCAAAACAAGTTTAGACATAACCTGTTCTTCTTCATCATCACTATCAGTTGTACAATCTTCAACAACTATAGTTTCTCCTTTCTTAGCAAAGGACACCTTGTCCTGATAAAGTAAAGTTTTATCTAAACTTTTACTTATCTTTGCTACCTTAAGGCTCTTACTAGCCTTAGAACCATATTCCATGATTGGTTCTTGAAACTCAGCTAAACCTGTATGTGCTAGGTCAACACCTGGAGGTGAAGGAACACCTCTATATGGTGGAGGGACAGTTTTGTAACCTACACCTGAATTAGCTTGATCAATTACTTGAGCTTCCCAAATTTTATTCATTCCTTCTGAGGCATGTGCTAAAGTATCTATAGTAACCTTAACATTTTCTTTTTCATTTTTGACTTCAGATAACTGTCTACTTTGATCATTAAGTAATTCATCTCTAAATGCTATTCCTCTTTTTAAAGCATTTAAGTCATCAGTAAACGTAGATTCATTCTTTTTAAAATGTTGTATTTGTTTTTCTAAAACTCCTACACACCTCTTATGATTAGCTAAATTATGAAGGGCATCAATTAACTCTTCTCTAAAATCATCAAATCTCCTTTTAATGTCTTCATAATTTTTAAGATTAGGACATGAATTAGTACAAGTAGGAATCGTATCTAACTCTGAATCAGAAGAGGCCATTAGAGCAATCTCATCAACAAAAAGAGCAGCATTTGGTGGTGCATCCTCTTCAGTAGCCATAGAGCTCCAATCATATCCAATACCATCAATAGCCAGCATAGCCTTTGGCTCTTCCACCAGTACTTCCTTATTCCTCTCTTGCTTATACCAAGTGTTCCTATTATCCTGCTTCCTTGGGCTTCTACATTCTTTAGCAAAATGTCCCAACCTATGACAGTTAAAACATTCCACCTTCTTCTTATCAAACCCAACAGTATCATTACCATTTATGGTAATCTGCTTTCCAGTTTTCTGCCAAAACTTCTTAGCCCTCATGCTAAGTAAAGCAACTTGCCACTTAATATCCATCTCTTCCAAATCATCACCATCTACCTGCTCAAGGTCTTCATGATTTAAAGGAGAACCACTAGATTGACTGGTTATAAAGGCATAAAATGTTGGATCTCTAAGTCCAGCAATATCCTTTTGTAAACTAGTAGAAGGACCACCATAAGTAGAATTAGAAACACCTTCAACTTCATCTTCCTCTTCTGAATGACTAACACTAGGAACTGATAAGAGTGCAGCATTCCCAGAACTAGTACCATAATTTCCACCCCTCTTCAGACTTTGTTCAACAATTTTAAAGTTATTGAACAAATCATTAAGTTTCATTGTTTCAATTTCTGGTTTGTTCATCTAGACAATAACATGAGTATGGAAATCATTAGGTAGACTTTTCAAGAACTTCATGTTGAGATCTTCCTTCTCAGTCTCAACACCCAACACAGCTAACTGACTTACAAGCTTATGTAGTCTTGAAAATAGCTTATCAAGAGACTTATTACTAAAAGCAGTAAAGTTTTCAAATTGTTGCTTACAAGCTTGTGTAGACTCGTAAAAGACATGATGCAATTTGGGTGGTCGTTGATCGGCTAACTAAATCTGCTCATTTCTTACCTATCCGTATTACCTATAGTATCAGTCAGTTAGCGGAGATTTTTCAGCGGGAAATTGTTAGATTGCATGGTACTCCTTCGTCTATTATTTCTGACCGTGATCCTCGTTTCACTTCGCGTTTCTGGAAGGGACTTCATAAAGCTTGGGGCGCTCGCCTTAAGTTCAGTACTGCTTTTCATCCCCAAACTGATGGTCAGTCTGAGAGGACCATTCAGACCTTGGAAGATATGCTACGGGCTTGTGCTTTGGAATGGACAGGTAGTTGGGATGAGTACTTGTGTTTAGTAGAGTTTGCGTATAATAACAGTTGGCACGCGAGTATCCGAATGGCTCCCTTTGAGATGTTGTATGGTAGGAAATGCAGGGCTCCTGTTTGTTGGAATGAGGTAGGTGAACGTCTGATTGAGGGTCCTGAAATGATCGAGATCACTAATGAAAAGGTAGCTGTTGCTAGGGAGAAATTGAAAGAGGCGCGTGCTCGTCAGAAGAGTTATGCTGATAAGCATCGCCGGGATCTGGAATTTAATGTGGGTGATCGGGTATTTCTGAAAGTATCTCCTTTCCGCGGTGTTAAGCGTTTTGGAATCAAGGGCAAGTTGAGTCCTCGATTTATTGGTCCGTTTGAAATTCTGGAGCGTATTGGAGAGGTTTCTTACCGTTTAGCTTTACCTCCTCAGCTATCTCATGTGCATAACGTTTTTCATGTATCTCTTCTGCGGGGATACAACTATCATCCGTTGCATGTAGTATCTTATCCGCTTGATCAGATCCGACCTGATATGTCTTTGCCTGAAGAGCCGGAAGCGGTTCTGGATCGTCAGGAACGAGTCATGCGAAACAAAGTTATTCCGTTCGTAAAGATTCTTTGGAAGAACCACCCAGAGCGTGAGGCTACCTGGGAAACCGAGGAATCGATACGAGCTAGTTATCCGCAATTCTCGTTTTAGTCTGGTATGTCTCTGTTACGTTTTCTGCTTTCTTTTCTTTCTGCTTTCTGCAAATTTCGAGGACGAAATTTTTTTGTTAGTGGGGAAGAAGTTGTAATACCTGAAATTCAGATAACATGTAAAAAGACCAAAATGCCCCTACTACTTTAATTATTTAATTAAAGCTTATATAAGTGCCAAATTAATTTCAATCCTTTGTAAATAAACCATATATGACATAAAATAAATTCAAGACACCCTTAACATTTGTACATGTACCAAAAATAATTATGACACAACATATACATTTATATATACCGAATTATATATGTATATTCATTTTAATTTGATTTAAATGTATTAAAAGTGTAGATAAACACAATTTAAAATAGGAAAAGATCAAATCATTCAAACTAATTGATTTAGTCCAGCTACTAACCGATTCTACAGCCAAAATTTCCCCCCCCCCATGATCGGCCAATCTCCTATTTATTTTCTCCCTATTATTTCCTTCTTTTAAATATATACCGAGAAACCAAAAACACACAAATAAATTCACCATTCATTCATCCGAATTTCTGGAACCTTTGGAGTAATTTTCTGGTGTTCTTTGGCATCAAAGGAAGCTAAGAAAAATAAGGTTTGGTTCGTGTTTGGCCTGGTTCGACCTTGGTGTATTTTCTTTGTCGCTAGTTTCATCCGAAAGGTATAAATCCCAAATAATTATTCTGATCATCCTAAAATTCGTTTATCATTTTTCTCATGTCCCTTATATTGTATATGATCTGTGAAAAATGGCTCCAAGGTTTTAAGATCGCTCGTGTGCTCGTGGAGAATTCTTTGGTGTCGAATTGCTTAATCAAGGGACAAAAGCACCACACTTAATCTACACGTTATAAATTCGGTTTGGTATTTTTCTCATGTCCTTTACATCCTATAAGACTCATATAAAATGTTCAAATCGAATCATGCAAGGTTTATGGGTCGTTCTAAATTTAATGATTAAAACGTACGTAAAATCTATAATATGTGATACCAATTTTATGGGTGATATATTTATTTTATTTGGACCTCATATAATGTATATGATCTGGGAAAAATGATAGAACGATTTATAGAGGCCTAAATAAGTCGTGGTAATTATTGATATCAAAAACATATATAAAATCTAAAATAGGCTGTGCAATTTTTCTGGGCTTGTTCTATAATTTTTATGAGTTCCTTATGCATCATATAACCTGGGAAAAATATGGATTCGAATTTTGGAAGCTAATATAAGTCGTGGTTAATTATTTGTGTTTCGGATTTAAAGGAAATAAAAGAAAATAAATAAAAACAAATCGACCTAACTAGGGTTAGGGTTTTTGGGACAAGATCTGGACATTTAATGCTTGTTTAAGGTTGTTGGAATGATTAATTAATGATGGGAAAAATTAGGGTTTGGTTTGTGTTAATTAAAAGTGTGCCGAATTGAAAATAAAATATGTAGAGGTTGTTTTGTAAATTATGAAACTTATGGGATATTTTTTGAAGGTTATATAAATCTGGGAGAATGTGTAAAAAATATAAAATGAGGGTCTTGTGTGTAAAATTTGCAAGATATGAATTTAATTGTAAATATGGTTTTCGAATTGGAATTAATTAAAGTAGAGGGACTAAAAAGTAAATTCTGGAAACTTGAAGTCATTTTGAGTAAATAATGATATTAAGAGTATTTTGTGTAATTTTGAGTATTTATGGGCTTAATGTGTAATTATTATGGAATTATGATTTAATTTATAAGTTTTGTAAACTTAAGGGACTAATTGTGTAAATTCTGAAATCTGAGGGGCTGATTCGTACTATATGTAAATTATGATGTGACATTCTATAATTTGGTAAAATAAGATGCTTGTTTGGTAAATATGGATATTAGAGGGATTAAATCATGAATTATGTAAATATAGGGTTTGTTTTGTAAATATTGTAACTAGAGGGGTGTAAACTGTAAATTATGAAACTAAAGGGATTATGATGTCATTCTGAATAAAATGTGTATTTTAATCAGTAACTTGAAGTATTTTCATTTTGTACCTTTGAAATTGATGAAATTACAATTAAAACCCTAAACTATGTGAACTTGTCATAATTAACCCTAGGCTTTTGTAACTTGATAAAATATACTTAAATTCCATAATAATCTTAAAATAAGGACTTAACCTAATCTGTAACATTAATGTCTTGCTAAATATGGAAACCTGCTAATTATGGAAACTTACTAAATCTGGAAAGTTACTAAAAATAGAAAGTACTTAAAATGGAAAGGTAAACTAAAAGTAATAATCTGAATTAGAATCTTTAGTAATTCTGTCTTCTACTTCCTTAGGTGTGAAGAAGGAGAAGTCCTGATCCTATTTCTGTGTTTGTTTTGCCTGTCTGCTGTGCTAATAGGGTACATATATTCTGCCCTTTTTCAGTAAGGGTGTTTCATTCCCTTTTCTCTCAGTATTTCATTTTCCTTATTAGGATTCCCTATGCCATTGCTATGTTCCCTTCTGTTGTGAAACTTTGTTGTAATCTGTTTGTCTTGAACCTTTGATTTGAACCTTCTGCTATGATTCTCTATTCTGAACCTTTGTTTAAACATTTATTTGAACCTTTGATGTTTATTTCTGGATTTTGACATGAACCTTTTGCCATGTACCCTTAAGACATGACTTTTTGATTTTGATAGTACATCTGACCTTTGACCTATAGTTTGATATCCGAGCCAATCACTAGGCATGAGGGTTTCATGTCCATGTCATTGATGCACCGATGGCATGACTCTAGGGTAGGAGAGTGATGACCTATCCCGTCACTGACTTTATTTGATTTGGTGTGTTGAGGAGGTTTTGGCCACCTGGGCGTATGGATGCATCCTAGATCTGATCTGTTATCTGTTATCTGTTATCTGTTTATGTTATATGTTTATTATTATATCTGGTGACTGATGGTGTGTGCGATACACGTCTTTCACATTATCTGAGAGTTGGCCACTCTACACAGGTTTGTTGCATTATATGGTTATGCTATGGTATTATCTGTTATCTGGGCTCGTGATGGATTTCTGTTTTCCCTAAACCTGATTTGTTTCATTATCCCTTTCTCATTCTTTTCTTTTACCCTATTTCCTTTCCTATTCTTTCACTTTGATTCTGTATCTGTATGATCTGTATTCCTGATTTGTTCTGTACTGCTATCTGTTATTATTTCTGTTATCTATATATCTGTTCACTGAGCTCTTGTAGCTCAGCCGCATTTCTTTTCCTGCGGCAGGTACTTAAGCTAGGAAGCTGGGTTTTAGCTTTGGGATGAGAGCAATCAGACTTGGAGTTTTGACCTTAGTTATTTAGCTTTACCATTTGGACTTCTATTTATTTTGATATGCCATTGTTTAGGCATTTGAATATTGGATTTTGTACTTCAGTTATTTAGTCTTGCATTTGATATAAATCATGTTGACTTATTTTGGATTTAATGTTAAGACTTCCGCTGTTTTATTATTGAATGCTATGTTTGTTCTGATATGAAACCATATACTTGTGACATCTTTGCCCTTGTCGGGTTGGGGTGTTACACTAAACATCCTGGTAATATCTAGCAAGACACTTGTTGCTATTTAAAACTCAAACTTAGTCACCAAGATATGTAAAATATCTTGGTAACACATCTCATCTCATTAGATGAGTCATGCAAATGACTCATAAGATCAAATGGCCTTGTTATGACCAATCTTGCCCAAGATTAAGACATTGTCTTTCCTTAAGGCATAATTCTTTCACTTATCACCTCCTTAGATAACTAGAGACCCTTATAAACCCTCCCCCTCCCCTCCTTGGATGCCACTTCTCACCATCACACCATTATAATCTCTTTGTTTTCACTCTTCAAGTCCTACATCAATATTGAAGACACAAGTGATCTCTATCAAGACCTTGCTTTGTTTTGGTGATTCCTTGGACTAATAAGAAGCTACACAAGGAGTTAAGAGCTGGGATTCAAGAGTCCTAGCACAAATCTAAGAGCTTACAAGAAGAGTTAAAGATGCTAAGTGTTGATTGGTTTTGAGTAATCTTGTCCTTGTTCTTGTCTTCCGTTTCCAACACCAAATTTTATAAGAAATATCATGCTCCTCATCATCATACTCTTGTTTTCCTGCTCATAATACTATATGTATGCTTGTTATATTGGTCATGGTAAAAAGCCTTAAAATATAAGTAAAACTTGCCTATGATTTTATAGGGAACATTATTTAGTAAACTAGAGAAACAAAGTATCTTATGCTAGTTATTGCCTCAAAACCATGAACCTATGACCTTAAATATATCCATGTAGTTATAGAGAAACTCAAAACAAAGCCGTAGCTTTTCGAATCGGCTAAAACTGTAAAACCCTCATTTTCTCATCATTTGAATTTCCCAAATTACCCTCTAACTATTTTAACCTTACAAGAATACAAAGAAATATAAATGAGAATTACATAACTTTATATCCTAAGTACTAAACTAAATAACTAATATTAATAAAACCTTACCTTATAATTAAAACTAATCCTAAGCTATGTAATTAAAAGAAAACGCCCCATATCCTTGTACCTACACTACATACAAGTCCAAATACACTTTACAAGAAGATAAGTACTAAAAGTATTTCAAGGATATCACAAAAATCGGCCCATGATCTCTTCCTTAAGTTACCACATGTTTTCACTTCACCTCTCATAACATTATACGGTTTCAACTTATTATTTCGCACACAAAATCTTTTCCCTCTCCTCTTCATTATTTCACACGACACAAGAAGGAAGAAGACCAGGTTATTGGTGGTGATTACAAGGCAAGAAAGGGTTCTCTACAAGGGTTCTACACTGTTTGATTACAAGGGGTTTTGAAGGCGATTCTTGGTGTTGTTTTCTTTGGTTTTTGAGTTTCTTTTACTGCGAAAGGAAGGTGATGATCTCATGTCCATCATATATGTTTAATTGTTCTTTCCTCTTCATCTATTCATGCTCCAAAAATCGTTTTCCATGTCTATAACCATATGGCTCTCAACAATGAATTAAAAAAACCTTAAAATACAATCGGTTTGATTAATATATATAAAGACCCATATGAATTGTGTTAGACATCATATAATACTTTTGAAATCAGTAAATAAATGGTACAAGTGATGGTATGAAGATTGGAATGAAACCCTAGAAATTAATTGTGAGTCGAATTAGGGTTTATGTTGTTGTTTTGATCGGGACAGAATTGTTAGTCGAATATGTGTGCATCATACAATGAGTTTTGTAAATATTTAATTCTGGATTTTTTCTCTAAAACTCAGTTCAGGGTCTTAGTAAAGTATTCCAATTAGTTTGGAAGGATTTGAGTTTGATTTGGTCGTATTTTTGAATTTATTGTGATGATATGTTAAAACTGTGTTGGCAGAATTTTACTTCAGTTGGGGTTTATGATTTTTCGTTTTCAAACTGTATCAAATTAGAGGCTGCCTAATTACAGGAATCATATTTCATATGTTTACTACTTCCTGGAATTTTTGTAGAAATTTCTGGAGTCGTTTGGTTGGGTTGTTAATTATATACTTTTGAAGTGTATATGCAGATCCCAATCTGGATATGTTAGCATAAACAATTTTTGAAAGGGGGTTTCCACATAATAATAAAATCTGTAAAAATTCAAGTAGACTCTTAAGACATATGGGCTCCTATGACAATTTTTTTGATTTTTAGTTCGGGCTTCTGATATGTTTTTAAAATTCGTTTAGTGGGCTTAATTTTGTTATAAAACCAGTTAATGTGTACGCATGTGTTACATAAGTATTAAATGTGTCACTTTGATGTTTGGTGCCCTAATACATGTTCTTATGTCGGGTGTGTCTTTTTAATGTCGTGTTGACTTGTGTGTGGGTACGATTAACCTAATTGATAATCCCGAACCCTAAACCTAATTTAACTAAATTGGGAAGTCGTGTTAAAACGTACTTAATATGGAAAGTTACTAATTCGGGAAACTTACTAAATATGGAAAGTTACTAATTATGGAAAGTTACTTAATCTGGAAGGTTATTAAATATGGAAACTTACTAAAATGGCAAGTTACTAAAAATGGAAATGTCACACCCCCAGCAATTGGGTCCAGCGGAAGCATACATGCCACTGGGGTGCAACTCGATTGGTATCACAACACAAGTGCAGAGAACGGTTTTCACCTCAATCATTTAGATTAAAATTGTTTAACAAAAGTGTTGAATTTACATTGATAAAAGTAGTGCGGAAATAGGCCCTTAAAACAATTAAAACGGTCCCCAAATGAATATCAGAGTCTCCTATGACCATGCCATGCCCTGCCAAAAGCCTCCTGTAGCGTGCTATTGCTTAATACCTGAAAATACATGCTAAAAGTGTCAACACGAGGTTGGTGAGTTCATAGAGTTTAGTGTAAAATGAAATGCGTTTGAATGAAGATTTCCCAGCAAAGGCATTGTAAATCCACTCAGTCCCAAGCCCCGCCCATACAAGACTTGCAACCTGTGTGTTTACAACCCACTGCCAAATAAGATCTGGTTTATGTGAATGTCAAATGATTTATGGACCACAAATGTTAAATGAACAATATATTCCCAATATATATATAGAGTTATTGACAACTAAACTTCAAGACACCAAAGCCTTAAGATTCTAGTTTGGGCATAACTTGACCTAACAGTCAAGTGGGGAAACTATGATCTGTTTGAAATATCAGTCAAGTGGGGAAACAACAATACGTTTGACATCATAGTCAAGTGGGGAAACCACAATACGTTTGACATGCCATTCAAGTGGGGAAACCACAATACGTTTGACATACAGTCAAGTGGGGAAACCACAATAGGTTTGACATTCAGTCAAGTGGGGAAACCATAATACGTTTGACATACAGTCAAGTGGGGAAACCACAATACGTTTGACATACAGTCAAGTGGGGAAACCACAATACGTTTGACATTCAGTCAAGTGGGGAAACCACAATACGTTTGACATCACAGTCAAGTGGGGAAGCCACAATACGTTTGACATACAGTCAAGTGGGGAAACCACCCGGACATTCAAAGTTTCTGGTAGATGTACACCTAGGACATTCAGGGTTCCTTAAATGATTATGCGTCTGTTTGACTTAACGGTCAGGTGGGGAACACCACCCGGACAGGGAGCTCAATCCTAATGGATCCATCCACAACATTCGCGCTTAACGGGTCATAACATATGTAATATAAAATAGCTTAATGTACTAGTGTCCATAAGAAAATAATCATGGATGAAAAATGTAAACACAAAATACTTCTGAGCAACGACTCAAGTATTTTAACCAATCAATAATGTTTGAAAGACAACTCACGTCTCAAGCAAAACAAGCATGAAGTTTATAGGTAAAACGAGCATAGAGTTTAATGAAAAACAAGCATGTATTCTCCCCCAAAACAGTTACAAAACAAGTAAAAGGAGGGGCTATGAAACTCACCTGATGCGATAGCAACAATGACAAATATGAATATGCTGGAATGAGGCTCGTTCTCCAACCGCGACCTAATATGAATGATATGATCTAATGTAAGCAATGACACAATGCAACACATGCAAATACGTATGTTAACGATACCACTCGTTAGTTTTGACAATAACGTTTATCGACGAAAATACATTTTTGACGTCTCGTTAAGTTATAAACTACTTTTCGTGTAAATATGTTGAAACGGTACTCCACGATCCTCATTTGGTGTTCTATAGTCAAATATAATGTTTTCGTCGCAAAATATCACTTTTCATAACTTGTGAAAATATGCCCACATGGCCTCGTAAAACTAGTCGTGAAATATTGTACGCTAAGTGTTAGTAAATAAGCTTGGCGTTTTTAGAAACCTCATATCTTTGTATTGAATTTATATGTTTGTCATTTTTATCATACGTGTCGCAATCCATGAGAAAATAGGCTCTCAATGTGACGTAGTGCAAAAACTGTTTTTAACTTAATAATATTTTCTTATTAGAAAGCTGATGGAATTTTAGTGAAGTTGTCGTACTTTAAACGCGTATATCTTCGTCGTTATGAGCTCGTTTTCTACGTTCTTTATATCCACGGATTCGTATAAACATCAACTAACATATTATCAGTAGGTCAGGTCATCTAGATCACGTATAACACCTCGTTTTGTCCATTGAATTTCGTGTAACAGCACAAAAATTTTCAGAAATTAGTTTTCGCCGTCTAACTTTGAAAAATCATAACTTCCTTATCGTAAGTCGGTTTTTACTCATTCTTGCGGCCACGGTTTCGCTTTTGAAAGAACTTTCTAAATATGAAGCCCAAAATGTCTCAATGTTTACTATTTTTCCATGTTTCACGTTTTTGGACAGTATGTATTTCTATTGTTGAAAAATCAATGTTTAAGGTTCAAGACTAGTTCAAAACTTAATCAAACCACTTCAAATCAACACCACAACCTATCTAATCTTGCCATACACCTTCTCAAGGTGTCATGGAGTCCTAAACATCACCAACAATGGTGGATCTCATGATGATCATACTAAACTCCATAGATCTATGTTTATTAAGAAAAATATGTAACAAGTGGTATGTATAACATAAACTTTGCATACTAGTTAGTAATAAAACTTGATAATACATCAATATATAGGTATAATGAAAGTATGAAATGATCAAAAATGTTCTTGAAGCTTACTTGATGGTTTGTGATGATTTGATGAGAAATATGTAAGAAACCTTGAGATTTAATCACAAAATCCTAACAAGGAGTGTAAATGAGCCTTGATTATGACTTGATATTGGAAAAATTATGGATTATTGTTGTTGTTCTTGATGTGGCCGGTTCATATGGGAGGAAGAAGAGAGGGTTTTTGATCTATTTTGCTAGATGAATTATGTAATGAAGTGTTAGTGAAATGAATTGGAAATTAAATGGGTAGTAAAACATTAATGGGATTTGGATTGTTATGGAATGGGGAGGGGCGGCACATGGCTAAAAAGAAGATGAGATTTGATGTGCAATTAAGAATTGTGTCCCATTTAGATAAGTATTAGTTAGTTTTGAGTATACATTAGGTGTTATCGTGTACCGGGTTAACTGAAAATAAATCGTGACGAGTTGAAATAAAATACGACGAAGTTGTAAAAATTGTAAAATCATATTCCTTGCAAGAATCGGGTGTTAGAATGATTATCGGATTGAAATATCGCAAACCGACGGAGTTATAAGCTCCTAACGGAAAATATAGCAATTGGTTTAAAAACACCGGGTAAAGTAATAATATAATCTTTATATCATTAAAATTAGCATGAAAATATATTAGGATCATAGTCGGGAGTATTAGGTATAATGTTAATAGTAATGACTGAGTGGTAACGTTTAACAAATAAACGAACATACGTAAATGACAAACACACAAACCCTTGCATGACTTAATATGATAATGATGCTACTGATGATATGCAGACTACTCTAGTCTGTATGATGTGTCTTTACTGATGATACATGAATACGTAGCTAACACTAACTGGTTACGCGCATTTGAATACCCGTAAATCTAGTTTACGACATGATGAATGATGCCCATGAATAGTGATTTTTCCTCCATGAATGAATAGTGTTTTGTGAATAGTGAAATTTTTGACAACTTCTCAAAGTCTCAAACTGACTTCAAATGATGAATAGTGAATGTGAATAGTAACCCATGAATAGTAATTTCCCGAGATGAATAGTGAAATTTTGAAGCTTGAAAAGGACCTGAAATTACGGGTTGTGACAGACTCCACCTGTTAAAGGAATTCAGTCCCTGAATTCAGTTAACGTTGGTCTCTGAAGTGGACTCGGTGAAGAGATGTGGATATTGGAGTCACATTGCGGTGATAAAAGATAAAACATCCATTAGATAGGGATTCGTAATAGTACATGAAGTTTATACGATAGAACTTAAAGTGAAACACAAAAGAAGTATAACACTAGAGGGTGTAGGTTTCCATTTATTTGTAAGGCAGAAGATCTCTTCTCAACCATTGTCATTGTCGTTGTTGTCCTAACGAGCTTCGCATTTCAACGAGCTCTCCCCCCATTCTGGTTTCTCAGCTCTGGGCAGTCCTTTCTGAAGTGACCTAAGTTTCCACATTTGAAGCAACTCCCCGGGATCCTCTGATCTGTGGGCTTCCTACAGTCCTTGGTTTGGTGACCCCGCTTTTTGCACACCCCACATGGTTCACTGCAGTGACCTAAGTGATGGAGGTTACACGTGTTGCAGTAAGGTAAATTCCCAGTATATCTTTTCTTGGTGCGCGGTCCTGCAGCATAGGCTCTAACCACTTCTTGTCCTTCGTTTAGCTGTTGAACTTGATCTTTCCTTTGGTTGTCATCCCTTTTCCTCTTGTTTTCGTTGTTGCTGTTGTTGTTGTTGTTGTGGTTGTTATGATCATTGTTGTTGACAATGGTTCCATTCTTTATCACCTGAGCCATAAGCTTTTGAGATATCCTGATAGCTTCGTCTAGAGTTTGTGGATCAAAAGAAATCACATCTCTGCGGATGCTGTGAGGTAGTCCACCAATGAAATTTTCCAGCAGCTTCTCATTATCGGGAACCATAGTTGGACATAGCACAACCAACTCCTGAAACCTCCTGATATATGCCTCGATATCATTACCTGCTGTTACTAGCTCATAAAACTCTGTTTCCATCTTCTTTATTTCAGTGCGTGGACAGAACTTCTTAGTCAGCAACTTCTTGAATTCATCCCACGTAAGCTTGTGAGCATTTTCCATTCCCTGGGTTTTGCATACGAATTCCACCACGACATAGCTTCCTCAACGAGTGTATGGGTAGCAAACTTTACCTTGTACTCCTCTGGACAGCTACACAGAAGAAACACAGATTCAATCTTTTCGAACCAACGAATCATGATAGTGGCCCCTTCAGTGCCCTTGAAATTTTGAGGATCTCCACTCTTGAAGTCCTTGTATGTACATTTACGTCCATTAGTTCCATTAGCAGTCTGTCCTGCAGCTTCTGCGGTTTTTGCCCGAGAAGCGGATTCAGCAGCAGCTGCGGCTACAATAGCTCTTTCTGTCACCAGTGCTGCCTCAATGCTGTCGGCAACAAGCTTTTGATCTGGGCGGGTGTCATAGTAGGAGTACTTCTTTTGGGTGGCATGGTTCTTCAAAACAAGAAAAGAAGAATGATACGTAAATAAGACGTTTCCTAAATGTAGATGCTCTGGAGTGGCTTGTCATACAATGAAAATTGGAAGTTGCGTTATGATTATCTGGCTTGCTTCTAGACGGTGGTTCACGAGGTGATGTGGATGTGAAAGTTCTTGCAACGATTGAGTATACACACATGAAGGAAACCTTTAGAAATTGAGTAGGAATGCAACCCGGACATAATTTCATTATAACTATTCCCAGTATTGCAAAATTCATCTCTGAGTCAGACATAGGTGGTCAGCTTATGTCCCATTGTCCCGGGTCGAATATAGATGACCTGTCCATATTCCACCGAGGTTCAATGAATTTTGAAATACTCAGCTCAGTTATGCTAATACTATGTCCTTCACATTTGAAAAGACGTTCTGAAAGACTAAGGCAAGCGACCAAACTCGAGGTCGAATGATGGAACTACACAAGGAAAAGGCGTAACGCTGAGACGTGTATGATATGTGAGCATGCTTATATGGAAGACAATTATAGTAATCAATGAGAATAAGCAAGTATAAATGATTTGATAATAAGACACAAATCTCATTAAATATGTCAGCAACAAACCACAAATGAGGCATCAGCTTGGCAGGCAGGCACGCGGCGGTCATAGGGTTAAGTTTTTGTAAATGTAGCTATAGTCTAGGTTTTAAAATCACCCAGTTCTCTATAGCCAAGGCTCTGATACCAATCTGTTACACCCCAGAAATTGGGTCCAGCGGAAGCATACATGCCACTGGGGTGCAACTCAATTGGTATCACAACACAAGTGCAGAGAACGGTTTTCACCTCAATCATTTAGATTAAAATTGTTTAACAAAAGTGTTGAATTTACATTGATAAAAGTAGTGCGGAAATAGGCCCTTAAAACAATTAAAACGGTCCCCAAATGAATATCAGAGTCTCCTATGACCATGCCATGCCCTGCCAAAAGCCTCCTGTAGCGTGCTATTTCTTAATACCTGAAAATACATGCTAAAAGTGTCAACAAGAGGTTGGTGAGTTCATAGAGTTTAGTGTAAAAAAGAAATGCGTTTGAATGAAGATTTCCCAGCAAAGGCATTGTAAATCCACTCAGTCCCAAGCCCCGCCCATACAAGACTTGCAACCTGTGTGTTTACAACCCACTGCCAAATAAGACCTGGTTTATGTGAATGTCAAATGATTTATGGACCACAAATGTTAAATGAACAATATATTCCTAATATATATAGAGTTATTGACAACTAAACTTCAAGACACCAAAGCCTTAAGATTCTAGTTTGGGCATACCTTGACCTAACAGTCAAGTGGGGAAACTATGATCCGTTTGAAATATCAGTCAAGTGGGGAAACAACAATACGTTTGACATCATAGTCAAGTGGGGAAACCACAATACGTTTGACATGCCATTCAAGTGGGAAACCATAATACGTTTGACATACAGTCAAGTGGGGAAACCACAATACGTTTGACATTCAGTCAAGTGGGGAAACCACAATACGTTTGACATACAGTCAAGTGGGGAAACCACAATACGTTTGACATACAGTCAAGTGGGGAAACCACAATACGTTTGACATTCAGTCAAGTGGGGAAACCACAATACGTTTGACATCACAGTCAAGTGGGGAAACCACAATACGTTTGACATACAGTCAAGTGGGGAAACCACCCGGACATTCAAAGTTTCTGGTAGATGTACACCTAGGACATTCAGGGTTCCTTAAATGATTATGCGTCCGTTTGACTTAACAGTCAGGTGGGGAACACTACCCGGACAGGGAGTTCAATCCTAATGGATCTATCCACAACATTCGCGCTTAACGGGTCATAACATATGTAATATGAAATAGCTTAATGTACTAGTGTCCATAAGAAAATAATCATGGATGAAAAATGTAAACACAAAATACTTCCGAGCAACGACTCAAGTATTTTAACCAATCAATAATGTTTGAAAGACAACTCACGTCTCAAGCAAAACAAGCATGAAGTTTAAAGGTAAAAGGAGCATAGAGTTTAATGAAAAACGAGCATGTATTCTCTCCCAAAACAGTTACAAAACAAGTAAAAGGAGGGGCTATGAAACTCACCTGATGCGATAGCAACAATGACAAATATGAATATGCTGGAATGAGGCTCGGTCTTTGATGAACTCAAATAAGTACATTTTATTACTATCATTTATCCTATTAATTTGACTTGTTTTATTATATTATGTATGAGGATTGATACTTAATCGTTTACTTTTGTAATTCTAAGGTAAAAACAACCATTTGGTGAAACTTGGCGATTTTGGACTAATTATGGAGCAAAACAAGCAACAAGTTAAGAGTCTACTGAAATGTACAAGATCAAGACAAATCTGCTCCAGATGCGCCGCATCTCACTTATTACATACGGCGCATCACTATCAAGATTTCACGAGATACGATCCAAGATACAAGAGGACATGCGCCGCATCTATTTATGGAGTTACGCCGCATCTTCTGGCGGTGTACGAATATTCCTGAATATATTAATCTTGGACCCCACGCGAAGTTAAGTCAATGCGCCGCATCTACTTATTAGATGCGCCGCATCTTACCCTCAGACAAAAACTATAAATACCCCAAGACCAGACGAATTTCAAAGCACATATTATATACGAAGTACGAAGACCAGAGAAACCTAAGGCCGAATTCAGACGATTAGGCAGCACAAGACACACCCGAACGAAGATACAAGAGCTGTAAGAAGGTGCTGCATGTGTTTAATTCATTAAGTAGTTTTGTTTTATTGTGTTAGTAAACTTTAATTCATCAGGATTGATGGCTTGTGTAATGTGACAACGGAAAGATTGCACTCCCTTAAAACTGCTTTCCCATCAATTAAAGTTTATATGTTGATGTCTTTGGTTACTACTTATTAGTGCATTGATAACCTCTGTGTTTATTAGTGGCCTGCGCATTTGACTACGGAAGAGAATGTGGCTCCCACGGTTGTTACTAAATTGATCACTTAGGAATAACTTTTAGACATAAGTAATCATTAAGGGTTTACTCGCCGATAAGAATAGGGCCAACGAGAAAGGGTTAACTACATACACTTCATATAAAACTATCAATAAAACAAGTGACAATCTACTTAATCATAAGGACAGATCTTCTTATTGTCTCGAGTATTTATCTGTGTACGTGTGTGCTATTCGCTGATTCGTGCCTATTGGTTTAGTTTATTATTTAATTGCAACCAAATCGTGCCAGTCTCTCAGGCTGAACCCCCTTGCGTTAGATTAGGTTGTATAGCTAACTTAGAATATTAAAATACTGATTAGAATAACTAGATAATACGTTCCACTCTTAGTGATCGACACTCTACTTACCATTATATTCATACTGACCGGGTACACTGCTCGTTAAGTGTGTGTGTTATTGATAAGTCGGCTAAATATAAATTTAAAACTTGAGTAGGCATTAATACTGCTAAACCGCAACGACACATCGCACGCATCAAGTTTTTGGCGCCGTTGCCGGGGAGTGAATTGTTATTATCTGTTAATTTGATTAGTATTTTAATTAGGTTTTTCTTTTTAATTTTTAATCTAACCGCTAACTGTGTTGTATATTAGGTTAATTTGCATTCATTGTATTATTTTGCATATTTTCTGTTTTGTGTGTTATTTGTTTGCTTTTATTTGTGTTTATTTTCGTTTGTTTTTATTTGTTTTTATTTTTCGTATTTTTTGTATTCTGCTATCGTTGTACTGAGCTAAATCGAAAGATACGGCGCATCTAATTTCTTAGATACGGCGTATTGCGTTTAATTTTTATAAAATACAACGCGTTTAATTAATTCGATACGACACATCTTTTCCCCAAGATACGGCGTATCTGTTTTTAAGGAAAATTTTTTCTAAACGTTAACGCGATATGACGCATCTGCCCTTGCAGATACGGCGTATCTATTATTTTAATTAAAAATAGTTTTCGAATTATTAAACAGATACGACGCATCGATCTCTGTCGATACGACGTATCTTCTGAATCAAAAATCTTATATTTTGAAACGTAACGAAGATACGGCGCATTAACTTTTGTTAATACGACGCATTTAATTTTAAATAAATATCGATTTTTGATAATTAAAATTGATACGGCGCATTCTAATTTCTAAGCGGCGTATCTATTTTCTGAATAAAAGTCTGATTAAATTTTAACGATTATTAGATACGGCGTATCCAACTTTTTGGATACGGCGCATCGTCTGCAGATATCAGTTATTTTTATTCTTATATCCGTTTCTATATTCATTAATTTCTCTTCTAGCGAACAAATCCTACTGAAAATTTTACCTATGATAACAGGCTTTGCTATGGAAGACATGTCAGTGAACGGATATCTTGCTAAGGAACTCTTGCTTTCGGATTCCTTCGAAGTGAAAGTTTTTGATGATGCCAACTTCAATGTGCTCATGATTGATGCAGATTTATTTTCTTGGGAAACCCCTCTTGAAGCTACTTATAAGGAATTCAAGCGCTTATGCAATATTGAAGATGGGATATTCTCGTATGATTTACTAATGAGCTACACTGAAGATGAGTTGGTACTCTTATGGCCCATCATTGAATCTAAAGGATTGACTTGGACTACTATCAAAGAGAATGATGGGAAATTCAAAATTGAATTCATGAACTCAAGCAATAAAAGCTGCGGTGGAGGCAATACCCATATCTCTTACATGCCTTATTCCGAACAGTACTGGGGATTAAATGAGAACTATCTGGACGATGAAAGAATTTATGCTGTGGCGGAGTTACTATTTCATGGCAGGTTGGTAAGATTGATGGACCTCTCCCTCGAAGAATGGCTTGAACTTAAATATGGTAGTCCGAAATTTGCCCCTGCAAATGAAGTTAAGCGGATTATGACTTCATGGTTGACACGGAGTTTTAGGGAGCAATTTAACGAGTTCATGGAGATAAGGAGGAAAATGATTGGAAAAGCTTGCTTTGACGTTGACCACGATCCTAACAATGTTGATTTTTCAGATTGGTTAGCTAGTAAGTTCAATAACCATAAGAGCATGGATCGAGCTACTAAGGATGCGTTATGGGTATATTGGATGAGAGGTGAAGACGAAGAAGTAGAGAGCGACTATGGGTCGTCACTTCATGATTCAACGATCAATGAGGGCATTGAAGAGTTATTCAGAATAGACATTGACGTGTTCGATTATGAGACACCCTTGTGCAAACAATTCAAGGAATTTAATTACCTTCTTCAAGTCGACGATGATGTGCTAACTGGAGATCTACCAGGATTCAAGACTTATGATGATTTCAAAAATACCTGGTACTACGAATGGAATGACCAAATACCATGGGTTTGGGATAAACCATGGGAATTTGAGCACATTAATCACACCTGTACACCTTTCGTTTTCAAGGATGGGAGTACTGTTTGGCCGACCTGTGATTATAAGAGTGACGGAACCTGTAATGGGGGAAGTATAATTGGGATGAAACGGGTTGGAAACGATGTAACCTTTGAAGACTATGAGTGGTATGATAATGTTGAAGACTGCCCACAAAAAGCTGAGGCTTTGCAAGAAAAGGGTAGAATTGAATACTTGAAAGAGCTAAAGGGAACATCAAATACTACTTTCTGGGAATGGGTGCATGAACAATTTGATGATTACACAAAGCTTAGTCGACGGTTACAATGGGAATTGGAAAGAGAGTGGGAGGCAATTCAAGATGATGATAACAATGAGTCATTAATTGATGAACTAGATGACTATTTGATTAAGGATCCTTATTTTAAGTTTGTTGATAAAGACGAGGAAGAATTTACCAAAAGAAAGTGTCAACTACTTGGGATCCCTTATAATGAGCCACCCATGATTATTTCTGAAAAATTTAAAATCATCAAATACTCTTTGGGACCAGATGAGGAATATGTTGCGACGAAGACCAAGAGTTATAGAAGATTAAGTTGAACGGAAGAAAACGTCGCAAAGCTATACGGGAACATCTTTCGGATGAAGGAAGAAGGATGGACCGTGACAAGGACTAAATGAAGAGCTGAACGTGAGTCTAACTTGAAGACTCTGGAATAAAGACAAGTGCTGGCCGGGAGACAACCCGGAGAAAATTTTTATTATTCTGTTTTGTGTCGAGTCAGTCAGGCCGCAGCAGATACGGCGCATCTCAATCCTGAGATGCGACGCATCTCCTGCACAGGTCATATCTTTATTTTTCTGCAATTTATATTTTAACTTTAAAACTTTTTATCAGTTTATTTTAATGCGGCGCATCCCTGGTTAAGGATGCGGCGCATCTTCTATTCTGATCCGTATTTATTCCAGGCTCGATACGGCGTATCTTCTTCCATAAGATACGGCGCATCGACTGACCTGATGATTTTCATTTTTAATTTTTATGTTCTATTTTTCCTAACTACTAATGTATTATGCAAGTTTGAACCTTTCTTAATTTAGGTGTGTTAATGCCTTGGTGGTATTATAGATTCCTGCATTTCCTGTGGATACATCTATTATGAAGCTTAAACGTTCTAATCCACAAGAAAGATGATTTTTGTTCTTATACTAATGGAGGATCATACCGAGCAAATCTCAGGGGAGTTTTTCTGTTCTAATTCTTTTATTTTCCAGTTTTTAACCTTTTATACAAACAACGAGGACGTTGTTTAACTTAAGTGGGGGGATTGGAGAATTAGAACACTTAACACTTACTTGTCCTAAACTTTTCAAAATATGCTTAAAATGTGCTTAATATATCAAAATTTAAAATTTTTAGCATGTTTTTGTTTAAAGTCTAAGTTGCATTGCTGCACACATGACGTTATTTTCAAAAATTGTGATTTTTCAAAATTCACAAATCTATGAGTGTGCCGGTGACTTGCAAACTTTAGAACTTGGCTTGTATACTATTCGAGACCACCATAATAAGTATTATTTATATAATTGGAATGACTTGTCTAAATTGGTAAATTTCTAGGATTTCACCCAAATAGCCTTTATATGTTATGTGTTATTAGCTAGCTACACTGGTTAGTTAACCCCGTATAAACCCTTTTGTTACTCTCACTTTTAGAGTAAGATACCCCTAGAAAAACACTCAGAGCCATTCCTTTCGTTTCTTACACCTTTGTTAAAATGTTTCGTTACACCCTTACACCTTAGCCTACCCTGTAGATTAAAATCCGTGGTTGGTTAATTGCTTTAGGCAAAGTGTGTTTCCTTACATTACCTTTGTTCGTGTGCGTAATTCATTATCTTTGGTTAGGTCGGGAAATTGCACAATGCAATTGGAGTGAAAGTAAATATTGTATATCTTTGAGTTTATTTTTCGTGTGTTTACTACTTTCACTATTACCGTTATTTCTGAAGTCATGAAAAGTTTGGAAAAATTATCCAGAATTATCATTATAGTGATGTGGTGAAATTTTACACATCTATGTCTATGTTTCAAGTTAAAAAAAAAAAAAAAAAAAAAATCGAAAAAAATAGAAAAAGAAAAAAAGAAAAGTTGGATGTTTGTTTTAACCAGCTTATGTAAAGTTTTGTATTAAGTGGTCGATATCACCACTAGTTGTTGTATATTATATTTATGGATTGAATGGGAGTTGGCAGTTATGGGAACACCAACTAAGGTTTATTCTTTGATTGAGATCTTGTTGAGTATAATTCGTGTCTACCTAAAGCGTGTGTTTCAAGTGTTAAAGCGTGAGTTATTCAATGATATGAGTCTTATTCATGGGATGGTTGGGATAGTGATTAACCACACTTAGGATTTTAATTTATCTGTTTTGTTTATTTTTCATTTTTACACCAATTTATATCCCAAATATTATCAATACCCTGTATTATTCTTTATCCAACCAAACCTTTGATTTATTGAGATTAGGGATTTGAGCAATCTTAAGTATCGTAGTCGTGGATTCGGCTATGTATTTATGATTTTGTCGCCCTTTTTGATATAATATTATTGGTAAAGTTTGGACCGATCTTTAGCCTATTCGAGTTAAGGATTTGAGCAATTGCAAGTATCGTGTTCGTGGATTCGATCATGTATTTGTGATTTTGTCGCCTTTTCTGGAATTTGAGATCGATAGAGATTAAAGAGAATGATTAACCCTTAAGCCTAAAAACCCTTTTTACCGCTTTAGACTTGTTATTCCTTGGCTTTAGTGGGGGAGATGTGTATACTTGCCAAGCTTATGATAGAATATTCGTCACGACTGGACAGTTAAATGATTAGATTTGCTTTTATCAAATTATTTTATTTTACTTCTAATTCGTTAAGTGTTTGGTTGTGTAATTATGACAAAAATGAATACATGCTTAAATATAAAAATAAATCCTAATATCTTTTAGGATACATTTTCATAAGATCAATTCTAAGGTTTACTTGGGGACAAGTAAAGTTCAAGTGGGGGGATATTTGATGAACTCAAATAAGTACATTTTATTACTATCATTTATCCTATTAATTTGACTTGTTTTATTATATTATGTATGAGGATTGATACTTAATCGTTTACTTTTGTAATTCTCAGGTAAAAACAAGCATTTGGTGAAACTTGGCGATTTTGGACTAATTATGGAGCAAAACAAGCAAGAAGTTAAGAGTCTACTGAAATGTACAAGATCAAGACAAATCTGCTCCAGATGCGCCGCATCTCACTTATTACATACGGCGCATCACTATCAAGATTTCACAGATACGATCCAAGATACAAGAGGACATGCGCCGCATCTATTTATGGAGTTACGCCGCATCTTCTGGCGGTGTACGAATATTCCTGAATATATTAATCTTGGACCCCACGCGAAGTTAAGTCAATGCGCCACATCTACTTATTAGATGCGCCGCATCTTACCCTCAGACAGAAACTATAAATACCCCAAGACCAGACGAATTTCAAAGCACATATTATATACGAAGTACGAAGACCAGAGAAACCTAAGGCCGAATTCAGACGATTAGGCAGCACAAGACACACCCGAACGAAGATACAAGAGCTGTAAGAAGGTGCTGCATGTGTTTAATTCATTAAGTAGTTTTGTTTTATTGTGTTAGTAAACTTTAATTCATCAGGATTGATGGCTTGTGTAATGTGACAACGGATAGATTGCACTCCCTTAAAACTGCTTTCCCATCAATTAAAGTTTATATGTTGATGTCTTTGGTTACTACTTATTAGTGCATTGATAACCTCTGTGTTTATTAGTGGCCTGCGCATTTGACTACGGAAGAGAATGTGGCTCCCACGGTTGTTACTAAATTGATCACTTAGGAATAACTTTTAGACATAAGTAATCATTAAGGGTTTACTCGCCGATAAGAATAGGGCCAACGAGAAAGGGTTAACTACATACACTTCTTATAAAACTATCAATAAAACAAGTGACAATCTACTTAATCATCAGGACAGGTCTTCTTATTGTCTCAAGTATTTATCTGTATACGTGTGTGCTATTCGCTGATTCGTGCCTATTGGTTTAGTTTATTATTTAATTGCAACCAAATCGTGCCAGTCTCTCAGGCTGAACCCCCTTGCATTAGATTAGGTTGTATAGCTAACTTAGTATATTAAAATACTGATTGGAATAACTAGATAATACGTTCCACTCTTAGTGATCGACACTCTACTTACCATTATATTCATACTGACCGCGTACACTGCTCGTTAAGTGTGTGTGTTATTGATAAGTCGGCTAAATATAAATTTAAAACTTGAGTAGGCATTAATACTGCTAAACCGCAACGACACATCGCACGCATGAGGCTCGTTCTCCAACCGCGACCTAATATGAATGATATGATCTAATGTAAGCAATGACACAATGCAACACATGCAAATACGTATGTTAACGATACCACTCGTTAGTTTTGACAATAACGTTTATCGACGAAAATACATTTTTGACGTCTCGTTAAGTTATAAACTACTTGTATGTCGTTAATATCTCAAACACACACACGTAAAACAAAGTAAAACTCGTACTACTATTAAACTAATAAGCTACGATAATGAGAAAAGTAAATAAGCAATAAGAGAAGAAGAATAAGAGAAGAAGAGAAGAGATTTGGAATGGAAATTCAATTCATACAATTCAAGGACAAAGCTTTCGCAACATACATGAATAACTAACACTAAATGAGATGCCCCAAGCCTTCTATTTATAGGCACTTGATTAGGGCAACTCTTACAAGATTTCTTCTAGAAGGATTAATGCTTAATTGGGCGGTCCATGGGCTTCTAATGGACCGCACTATAAATACAAATATAAAGCCCATACTTAGCAACATTTATCGCAAATGGTCAAGACTTGAAATATTACAAAACGTGTTCCTAACAATCTCCCCCTAAGTCTTGATCATCAATGTTGCTCGACGTCTTCTTTGCTTCTTTGGCTTCCGACGTCTTTATAATCTTTGTTTCTTTGTTCTTGTTCTAAGATGATATGATGTTGTCTCGAACTGCCAATCTCCAACGTCTTCTTGTCTTCTCCATCATGCTCATATGTCTTTGACTTGTTTTCTGCAACATGTTCTCACTTTTCAATCTTTAACTTGAGAAAGGTTGAGGTGCTTGAACTTTTGACTTTACTATATCATATGTTGAACTTTTGTTGTTACTGAGTCTTTGAGAGAACATTTCTTCAAGATATGAACATGATGGAGTCTTGATGGTTGAACTCCAGATCCTCAGCAGCAGCAGCAGCATCAGCACGAACCAACCGGTACTTACAGGCTCAGACTTGAGATTGTCAACAACATAGTGTGAAGACTTTCTCAAATCCTAACCCAGGCCGTTCTGAACCGGATTCCCCCGAAAGGGATAACACGGACACACCGAAGTGCACCCACGATTCAGTGAGTCGCTGGAGATCACCCTACGACTGTAGACCGTTTGGAGTAAACACTAAGCGTAACCCACAAGGAGTTACCGAAGTGACCTGCTGTCAGAGTTGTTTGATGTTGCTCTGGCAGGATTTCCATTCAATCATTGATAATCACAATTGTGACTTCTCTCATGAATGTTCTTGGCAGATTGCTAAGATCTGCGAAGGACACTTTCCTAATTTACAACTGATGCCCATGATGTAGAACACCAGAGTAGTTCTAAGTGTACCTAAGAGGTCTTTTGATGAATCTCATGGCTCTAGACTCAATTAGTGCTCATTTGTTTGGTCGTCGAAGGCGTGGAGCAGATTGCCTCCTTTTCAATATCAACACTCTCGTAATGAGAGGTCGATAGATTATGAAGGGTTATCCGTGTGAATGAAACAAATGTCTTTTTGAGAGACACATCAGTGGCTTAGGAGGTTAAGTGCAGTGCGTCACTGGGTCCATGACGTCTTTTGTCTTCAATACCGATGATGCTCATCAACCAGCAGATTATGAATTGAACCCGGTGTCTGTCCTAAGCTTTCGCTCCTTTTTCAGGATTGAGGCACTGAAGCGTACCTCAGGGTCCTTTCTTTGGGGTCCGGGTTGTACACTGTTATGTGTGCACAAGCCGTAATGTTACTTGTAACACCCCAACCCGACAAGGGTAAAGGTGTCACAAATACATGGTTTCATATCAGATACAAGCATTCAAGAAATAAAAATAGCGGAAGCTTTAACATTAAAAATCCAAGGAAAATAAGTCAACACGACTTATATCAAGTGCAAGACAGGAATAACGAAGTACAAGACAGAATCCAAATGCCCAAACAATGGCATAACAGAAATAATATCCAAATGGTCACACTAGAGTGACAATGTAACACCCCGACCCGACAAGGGTAAAGATGTCACAAGTATATGGTTTCATATCAGAATAACATAACATCCATAAATCAAAAACAGCGGAAGTCTTAAAGTAACCAAACAGAGTAAGTCAACATGACTTATACCAAAAGTAAGACAGAAAATAAATGAAGTACATAAGTTCAAAAGCCCAAACAATGGCATGACAAATGTCTAAGGAAATCATGTGATAGATAAGCTATAAAGAACAAGCTCCACTCAGGTGCACTCAACCCCAAAGCCATGCCCAGCTCCTAGCTTAAATACCTGCCGTGTGGAAAGAAAACACGGCTGAGCTACACGAGCTCAGTGAACAGATATAACGGTAACAAGCAGTAAAGGTAATGTAATGAGGTAAAATGAATGAATACCAGATATAACAAGAGTCAGGAATAGGAACATAAAGATTATACAGATATAACAGGATTATAATTAGTTGCAGAAGACAGGTGTAAGGGTATAATCCGTAACTCCACCACATGCCCAAGTCAGATCAAGTCAGGTCAGGTGTTAAGTCATGTATCAGGTTACAGGTGTCAGTAACAGTAATGGAAAGTAAAGGTTATAAAGTTATAAGGTTACAAGGTGCGGGGTAACAGAAATCCTCTACGAGCCCAGAAACAGTAACTTGTAACAGTAGCAGTACCAGTAACAGTATCAGTATAATCATGTAGAGGGGAGACCTCTCAGTAGCCAGTAATCATGAGGGGAGTCCTCAACAGTAAGCGGAGTGATCAGCTCCCAGAGTGTGAAAGACGTGTATCGCACACACCATCAGTCACCAGAAACAATATATCATATAACAGGTCAGGTCAGGTCAAGTCTAGGATGCATCTATACGCCCCAGGTGGCCAGAGTCTGCCTCTTCGTAAATCATAATCATAACAGGGACGGGATAGGTCATCACTCTCCTACCCTAGAGTCATGCCATCGGTGCATCGACTGACATGGACATGAAACCCTCATGCCTAGTGAGTGGCTCGTAGTATCAAACTGTGGGTTAAGGTCAGGTATCATGTATCATGTATCAGGTGTCATGCATCAGAAATCAGTATCATGTATCAGGTGTCAGTATCATGTATCAGGTATCATGCATCAGGAATCAACATCATGTACTAGGTATCAGGTTCAAGTATCAGGTGTCAGGTCCAAGTTTCAGGTGTCAGGTTCAAGTATCGGGTGTCAGGTGGTCCAGGTCATGATTTATATCAAGGTTCAAGACAGGAGATAAATCAGGAAGTTCACATCAGAGGGTTCAATATCAGAAAGGTCAAGTACCAGAAGGTTCATGTCAATTTATTAAAAGTAATCCTTTTAAAATAAAGTGGTCTTTAAATCAGTTTTCATAATGAAAGTCTTTTAAAGAAATTTTCAAAACCTCTTCATATATAATTTAGAAAAGTAGTTATAAAATCCTATGAACCTTCAAGTATCTACGGGTCTTAAATATTCAGGTTACCAGGTGATGAAACGGGTCATGTCAATTTTCAAAAGAAACATATTAGGGTTCAAGACAAGGTTTAGAACAAAGGATCAGGACAGGAGTTCAAACAAGGGTTCAAGTTGAAAGGTTCATATCAAATATTTCTAGGTTCAAGTCAAGGTTTATAGTAAGGTTCATGACAATTCATTATAAGAAGACGGGCAAGGTTCACAGAACAAGGAAACATAAAAATGAACCAGAAGTCAGAAAATGAGACGAAGGCACCTTACTAGAGAAGGGCAGAATATCTGTACCTTATTCAAAGCAAAAGCAAACAACGATAGACGAATCACACGGCAAAAGGTCACTCCCGCTTCGAAGCTAAGGAATAGAAAACAGAATTACTACAGATTCTAATTCAGGTCATTACTTTTAGTTTGCCTTTCCATATTTACCCATATTCAGATGGTATAAGTTATGATAAGTCATTCATTAGCTTATTATGGAATAGGGTTCATTTTAATCCATTTATACAAGTTCAGGGTTTAATATAACCAGTTATCAAGGTTTAGGGTTAAAGTGTAACTTTATCAAAGTTAAGGTTAATATTGACATATCATAAATATTCATTCGAATCATATTATTTCCAGAATTCCACCTGTGACCTCCAAGTTTCATAATTTACAAGTTTCACCCCTTTAATTAACAATTTACCATTTAAACCTTATAGTTTTATAAATTACACTTTAAACCTTAGCATGATCATATTTACACATGAGACCCTTTAATCTAACCATTTACAGAAATATTTCCTTTTATTTATTTATGCCACGAACAGCCCTTATACTTCGGTAAATTACACTTTTAGTCCTTATAATTATAAAACATATATATTAAATCATAAATTCAAAGTAATTACATATTAGCCCCCATAATTATCCAAACTTACACCGAACCATCTTAACATTATTATTTACTCAAAATGACCTCAATTTTCTAGTATTTACATTTTTAGTCCCTCAAGTTTAATTAATTACAAATCGGATTAATATATATATATATATATATATATATATATATATATATATATATATTACCCATTTAACCTTTTAAATACCAAATTTACATATGGACCCCTCATTTTATATTTTGTACGAATCAGACCTGGTCCAAATAACTTATAAAAATTATCCCTTGAGTTTTAAGAATTACAAAACACCCCCTTAACAATTTATTTTCAAATCGGTATAAAGGTAAAATACCACAAACCCTAAAATAAATTCTCCCAATTATTGATTCATCATTCAAGAGCCTTAAATATCATTTAAAAATCAGATCTTGGTACCCAAACCCAACCCTAGTCAATTTAGGGTTTCTAGTTTATTTTTCTTATTTATTTTGTTTTTAAAACCCGGTTTTGAAATAATTCCCCAAAACATGATTTCGACCCCCATAAATTAAACCACTATTTTTCTCATGTTATATGAATCATATAGGACCTAGGAAAAATAAGAACATGCCTTGGAAAAATCGTATGCCATATATTTCGAATTATAGAGTTATTTAGCTTATAAATTCATTAATTCGTGTAAGGCTTAAAAATCATGCATGGTTCATTCCTACCATTTTATACTCGACTTATAAGATGTAGGGAGTGTGGGAAAAATACCAGAACAAGTAGGGATCGAATAGAACAAGTCGAACCAAATTGGACCTCTCGGCTAGGAATAAAATCGACACTAAATCCTCCCACGGTCAAACACGATCTAAAAATCTTGGAATCAATTTTCACAGATCATATATGATGTAAGGAACTTAGGAAAAATAGAGAACGAATTTTAAAAGGGTCGAAAGAATTAAAATGGAATATTACCTCACTTGTGAACAAAATTCGACAATAAAAGATTCAAGGCCCTATAAATCGAATGGCCAATTTTCTTGGCTTCCTAGCACGACCAAGAACTCAGGAAAATTATGCTTGGACCTCAGAAAATTCGGATGGGATGAATGGTAAATTATTTTGTGTTTAGGGTTTACTCGGTTTTGTTTTTAAGGAAGAAAATGATAGAATAAATTATATAACATATCAAGTCCGGTTTTAGGGGGAGGGAGGGACTAGAGGATCGGCCAAAATAGGTAACTAAACCAGAAATTTATTTTTGATTTGTTATTTCCTATTTTCTTGATGTTTATCCATGCCTCATATTTATTTTAATTAATTTAAATAACTTATATATATAAATGTGTGCTTTTAAGGTGCCAAAACATTTTTATGTCATGTACAAATATTTAGATGGTGCCTTGTAATTATTTTATGTCATATATAATTTATTTACAAAGGTTTTGTAATTATTTTGGCACTTATATAGGTTTTAATTTAATTTTTAAGTTGTAGGGGCATTTTGGTCATTTTACATGTTATCATATTTTCGGGTATTACAACTTCTTCCCCTCTAACAGAAAAATTTCGTCCTCGAAATTTGCAAGGACATAGAAGAGAAAATAGAACAGAAACGAAACAGGACATACCCGACGCTTTATCTGTCTGATCACGAGTAAGTGTGAAAACATGGCCGGTATTAGGAATAGAAGGAGGTTTAAGGTAGTTCCCATCTGCCGTCGGATTCTGTTTAGGACAATCCTTTACCAAATGCATAGTAGAACCGCATCTAAAGCAAGCACCTGAAGTCGTACGACACACTCCCGTATGCATCTTGCCACAAGAAATACAAAAAGGTTTATCACTCTCAGATGATCCCTGCCGGTTGTTCGCTCCAGTATCTCGATCATGATGATGACCTCTAGTAGACCGATCTCTCCACTGTCTCTGGCTGTCATTGCGCCCCAAGCGATCATCTCTCTGTCTAGAATCCTGCCTCCGATGATCATGTCGTCGATCCTCCTGCCCACGAGAGTCATAACGCCTGTCGCTCCGGTCCCTATAATCCCTGTTCTGTCCCTGAGTCTGAATCCTATCCCCGTCTCGGTTCCTCTTATACCCAGAACCCTGATGAAAGATCTCGATATTGCGAGCTGCGTCGCAACATTCTGCCGGGTCCCGAAACTCATCATTAAGTATGCGGTCTAGTACCCACCTCTTGAGTCCCCATTTGAATTGTCTAGCCTGCTGCTTAGCATCCCCAGCAAGCGGACCCACAAAACTCACTAATCTCTGAAACCGCTCCAGATACTGCCCAGCATTCTCAGAATCAAGATGAGAGATAGTGTTGTACTCCCTAATGAATCTCTGCTGCTCGGAAACAGGGAAGTACCGATTATAGAACGTGGTACGAAAATCAGCCCATGAACAACCAAGAACATATGCATCACCACCCTTAGCTTCTTTGTGCGCTTTCCACCAGTTAAGCGCATCACCCTCTAGCTTGAACACAGCCAGACGAGTCTCGAACTCGTCTTCACACCCCAGTACCTCAAAGTTCTTCTCCATGTGGGTGATCCAGTCTTCTGCTGCATGAGGAGTAGCAGCAGAACTGAAGGACAATGGCTTAAGTTTGTTGAAACTCTCCAGCCACCCATTAATGGTAGTGGGTCGGCCCCCACCACCAGAAGAACTGCCAGTACCCCCAGATGAACTAGCTCCACCACTGATAAGCCGGTTGATCACCGCATCAGTGTTAAGGCCCGGTAGTAGATTGGCTATAGCGTTAGCCACCATAGCCTCCAGATTGGGGATTTCGGCATCTCCTCCACTGTTATACTCCTGGTGACGAGTGTTAACCATCTACAGAATTATGAAAATGATTTGAAAGATCAGGTAAAATATGTCAGAGCAGAATAAGGAAAAAGAGTACGCGAACGGAAACCTAATGTCTACCCAATCCTCACAGGTCAAAGGCCTAAGCCACGGGTTTCGGAAGCCTGTTTGCTCTGATACCATAAATTGTAACACCCCGACCCGACAAGGGTAAAGATGTCACAAGTATATGGTTTCATATCAGAATAACATAACATCCATAAATCAAAAACAGCGGAAGTCTTAAAGTAACCAAACAGAGTAAGTCAACATGAATTATACCAAAAGTAAGACAGAAAATAAATGAAGTACATAAGTTCAAAAGCCCAAACAATGGCATGACAAATGTCTAAGGAAATCATGTGATAGATAAGCTATAAAGAACAAGCTCCACTCAGGTGCACTCAACCCCAAAGCCATGCCCAGCTCCTAGCTTAAATACCTGCCGTGTGGAAAGAAAACACGGCTGAGCTACACGAGCTCAGTGAACAGATATAACGGTAACAAGCAGTAAAGGTAATGTAATGAGGTAAAATGAATGAATACCAGATATAACAAGAGTCAGGAATAGGAACATAAAGATTATACAGATATAACAGGATTATAATTAGTTGCAGAAGACAGGTGTAAGGGTATAATCCGTAACTCCACCACATGCCCAAGTCAGATCAAGTCAGGTCAGGTGTTAAGTCATGTATCAGGTTACAGGTGTCAGTAACAGTAATGGAAAGTAAAGGTTATAAAGTTATAAGGTTACAAGGTGCGGGGTAACAGAAATCCTCTACGAGCCCAGAAACAGTAACTTGTAACAGTAGCAGTACCAGTAAAAGTATCAGTATAATCATGTAGAGGGGAACCTCTCAGTAGCCAGTAATCATGAGGGGAGTCCTCAACAGTAAGCGGAGTGATCAGCTCCCAGAGTGTGAAAGACGTGTATCGCACACACCATCAGTCACCAGAAACAATATATCATATAACAGGTCAGGTAAGGTCAAGTCTAGGATGCATCCATACGCCCCAGGTGGCCAGAGTCTGCCTCTTCGTAAATCATAATCATAACAGGGACGGGATAGGTCATCACTCTCCTACCCTAGAGTCATGCCATCGGTGCATCGACTGACATGGACATGAAACCCTCATGCCTAGTGAGTGGCTCGTAGTATCAAACTGTGGGTTAAGGTCAGGTATCATGTATCATGTATCAGGTGTCATGCATCAGAAATCAGTATCATGTATCAGGTGTCAGTATCATGTATCAGGTATCATGCATCAGGAATCAGCATCATGTACTAGGTATCAGGTGTCAGGTCCAAGTTTCAGGTGTCAGGTTCAAGTATCGGGTGTCAGGTGGTCCAGGTCATGATTTATATCAAGGTTCAAGACAGGAGATAAATCAGGAAGTTCACATCAGAGGGTTCAATATCAGAAAGGTCAAGTACCAGAAGGTTCATGTCAATTTATTAAAAGTAATCCTTTTAAAATAAAGTGGTCTTTAAATCAGTTTTCATAATGAAAGTCTTTTAAAGAAATTTTCAAAACCTCTTCATATATAATTTAGAAAAGTAGTTATAAAATCCTATGAACCTTCAAGTATCTACGGGTCTTAAATATTCAGGTTACCAGGTGATGAAACGGGTCATGTCAATTTTCAAAAGAAACATATTAGGGTTCAAGACAAGGTTTAGAACGAAGGATCAGGACAGGAGTTCAAACAAGGGTTCAAGTTGAAAGGTTCATATCAAATATTTCTAGGTTCAAGTCAAGGTTTATAGTAAGGTTCATGACAATTCATTATAAGAAGACGGGCAAGGTTCACAGAACAAGGAAACATAAAAATGAACCAGAAGTCAGAAAATGAGACGAAGGCACCTTACTAGAGAAGGGCAGAATATCTGTACCTTATTCAAAGCAAAAGCAAACAACGATAGACGAATCACACGGCAAAAGGTCACTCCCGCTTCGAAGCTAAGGAATAGAAAACAGAATTACTACAGATTCTAATTCAGGTCATTACTTTTAGTTTGCCTTTCCATATTTACCCATATTCAGATGGTATAAGTTATGATAAGTCATTCATTAGCTTATTATGGAATAGGGTTCATTTTAACCATTTATACAAGTTCAGGGTTTAATATAACCAGTTATCAAGGTTTAGGGTTAAAGTGTAACTTTATCAAAGTTAAGGTTAATATTGACATATCATAAATATTCATTCGAATCATATTATTTCCAGAATTCCACCTGTGACCTCCAAGTTTCATAATTTACAAGTTTCACCCCTTTAATTAACAATTTACCATTTAAACCTTATAGTTTTATAAATTACACTTTAAACCTTAGCATGATCATATTTACACATGAGACCCTTTAATCTAACCATTTACAGAAATATTTCCTTTTATTTATTTATGCCACGAACAGCCCTTATACTTCGGTAAATTACACTTTTAGTCCTTATAATTATAAAACATATATATTAAATCATAAATTTAAAGTAATTACATATTAGCCCCCATAATTATCCAAACTTACACCGAACCATCTTAACATTATTATTTACTCAAAATGACCTCAATTTTCTAGTATTTACATTTTTAGTCCCTCAAGTTTAATTAATTACAAATCGGATTTAATATATATATATATATATATATATTTACCCATTTAACCTTTTAAATACCAAATTTACATATGGACCCCTCATTTTATATTTTGTACGAATCAGACCTGGTCCAAATAACTTATAAAAATTATCCCTTGAGTTTTAAGAATTACAAAACACCCCCTTAACAATTTATTTTCAAATCGGTATAAAGGTAAAATACCACAAACCCTAAAATAAATTCTCCCAATTATTGATTCATCATTCAAGAGCCTTAAATATCATTTAAAAATCAGATCTTGGTACCCAAACCCAACCCTAGTCGATTTAGGGTTTCTAGTTTATTTTTCTTATTTATTTTGTTTTTAAAACCTGGTTTTGAAATAATTCCCCAAAACATGATTTCAACCCTCATAAATTAAACCACTATTTTTCTCATGTTATATGAATCATATAGGATCTAGGAAAAATAAGAACATGCCTTGGAAAAATCTTATGCCATATATTTTGAATTATAGAGTTATTTAGCTTATAAATTCATTAATTCGTGTAAGGCTTAAAAATCATGCATGGTTCATTCCTACCATTTTATACTCGACTTATAAGATGTAGGGAGTGTGGGAAAAATACCAGAACAAGTAGGGATCGAATAGAACAAGTCGAACCAAATTGGACCTCTCGGCTAGGAATAAAATCGACACTAAATCCTCCCACGGCTCAAACACGATCTAAAAATCTTGGAATCAATTTTCACAGATCATATATGATGTAAGGAACTTAGGAAAAATAGAGAACGAATTTTAAAAGGGTCGAAAGAATTAAAATGGAATATTACCTCACTTGTGAACAAAATTCGACAATAAAAGATTCAAGGCCCTATAAATCGAATGGCCAATTTTCTTGGCTTCCTAGCATGACCAAGAACTCAGGAAAATTATGCTTGGACCTCAAAAAATTCGGATGGGATGAATGGTGAATTATTTTGTGTTTAGGGTTTACTCGGTTTTGTTTTTAAGGAAGAAAATGATAGAATAAATTATATAACATATCAAGTCCGTTTTAGGGGGAGGGAGGGACTAGAGGATCGGCCAAAATAGGTAACTAAACCAGAAATTTATTTTTGATTTGTTATTTCCTATTTTCTTGATGTTTATCCATGCCTCATATTTATTTTAATTAATTTAAATAACTTATATATATAAATGTGTGCTTTTAAGGTGCCAAAACATTTTTATGTCATGTACAAATATTTAGATGGTGCCTTGTAATTATTTTATGTCATATATAATTTATTTACAAAGGTTTTGTAATTATTTTGGCACTTATATAGGTTTTAATTTAATTTTTAAGTTGTAGGGGCATTTTGGTCATTTTACATGTTATCATATTTTCGGGTATTACAGACAAGGTCTAAACTTCACACAAGTTGCTCTCATCCCAAGCTAAAACCCAGCTCCTAGCTTAAATGTACCTGCCGCAGGAAAAGAAATGCGGCTGAGTTACGAGAGCCCAGTGAACAGATATAACGGAAACAAAGCAGTAGTAACGGAATAGTAAAGTAAAAGAAATAATACCAGGTGTAACAAGAGTCAGGAAAAGGAATACAAAAGAGTTATGCAGACATACCAGGAACTAAGAATGGTTACAATGGTAGGTGCAAATGAAACCAGAACCCACCACCAGCCCAAGTCGAAATCAAGTCGAGTCCAGTATCAAGTCATAGGGTAACATAACCAGTAATCCACCACAAACCCAAGTCAAATCAAGTCAGGTCAAACGTCAGGTCAAGTATCAGGTCATGAGGTTACAAGGTTTCAGGGAAACAGAAATCCTCTATGAGCCCAAACATATCACATCACATCAAATCATATATCAGGGTGTATGGAGGGGTGACCTCAGCATACCAGGACAGGGTGAGGGGATACCTCCAGGGGTTGGAGACGCGTTCTCCCAGGGTTGTGAAAGACGTGTATCGCTCACACTCGTCAGTCACCAGGTATAACAGGAAATATAACAAATCAGGACAGGTCTAGGATGCATCCATGCGCCCCCGCAGGCCACAGGTTCTTCCTCTACATAAGAAATCAAATCAGGTCGGGGACGGTGTGGCTAATCACTCGAACCACACACGAGTCATGCCATTGGTGCATCAATGACACGGCCATATTACCTTCATGGCTAGGAAACATATTTTGGCTCGTAGTATCAAACTGTGGGTCAAGGTCAGGTATCAAGTCTCGGGTGTCAAGTGTCAGGTGTCAAGTCTCAGGTATCAAATGTCAGGTATCATATCAGGGTTCATATCAGAGTTCATATCAGAGTTCAAGACAGGAGATAAATGCAGGGGTTCATTATCAGGAGGTCCATATCAGAAAGGTCAAATACTGGAAGGTTCATAATAGTTTATTATAAGAAATCCTTTTTACATGGTTTTAATAAAATGATCGTTAGAACAGTTTCATAATAAAAGTCTTTTAAGGAAATGTTCAAAAACCTCTTCATATACAACTAAAAGTAGTTCTAAAATCCTATGAACCTTCAAGTACCCAAGGTCTTAATTATTCAGGTTACCAGGGTTGAACAAGTCATGTCAAGTATAGGAAGAAAACATAGCAGGGTTCAGGTCAAAGGTTCAAGGCAAGAGTTCAAGTAAAGGTTCAAGTCAATGGTTCATATCAAGTGTATCAAGGTTCAAGTTCAGGTTTATAACAAGGTTCAAGACAAAGGTTAAAGCAACAGTTCAAATCTACGGTTCATAATACAAGGAAAACATAGCAATGAATCAGGAATCAGAAATGAGACGAAGGCTCTTTACAAGAAGAGCAGAATATCTGTACCTTATTCAAATAGCAAGCACAAACACAAGAATAGCTGACAGGGATCAAGATCACTCCCTCCTCGAACCTAAAGGAGTAGAAGACATAAATATGAAAGGGGTTCAGTTATCTTCCCATTATAAGTAACTTCTATTTTTAGTAACTTTCTATTTTTAGCAGGTTTCCATAATTAGTAAGTTACCACATTTAGCAAGATTCAAGTGATATAATTCAAGTCAAGTCTTTAATTAGCTTATTATGGAAGTAACATTCATTTTAACAAGTTACACAAGTTCAGGGTTAGTTATGACAAGTTTTTCATAGTTCAGGGTTATAAGTGTAAATTTTCCAAAGTTCAAGGTTTAAAATGAAAATATCACCATTAACTCATTCTCACTCTCAAGTTATCCAGAACTACACCTTTAGTCCTTTAGTTTTCATACTTTACACTTTACACCCCTTTTATTATATAAGTTACACTTTAAACCTTATAATATCCATAATTACACATTAAACCCTTAGTTTATCAAATTTACACAATTAGTACTTAATTTACAAAGTTATTCGAATGCTCTTTCAAGTTTCCATAATTTACACAATAGGTCCCTCAAATTAATTAATTTACATATTTAACCTTTAATTTACATTTTTAATCCTTAATTATTAATAATTATCTATCAAGCCATTAAATTACCCAAAATTACACATAACCCCCTGAATATAATTTATTACTCAATTCGACCTTAACTTTCCAGAAATTACATATTTAGTCCCTCATTTTTATTTCTTTTCAATTCGATTTAACTAATATATATATTTATCAAATAAACCCTTTATATGCAAAATTAACACATGAGACCCTCCTTTTATATTTTATTCGAATTATAGCAGGTCTAAAATGATTTACAAAATTATCCCTTAAGTTTTAAAAATTACAAAACACACCCTTCTATTTTAATTATCAAATCGGTAAACATAAAACATTAACAAAATCAAACCCTAGTAATCCCAATCATTATGAAATAATTTTATCATCATTAGGTCACCTTTATTTCCAGATTTCATCCACTAAAAACCCTAGGTCGATCGGTTTAATAATTTTTCCACAATTCCTCCTTTTATTTCTAGAAATCCGATATACCAATAATTTCATAAATCACGAATTCGACTCAAAAAATTCGAATGATTATTTTTCTCATGTTATACGAAGCATATAGAACCCAGGAAAAATAAGTACATGCCTCAGAAAAATCGCATACATGATTTATAGATTTAATTCGATTTTAGGGTTTATAAAACATAATTTTCCATACGATTAATATATAGTGCATGGCTTGTTTTTATCATTTTTCCCACGTTATATATGATTAGGAGAGGGTTAGAAAAATACCAGAAAAATTATAGATCAAGGGATTCACAAGCTATGGATTTTTGTTGCTCGGTTAGGGTTTTTCGACCCAATTAATTCACCACGACCCAACGATCGACTCCAGGACCTTGTGGCTATTTTTCCCACCTTCTTGGCACTATGAAGAACTCCAGAAAATTGCCTCTTTGCTTCAGAAAATTCGGATGTGATGTGTGGGATTTTTGAGAGTGGCGGCTAAAAGTTTTCTAGGGTTTAATGTGAGAAATAAATTATGGAATGATATAAATTATGTTAGACCGAGTATTTGGGGGGGGGGGGAAAGATGGGCTAGAATACCGGCCTTCATTATGGCCCAAATCAATTTACCAAATTTTATTTATTTTCCTTAATTACTTTGTATTTAAAAAGGTTTTTAATTAATAATAATTATGTATTTAAATTTTCGATATACACAAGGGTATTTTGGTTATCTCACAACTTGTATAAATATTAATCGAAGTCGTCAAAATTATTTTGTATCATATCTTGTTCGTTTCCAGAAGTTTGGGATCGATTCGGAACTTTAATTTAGCTTTAATTAAATTTTAAAGTTTCAGGGGTAATTTGGTAATTTTGCATGTTTTAGATTTTCGGGTTTTACAACTCTTCCCCTCTAACAAAAAAAATTTCGTCCTCGAAATTTGCAAGGACATAGAAATGAAAGAGAACGGAAAACAAAACAAGGACATACCAGACACCTTATCTGCCTGGTCACGAGAAAGCGAGAAAACACGACCGGTAGTAGGAGTAGGAGAAGGAGGGCCAAGATATTTATCAAGTGGTTCTGGATTCCGCCTAGGACAATCTTTTAACTTATGCTCCCTCGAACCACACCTAAAACAAGCTCCAGAAGTCGTACGGCAAAATCCCGTATGGTTCTTCCCACACTGTGGACAACTAGCTGACCCCTGACTGTCGCTGCGCCCCCGACGATCGCTATCCTGCCTAGAAGCTGACCTCGAATCCCGACCTCGCTGATCATGACCACGGTCCGCCCGATCTCGTGGTTCTAAACCCCTACTAGATTGCCCCTTCCGCTCATAATTCTGGTCCCGATGACTCTTATAATCCCTACTCTGGTCCTGCTGACTCTGCCCCCTGGAATGCACCCGATTACCGTCCCTATCCCGCTTATTAGAATCCTCCTTTGCATGTAACAACTCGATGTTGCGGGCAGCATCCGCCACAGCAGCCACATCCTCGTGCTCAAAGTTCACTATACGATCTAATACCCATGTTTTCAACGCCCACTTAAAATGACGTTCCTGACGATGAGCATCCCCAGCAACCTCTGGCCCCACAAAACTGGCCAAACGTAAGAACCTCTGCATAAACTCACCTGACGACTCCCGATCTCCCTGACGAATCGTCCCATACTCCCTCTCATACTTCTGCTGCTCCGATAATGGAATATACTGCCTATAGAACACCTCAATGAAATCCGGCCAAGAACAGGTCTCAGCATAATCACCTCCCTTAGCTTGAACAAGAGCAGTCCACCAATTAAGAGCGTCACCTTCTAGCTTGAATGTGGCCAACCGAGTTTTAAACTCGTCAGCACATCCGAGAACCCTGAACAATTTTTCGACATGGGTGATCCAGTCCTCTGCCTCATGGGGAGTGGCAGCGGACTTGAACGAGAGAGGCTTAAGCTTGTTGAACCTCTCGATCCACACATGAATGCCAACAGGTGGGTTAACAACAGGTGGAGCACTAACACCACCACCACCACTACCAGAAGATCCAGCACCATTGCGGATGTTGTTGGTGACCTCGGTCACCACCTGAGCAGAAAGGTTAGGAAGGACGTTTTTTAAAGCCTCAGCAATCATGGCCTCGAAATTTGGAGCATCATACTCGTTAAAGCGCGTGTTCACCATCTGAACGATCACAAAAAGGATTAGCAACTCAGGTAGAATATGACAGAGCAGATCAAGGATATATGACAGAGCAAAACAGGAAAGGAGAGTGCGCGAAAGGAAACCTAATGTCTACCCAATCCTCACAGGTCAAATGGCCTAAGCCTAAGGGTTTCGGAAACCTGTCTCTGATACCATAAATTGTAACACCCCAACCCGACAAGGGTAAAGGTGTCACAAATACATGGTTTCATATCAGATACAAGCATTCAAGAAATAAAAATAGCGGAAGCTTTAACATTAAAAATCCAATGAAAATAAGTCAACACGACTTATATCAAGTGCAAGACAGGAATAACGAAGTACAAGACAGAATCCAAATGCCCAAACAATGGCATAACAGAAATAATATCCAAATGGTCACACTAGAGTGACAAGGTCTAAACTTCACACAAGTTACTCTCATCCCAAGCTAAAACCCAGCTCCTAGCTTAAATGTACCTGCCGCAGGAAAAGAAATGCGGCTGAGCTACGAGAGCCCAGTGAACAGATATAACGGAAACAAAGCAGTAGTAACGGAATAGTAAAGTAAAAGAAATAATACCAGGTGCAACAAGAGTCAGGAAAAGGAATACAAAAGAGTTATGCAGACATACCAGGAACTAAGAATGGTTACAATGGTAGGTGCAAATGAAACCAGAACCCACCACCAGCCCAAGTCGAAATCAAGTCGAGTCCAGTATCAAGTCATAGGGTAACATAACCAGTAATCCACCACAAACCCAAGTCAAATCAAGTCAGGTCAAACATCAGGTCAAGTATCAGGTCATGAGGTTACAAGGTTTCAGGGAAACAGAAATCCTCTACGAGCCCAAACATATCACATCACATCAAATCATATATCAGGGTGTATGGAGGGGTGACCTCAGCATACCAGGACAGGGTGAGGGGATACCTCCAGGGGTTGGAGACGTGTTCTCCCAGGGTTGTGAAAGACGTGTATCGCACACACTCGTCAGTCACCAGGTATAACAGGAAATATAACAAATCAGGACAGGTCTAGGATGCATCCATGCGCCCCCGCAGGCCACAGGGTCTTCCTCTACATAACAAATCAAATCAGGTCGAGGACGGTGTGGCTAATCACTCGAACCACACACGAGTCATGCCATTGGTGCATCAATGACACGGCCATGTTACCTTCATGGCTAGGAAACATATTTTGGATCGTAGTATCAAACTGTAGGTCAAGGTCAGGTATCAAGTCTCGGGTGTCAAGTGTCAGGTGTCAAGTCTCAGGTATCAAATGTCAGGTATCATATCAGGGTTCATATCAGAGTTCATATCAGAGTTCAAGACAGGAGATAAATGCAGGGGTTCATTATCAGGAGGTCCATATCAGAAAGGTCAAATACTGAAAGGTTCATAATAGTTTATTATAAGAAATCCTTTTTACATGTTTTTAATAAAATGATCGTTAGAACAGTTTCATAATAAAAGTCTTTTAAGGAAATGTTCAAAAACCTCTTCATATACAACTAAAAGTAGTTCTAAAATCCTATGAACCTTCAAGTACCCAAGGTCTTAATTATTCAGGTTACCAGGGTTGAACAAGTCATGTCAAGTATAGGAAGAAAACATAGCAGGGTTCAGGTCAAAGGTTCAAGGCAAGAGTTCAAGTAAAGGTTCAAGTCAATGGTTCATATCAAGTGTATCAAGGTTCAAGTTCAGGTTTATAACAAGGTTCAAGAGAAAGGTTAAAGCAACAGTTCAAATCTATGGTTCACAATACAAGGAAAACATAGCAATGAATCAGGAATCAGAAATGAGACGAAGGCTCTTTACAAGAAGAGCAGAATATCTGTACCTTATTCAAATAGCAAGCACAAACACAAGAATAGCTGACAGGGATCAAGATCACTCCCTCCTCGAACCTAAAGGAGTAGAAGACAGAAATATGAAAGGGGTTCAGTTATCTTCCCATTATAAGTAACTTCTATTTTTAGTAACTTTCTATTTTTAGCAGGTTTCCATAATTAGTAAGTTACCACATTTAGCAAGATTCAAGTGATATAATTCAAGTCAAGTCTTTAATTAGCTTATTATGGAAGTAACATTCATTTTAACAAGTTACACAAGTTCAGGGTTAGTTATGACAAGTTTTTCATAGTTCAGGGTTATAAGTGTAAATTTGCCAAAGTTCAAGGTTTAAAATGAAAATATCACCATTAACTCATTCTCACTCTCAAGTTATCCAGAACTACACCTTTAGTCCTTTAGTTTTCATACTTTACACTTTACACCCCTTTTATTATATAAGTTACACTTTAAACCTTATAATATCCATAATTACACATTAAACCCTTAGTTTATCAAATTTACACAATTAGTACTTAATTTACAAAGTTATTCGAATGCTCCTTCAAGTTTCCATAATTTACACAATAGGTCCCTCAAATTAATTAATTTACATATTTAACCTTTAATTTACATTTTCAATCCTTAATTATTAATAATTATCTATCAAGCCATTAAATTACCCAAAATTACACATAACCCCCTGAATATAATTTATTACTCAATTCGACCTTAACTTTCCAGAAATTACATATTTAGTCCCTCATTTTTATTTCTTTTCAATTTGATTTAACTAATATATATATTTATCAAATAAACCCTTTATATGCAAAATTAACACATGAGACCCTCCTTTTATATTTTATTCGAATTATAGCAGGTCTAAAATGATTTACAAAATTATCCCTTAAGTTTTAAAAATTACAACACACACCCTTCTATTTTAATTATCAAATTGGTAAACATAAAACATTAACAAAATCAAACCCTAGTAATCCCAATCATTATGAAATAATTTTATCATCATTAGGTCACCTTTATTTCCATATTTCATCCACTAAAAACCCTAGGTCGATCGGTTTAATAATTTTTCCACAATTCCTCTTTTTATTTCTAGAAATCCGATATACCAATAATTTCATAAATCACGAATTCGACTCAAAAAATTTGAATGATTATTTTTCTCATGTTATACGAAGCATATAGAACCCAGGAAAAATAAGTACATGCCTCAGAAAAATCGCATACATGATTTATAGATTTAATTCGATTTTAGGGTTTATAACACATAATTTTCCATACGATTAATATATAGTGCATGGCTTGTTTTTATCATTTTTCCCACGTTATATATGATTAGGAGAGGGTTAGAAAAATACCAGAAAAATTATAGGTTAAGGGATTCACACGCTATGGATTTTTGTTGCTCGGTTAGGGTTTTTCGACCCAATTAATTCACCACGACCCAACGATCGACTCCAGGACCTTGTGGCCATTTTTCCCACCTTCTTGGCACTATGAAGAACTCCAGAAAATTTCCTCTTTGCTTCAGAAAATTCGGATGTGATGTGTGGGATTTTTGAGAGTGGCGGCTAAAAGTTTTCTAGGGTTTAATGTGAGAAATAAATTATGGAATGATATAAATTATGTTAGACCAAGTATTTGGGGGGGGGGGAAAGATGGGCTAGAATACCGGCCTTCATTATGGCCCAAATCAATTTACCAAATTTTATTTATTTTCCTTAATTACTTTGTATTTAAAAAGGTTTTTAATTAATAATAATTATGTATTTAAATTTTTGGTATACACAAGGGTATTATGGTCATCTCACAACTTGTATAAATATTAATCGAAGTCGTCAAAATTATTTTGTATCATATCTTGTTCGTTTCCAGAAGTTTGGGATCGATTCGGAACTTTAATTTAGCTTTAATTAAATTTTAAAGTTTCAGGGGTAATTTGGTAATTTTGCATGTTTTAGATTTTCGGGTTTTACATTACTTGCCATATGGTAAGAATAATGAAAAAGAATTATGAATAATGAATTCAAATGCTCACATCATCCTCCTTTGTTAAACTTGGTGAATTCTGGATCCGTCCTTTGATACAGTCGGATAGGAAATGGAGGACGACCGCCCACATAACTCTCAAGTCACCGAATCTGATCCCTCCGGTACAACCTTCTTTCAATCTTCAAGACGAACTGCATCACTTGTTTGAGCTCATTATGTGTCCACCTTGTTGATTTCTTCAACTCATGATCTCGAACTCGAAGAACTAACCCATCTCTAACATTCTTCAGCGTGTCGTCACAGAATTTATGAATCTCGTGGAATGACATGAAATGGTTTGTATGTGTGGCACTTCTGTAGACGAACCCGAAGACTGGGTATTTCTTCATGGTATATTGAGCATCGCGGTTGTTTTCTAAGAACATTATGGGCTCAACGAGATTCAACTTCTGCTGATAACTTTCCACTCCTAACTGAAGATCTTCTACTCGTTCTTTGATAGTCGTACATCAGATAAAATGGCAGATTGCTGCACTGTAAGGTATTCACAATGCAAGAATCACTATCTTGAGGCTAGTTTGGATCGAATAGAGGATGTTTTAGAGAGAGAAATGGGAGCCTTTTAGTGAGAGAAAGTAACTTGTGTGATATTAGCTTCAAAGGTCCAACCCTTCCCATGTGTGGGAAGGGATATATATACTACTACATATTACGTCCCTAGTGGACTGTGGAGCGAGCTGACAGAGGGGAAAGCCCCGACCCACTCCACAAATATAGATACTACTAATACTAATACTAATTATACTAAGCAACTGATAATATTACAGATAATCTTATGAGCAATGATGATCTAATAAGTACTCGGGGTGACCGAGTCTTCTGCTGAATATTCATATTCCTAACAATCTCCCCCTAAGGGAGGTCACCCCAGAAGTAATGTTTTGAAATTCAGCACTTCTTCCTTGGATCTTGACATCATAGCTCGTATTCATTGAATCTTCAATGTCATAGATTGCTATGCAAACGTCAGTGATCTGAAGATGACTTCTCTTTTGTCTTGGATGAACTTTGAATAATCTCTGAATGTATCATCCCACTTGAGTCTCCACGTCATCTTTCAGTAGTAATACTCCATGTGATGAAATATACTTAGAGCCGACATGCTCACACGATATGGGGTCATGATCTTCAGCATCAGAGTTAGCAGAAGCTGTGTCGAAGGTCTTTTAGAGTGATCATGACCTCTTTGATGATGATGTAGTGTGAACATGTGGTGATGGATTGGCATCTTTTCTGCAACCAGCTACGACAGCAACCAGCTACAGCATTCCACTGCTACAATCGCCAGAAGTTCCTGCATACGACAGTTAGCAATAATTCGACCGGTACTTACAAGTTTGGACTTCGAGATAGTCAACAGCATATTGTGAAAACTATCTCTAATCCTTACCAAGACCGTTCCTAATCGAAAACTCACAGAGAGCTTTTTAAGATTTTACCGTAGTAAATCAGCGATTAGGTGAGTCGCTGGAGATCACTCCACGACTGTAGACCGGTTGAAACCGCCGCGACCACTAAGCGTAATCCACGAGGAATTACCGAAGTGACCTGCTTTCAGGGCTGTTTGATGTTGACCCTGGCAGGAATTTCCATTCAATCATTGAGAATTACATAAGTAAATTCTCTCATAAATGTTCTGACAGATTGCTAAGATCTGCGTAGGACTCATGAGATTACAACTGGCGTCCTTACTGTTGAACAACCAGTGTAGAAATGATTCGTGTCCCTATGAGATCTTATTATGTATCTCGTGGCTCTAGACTCAATTGTGCGTTTTGATTTGGTGATCGGAGGCTGGAGAGGACTGCCACCTTTTCAATATCATCTAACTCGGAGTGAGAGAGACGATAGGAATGTATTGAACTCCGTGACAATTGAAACAAGAATCCTTTGAGGGACCTTGAGTGGCTAGGGAGGGTTGTGCAGCGTATCACTGGGTCCATGATACTTTGTCTTCAATGCCAGCAATCAACTAAGTGATTCTGACAGCATATGTATTGACCCGGTTTCTGCCTATGTTGTAAGGAGGGCTATTTCTTTTCACCCTTTATCTTTACAATTCTTTTTCATTCTTCAACCCCTTCAGTGCTTACCGAGACTTCCTTACTAGAACCTTGTTGGGTTTATTCCAGTACTAGCTCCATCTCAGTCGGCACTTTTCCCTCATTCACTTTTCTCCTTTTTAATCATACCTAAGGACTTCTACACTAACTAGTGGATTGTCCCTGGGTAGATCCCTCCGGCTTTGGCAGGATCGTGGGAACTTGAGCCTAACCTAACCATCCTTATAACTCCATGCATTAATTAAAATGGTCGGTCTTTGGTGTACTTCCACGATTGCCATAAACCAAATCTTTGAAAAATCTCTCAAAGTGTTCATGATTCTGAAGCACATTTTTGCATACACTTGAGAGTTTTATATTTTTCAAATGCTCCCCCTCAACATGTGCTCGGTTGATTGTTTTATAAATTTGCACATGTTAGGTAGAGCCTGCACTTTTTGAATTGATCCACTTTCAGTGAACATGACCGATTCGAGACACGCTTACATTACTGGTTAGACCAGCTTGAAATTATTACCCGTCCTGGTCAAGTCCATAGAAAGTTTCTCGAAACGGTACACTCTACTCAGATACCTCTTTTTCGAGACACGCTTACATCACTGGTTAGACCAGCTTGAAATTATTACCCGGCCAAGACGTATCCTTTCGATTGATGACAATTCAAGTTTCGTCAATTCTTTTGTTAATTCTGAGTCACAGCCACATGCGATGCCATAATCCATTGTTTTGTAAAACCATTTGCTCCCCCTCAATATATGCATTGATATAAGAAAGATTTTCGTACTTATGGAGGAGCTTGCTTTTATGTCCAAAACATTTTGCTCCCCCTCAATATGTGCCTTGATATACAAAATGGTTTAGCACATACGGGAGAGCTTACATTAATTGCCAAATCATCACATTTTATCAGAATTTCCTATTTAAATCACATTCTCTCCCCCGATCAAAAATTTCAAACCATTTGAGATTTGTGATCCCAATTGATTTAAATACGTTTAGAAAAAATTCGGGAGAAAATGTGGTCAGGTTTAAATGTATTCTGATTTAGGAGCATACGATGCTCCCCCTGAAACAACGAGAGAGTGTCACTGCTGATGTTGCACAAATTTGGTAAGGTGTCGGAAATTTGAACAAATATACTCCCCCTCAATTAATGACCCGTTTTCCATTAAAAGAGCTGTAGTCATTCAATTGAGCGACGGACATTTGTGAAAATTTAGTTCATTTTACCACCTTGTGTAACATCAAGACTCTCTTGAGGGATCTAACAAGATAGAGAATCTTGATGAAAAGAAGACTTCTCTTCTTATATACGAAGTGATGCACTGAAACGTACATCAAGTCGGGAGAACATGGATATAAAGTAATCCATGCCCAGGTGAACATCACCCGGTTGGAGAAACAGCTGTCTTTTTGGCGACATGCTTTCCCCATTGTACAGTGCGGGTTGCAGTATGAAGTAACTGCAAGCCATTTAGACATGTTTTAACTGATTATAACTTCTGCTCGAGCTTTATTTAAGAATCCGTGCCATTGTTGAATGACATTTCTAGATACGTAAATGTTATCGATAAACAGAAGACATGCCTAGGTAGAACTATTTTTGGTATTTTCTGATTTTTCGATTTTTATGGTTTTTATAGGTTTTATATTTTTGTATTTTTCTTTTAGATTTAAGATATATACAACTATGTACAAGGATATAAGAAGACAATCCTTTACTCCTCCTTTTCTTCCTGAAGACACTTGAGGGTTTCAGGAGTCATGCTTTTCATGCCAAGGCGTGGGAGAATAAACTGAAACCTTTCTCTTGGGAGGGCCTTGGTGAAGATGTCAGCTAACTGAAACTCTGTCCTCACGAAGTATAGCTCCACAATTCCTTTTTCCACCTGTTCCCTGATGAAGTGATGCCGGATGTCGATGTGTTTTGACCTGGAGTGCTGAACATTGTTACAACAAAGAGCAATGGCGCTTTTGTTGTCACAATATAGGGGAATTTTGTTGTATGAGAATCCATAGTCCGAAAGCTGTGATCGCATCCAAAGGATTTGTGCACAGCAAGCAGACATAGCAATGTACTCAGCTTCAGTAGATGATATGGAAGTACTCATCTGCTTCTTAGAAGACCAACTAACCAACTTTTCCCCTAAAAATTGAGCTCCTCCTGAAGTACTTCGACGAGTGTCTTGACAACCCGCATGATCAGCATCTGCGTATGCCGTTAACTCCATTGCAGTGTCCTTAGGATACCAGAGACCCATATGAACTGTGCCTTGAAGATATCGGAAGATCCTTTTCACAGCTTCAACATGCTTCTTGGTTGGTCTGGATTGATACCGAGCACACATACACACAGCAAACAGAAGATCTGGTCTGCTAGCCGTGATGTACATTAAAGATCCAATCATGCTTCGATACTGTGTGATATCAATTGGAATCCCTGAAGGATCTTCATCCAGCTTCGTTCTATCAACCATGGGGGTGTCAACAGGTTCACTTGAATGGAATCCAAACTTTTTCAGGATCTCGTTGGCGTATTTGGATTGATTGATGAATATGCCTCCGGGACTTTGAGAAACTTGTAGTCCTAAGAAGAATGACATTTGTCCCATCATGGACATTTGGAACTTGGAATTCATCTCCTTTGAGAAACTATCACATTCACCAGGATCTGTTGAATCAAAGATGATATCATCTACGTATATCTGAACTAGCAGTAGATGGTTTCTTGATTTCCTGGTGAATAGTGTAGGATCAACAACACCCTTGGAGAATCTGTTCGCTAGGAGGAACTTGGACAATGTATCATACCATGCCCTTGGAGCCTGTTTTAGCCCATAAAGAGCCTTCTTCAAGCGGTAAACATGAGTAGGGTGTTCAGCATTCACGAATCCCTCAGGTTGACTCACATAAACTTCTTCCTTTAAGTCACCATTCAAGAATGCCGTTTTGACATCCATCTGGTAGACTATCATATTACGACTCGCAGCATTTGCCAGGAAGATTCTTATGGCTTCAATTCTAGCAACCGGAGCAAACGATTCTTCAAAATCAATGCCCTCTTCTTGTCTAAACCCTTTAGCAACTAGCCGTGCCTTGTTCTTTAGGACATCACCATACTCGTCAAGCTTCACTTTGAAGATCCACTTCAAGGCAATGATCATTGCACGCTCCGGAGGAGGCACTAATTCCCAAACTTCAAGTCGATCAAATTCATGGATTTCATCCTGCATGGCCTGGAACCAGCAATCTTTAGTCATTGCTTCTTTGGCATCCTTTGGTTCGACTTTAGACAGTACGGAATTGAAGAAGCACCATAGTGCATCAGTGGCTAGTTGATTACGTGTAGATACTGGATGTGAGGGATTGCCAATGATGTTGTCGATTGGATGATCACTGGTCCATTTCCTGAGATGATCGTGAGGTTGATGGTTATGAACAGATGTAGCAGTGCTGTGTTCCTCAGGTAAGGATGTGTCTGATGAATGTTCAGGAGCAAATATGTTTTCAAAAGGAGCCTCTTCAACAGGAGCAAAAGGATTAACTCCCAAAGGATTATTATCTGAAGATTCTTGCATTACTGGAGAAGTTTGAGTGTTTGATGACGAAGGCGATTGACTGGCAGCAGGAGCATTGTGACTGACTGATACTGAAGCTGCAGGGCCTTCTGAGCCTTGTGGGGCTTGAACCTCATCCATAGGAATTGTATCTGGTTCACTCGGGATGGTTCCATTCGTTGGCTCAAAGTATTCATCAAACATAGGATCAAATAACTTCTTCAACTCCTCACATGTAGGAGGCACATAAGAATCTGCAGGCGTGGAATTCTGTACAAGTCCTGAACTAATGGGTCCAGGAGACAAAAGGTGAAGATCGGGTCCAGAACTGATTTGTCCTGAAACAGGTAGCTCACTCAGCTCATCGAACGTAACATGAATGGTTTCCATGATTTTACGGGTCCTTTTATTGTAGATTCGATACCCTTTACTGTCAGGTGCGTATCCAACGAAAATACCTATATCTGCTTTAGCTCTTAACTTTCCCAAGTCTTGACTATCATTAGTTGGATAGCAAAGAGCACCAAACACACGCAGAAAGGAAAGATCTGGTTTCTTGTTATGAATTAACTCGAAGGGAGTCTTCTCATGAACCGGATGAATTAGGGATCGGTTTTGAGTGTAACATGCTGTTGCTATAGCTTCTGCCCAGAGAAACATCGGTGTCTTTGAAAATATAAGCATGGTTCTTGCAGCCTCCACCAGAGTACGGTTCCTTCGTTCAACCACCCCGTTCTGTTAAGGCGTGCGAGGGATACTTTTCTGATGCGTGATGCCAATACTTTCATAGAAATTACGGAGTTGTTGGTTAACAAACTCAGTACCATTATCTGTGCGAATGATTCTGACAGTTTTATCTAGCCTTACTTGCAGCTGTTTTATCAGTTTAATGATAACCTCTGGAGTTTCGTCCTTGGTTCTCAAAAACTTTACCCATGTGAACCGAGAATAATCATCTACTATCACCAGAACATACTTCTTTCCATTTATGGTTTGTATTCTCATTGGACCGCACAAGTCCATGTGGAGGGTGTGAAGAACTTCCAAGTTGGTGTTGACGGTTTTAGGCTTGTGGGTTTGTTTCTTGCTTTTACCCAGTTGACATGCAGAGCAGAGATGATCTTTCTCATATTTCAGTCTGGGCATCCCTCTAACAAGATCTTTACGGGAAAGATTTTTATGGTACCGAAGTTCAAGTGGTTCAAACGACGATGCCACAGCCATGATTTTGTTTTAGAGGCTTTAGAAAGCAAGCATATGGGAGAGGACTTCAACATTTCTTCAATTGAAATGGTGTATAGATTGGTGCCCCGACTGCCCTTGAGGAGATCTAAACCATCCAATTCTCTGACGAAACATGTATGCTTTCTGAAAGCCACTTCCAGATCTGAATCACAAAATTGACCCACAGAAAATAGATTGTGTCCTAGTCCTTCCACATAATATACCCTTGAGATTACACTATTACCAAACACATAATCTCCATAACCCATAATAGCACCAAAGTGGTCGTTCCCAAATCTAACTGTCCCGATAAACTTTTTCACGAAGTTCTTGAGTCGTGAGCGATCTCCAGTCATATGTTTTGAGCAGCCTGAGTCCAAATACCACAGGACGATTTGTACGACCTGCATTTGAAACCAGACAACAATGGATAACTGAAAAATGTGGATCCCCAAGTGCAATTGGGGTCCATTTGGTCAGCATACACATATTCAGGAACTACAGATTTCACAGATGCTACTATCTTTTCTGTGGAGACAGAACCTGAGACAGGACAAGACCTAGATGGAGGGCATTGTGATTCTAAAGGCAAGATTCTACCAGTTGGTCTCCATTCCTTATTCTTCACAATTTTATGCATATTCATTTTAGGCAATGGTCTCTGTTTTCCTAAATTGAATTTCCTTCCAGTGGGTCTCCATTCCTTAACTTTTACAATTTTATGCTTATTCATTTTAGGTAACGTGCACGGTTGTCCTAAATTGAATTTCCTTCCAGTGGGTCTCCATTGATAGCCTATGCTAGCAAATGTTTTTCCTGTTGCTTTCCAAACCTTTTTGCATGCTTTAGTTATCCTACCATTCTTAACATGGGATGATGCAGAAGACATCAGAAAAGACACAACACATTCATCATGATTAGCAGAAATTAAACAATTGTCGCAAGTTTTACAGATAGCATTAGAATTCGAATTAATTACAGTACTTTTGATACTAGAATCAACACGATTCATCCTACTCATTGTAAACTTATTGTTCCTAGGTTGAGCTTCTACATTCTTCAAGTGATCATTCTTAGCTGGCGCAGTCATATCCTTTCTTTCATTTCCTCTAGACCTTGACCTGCTAGCTTGGGTGTCACTTTTTACTCCTGTAGAAGCATCGAAGGTAACATTAGTTTGTTTTTCTGCCTCATGCCTTCTTGATAATGATGTGTTGGGTTCTAATGTTTTGGGTGGTAGGTCAAAGGCTACATACTTGTTCACAACATTTGATGATGATGCAACAAATCTATCTCTATGGCCTCTAAACTTAGGAATTGAGCCTATGGCATATTCTAAGTTTTCCTGAATCCTTTTCGTGAGTTTGCATGCATAGACAACTGCTTGATCAAGTGGCTTATCATTCCTATCCTCTTCAACTACCTCACGAAGTGAGTCAAGACCTTCTCTAAGATGATCTAGATATGTTTGATGGGCAAGGCTGTTATTTCTAATCTTAAACGGAATACGCCCAACATCAACATCATACTTTTTACAATCATTAGCCTTTGGTGTATCACAGTTACAAGTGGTGCATGGCATTTTACCTTTCACCCGAGCCTTAAGATTCTCAATTTCATTTGTCAAAGAGGTTATTTGATCATTATGATTGCTTCTTGTAACTTTAATAGAATCATATAACTCTTTGAAATGTTGTTTAACCTTTGAATTTTCTTCTCGATAACACTCATTTTCATAATGTAACTTATTTATGGTGTTTTGATATTGAAAATTCTGAGAATCTGAAGACGAAGGTTTATTGGTGCCATATACTTCACACTTGTTGGATTTCAATTGGGCAATTTGGGCCCTCAGCAGTCGAATCGTGTTCGTGTGAGCTTGAATTGTCTCATCTCGTTTGCTTAATTCAAAATAAGTATCAAACTCAGGAGCATCCGAGGATGTCTTGACATTTGATATTTTGCATTTTTCTTCTAAGTGTTGATGTTTGAGTTGTAAATTCAGATAATCAACTTCTAGTTTTGAAAAACGTTTAACCATGTTAACATGGTCATCATTTTGAATTTTTTCAAGCAATTTCAAATTCTCCCCCTCAAGCTCAACAACACGATTCTGGGTGACATTTAACGCAATAGCATACTCATTAAATTGACAAGCAGACAATGCAGAATCAGTGACAGTGTAAAATACATCTTGTGCAATACATTTAGCAATCAAGTTGTCATTAGTAATGAGTATGTTTTTTCTTTCAATCTCTCGACTCTTAAGTTCTATTGCATGTTCATTCACCTCATTTTCCATATCTTTAAACACTACTTTCATTTCATTTATTTCAGCTTTAAGGGCAGTTTGCAACCCTTCAAAGTGTTCTTTAAGTAGTTTAAAGAATGGCATGACCTCAGTTAAGTAACACCTTTTTGCATGTTCAAAACACCTTTCCCCCTCAGTAATGCCAGTGGGTGTGATTCTCTTCTTACATGTTTTATCGAAATCAGCAAACAGTTGCCAAAGCACATATAAGCTAATAAAGGTTTTGCATTCAGTGGGAAGAGACAAAGGCACCAAATTCCTAGGTGTATTGGGAGGATACACCGTTATAGACGCAACTTTTCTAATGAGGGGGGTGTTGGCCTTAAGTTTTTCTACCTTAAGTTTTTCATTATCTTGTTTCCAAAATATCTGCTCAGGTGTTAACTTCGTTTGAGGAGCAAACACAGTCAAACGATTTTCCTCATAATAATCATGGGGTTTGATTATTATTCGTCTGGCTATGCATTCGGGATCCCTCATTTTCTCATTCATTTTTTCCCTCGTTTTATCACTTAACTCATCCTCTTCATCAGTGTAGATATGCTCAGGTTGGTCATGAATAGGCTTAATCATCACATTACCATCATATAGGGCTGGTTGAAGTACTTGCATACCCTTAAGGATGGTTGACTTTGGTTCACCTATCATGATTTTACTATGCTTATCACTCAACTTTCTGTGCTTATGAATCATTTGAGCAGTTTGTATGGTTTGATTTTGTGTGTACAACTTATCTTCAAGCTTATTTTTTAGCGTCTTGAGTTTAGAGAAATCATTTAAAAGAGTTGTTTCTTTTTGTTTGAATTCTTGCTTAAGTGTTGTTACACACTTTTGTGCATCCTGTTTCTGTTTGTCAGACTGTTCTAGCTGACTTTTCAAAGAACTTAACTCTATTTTTAATGTTTCTTCTCGCACTCTAGACTCTTTAATAAGTGTATTCATTTGACCCTCTAATTTCTGCTCACGATCATTAAGTTCAAACTTAGCACGCTGTTCATACATAGCAACTTGTTCTTTATAGATGTTAAGTCTAGTGATCAAGTTATTATCAGGGACAGGCAATTGGTTCTCATGGTACACACAAGCATTATCTACATTACTTGCATTATCTAAGGCACATGCATTACTCATAGCACACACATCATTATTGACAAAGGATTCACCATTTGGTACATCAGGCGAGTTGTTGCTATTCAAATACTGTTCATATGAGACAATATTGCTATTTTCCATATCAACATCACTTGAGTCAGAAACAACTGCCTGATGTACTTCTTCGGGAATCTGATGTCCCTCGACAATATTATATGTGTCATAAATTTTTAGTACCTCAGAAATCACGGATGTATTAGAAGAACCAGCTTGACGAGATGAGGCCAGGGAAGACAAGTTAGCCATGAAGATTGTTTTAGCAGTAGGTTCATCATCCACATCAGAGTCAAATGCATCACAGTCATCTGCCTTGAAGATGTTAGGATCATTAAGTGCCAGATCCTGAACAGGCTTCTCATCCACATCTTCATCAAAAGTATTTCCTCCATCTTCTGCCAAGAACAATAACTCTTCCTCATCCAATACAGCACCATTTTCTTGAGCTTGCATTAACAGCATCTTGTCTTTGAAGTAATCTGAGTTCTGAGGACGTTTAGGTTGATTGCAGTTTCTAGCAATGTGTCCAAGCCCCCCACAATTATAACACTTGATCTGTTTCCCTTGCCCCTGATTGGCATTCCCTGCTCTGTTCTGCCCATAACCTCGACCCATGTTTCTGCCAGCTCTCCCTTGCACATTCTGGACCACAATTTTCCCGTCCTCCACCATTGCTAGATTGCGTGGGTTGGAAGAATTCCTTAACTGATTGTTGGTCTGAGGGAGTGATGCTTGAAACTGTTGAACCAGTAGAGATACTTGATTGGTGAGGTTGTCAATCATTTTGTCGGTCTGAGAGTAGCCTGAGTCAAGTTGTGAACTCATAGCAGGTACTTGTGAGTGAAGTTGGTGATAGCTTGGATTGGGTGATGATTGGATTGTTGGTTGTACATTTGTCATGAAAGCCAGTGGGTCATTCGTAGTTAAAGGATTCAACTTTTCTCTCAGCACCCGATCATAGGCAGCATGCTTCTCATGTTGTTGCAGGTAAGCATACAGCTGTTCATAGTTAGTCTCCCTTAAACCTTTGTTGAGTTTGACGGCAGTAACAAATCTGTCCCATTCCAGAGTCATGTTGTTCACAAACTTTGAGTTAAGTTGGATGTTGGGCATAGTCATTCTGATCATCCTCATATCATTCACCAACTTATGAAATCTCACATAGTAATCTGTGACATTTTCTCCTGGGTTCATTTTGAAATGCTCGAACTCATCATACAGCTGTGACTCACGATCTTCCTTTGTGAGTTCTGACCCTGCCAACAACATTTTAACGTTGTCCCACACAGCCTTGGCTTCAGTGTTAAAATTGATGAGCTTGTATACATCCTTTGGAAGACCTTGAATAACTATGTTGGAGGCTCTAATATCGGCATCATACCTCTTCTTTTCTTCTTCATTAAGATCATTGTAGTTTCTAGGTCTGTCGATGCCCCAAGTTACAGTACCATCTTCACCAGTTGTAACAACGTCTCTGGTGGTACCCATCTGATAAGGTCCTTCGTCAATTGACTTAAGAATGTTAACACCATTATCTTTTCCCAAGCAGTAAAGTCTAATTCGTTGTGCCCAAGACTCATAATCCGTCCTATCTAGCATAGGTGGACGAGTGTCAGATCCTGCTGCTTGAATATCATCTGATGATGTACTTGATGTGGTAGCCATAGTAACTACGGGATTTTACTGATCTTGTGATTTAACCGAGAAATCGAATCTTTCGCGGGAATTTCTAAAATCACCAAGACACAAACCGCCTAGACAAACAGCGTAGACACGAACCGCGTATGTGCCTAAGAGACAAACCGAGTTCACACAGGAGACACAAACCGCGTGTGCGCCAAAGAGACAAACCGAGTTCACACCAAAGACACAAACCGCGTATACGCCAAATAGACAAACCGAGTTCACACCGGATATACAAACCGCGTATGTGCCAAGAGACAAACCGAGTTCACAATGGAGATACAAACCGCGTTGACACAAACCGCGTAAGCGCCAAATAGACAAACCGAGTTCACACCGGATGTACAAACCGCGTTGACACAAACCGCGTGTGCACCTTAGAGACAAACCGAGTTCACACCAAATGTACAAACCGCGTATGCACAAATAGACAAACCGAGTTCACACCGGATATACAAACCGCGTATGTGCCAAGAGACAAACCGAGTTCACAGTGGTGATACAAACCGAGTTCACACTAGATACACAAACCGCGTAGACACAAACCGCGTGTGCGTCAAAGAGACAAACCGAGTTCGCACCGTAGACACAAACCGCGTACGCACCGTAGAGATAAACCGCGTTGGCTCAAACTTCCAAACCTGTCACTATCAATGCCGTTTGTCCTTTTGCCTAAACTAGTATAAAGACAAACCGAGTACTCGATGCTACACAAACCGCATTCAAGAATCGTCCAAACAACACAAACCGCATCCAAGAACTCTTGAAAGAAAAACCCTCGAATCACCCACAAACACCACACGAGCCTTAAATCTGTGAATCCAAACACTAAATACCACTCTAATACTAATCTTAATCAAGAAAGTACAAAGAAAAACAACTTCTAATCACTAAACAAAGTACAAAATGAGATTTATGCTACTAAACAAACAAAATAAAAAAAACTTAAAACTACAAGTCGAATCCAACAAGAAAACCTCAAGAACTACACTAATTCGTGAATACCAACTCTCATGGACCTAACCATGGCTCTGATACCAATTGTAGGGTATTCACAATGCAAGAATCACTATCTTGAGGCTAGTTTGGATCGAATAGAGGATGTTTTAGAGAGAGAAATGGGAGCCTTTTAGTGAGAGAAAGTAACTTGTGTGATATTAGCTTCAAAGGTCCAACCCTTCCCATGTGTGGGAAGGGATATATATACTACTACATATTACGTCCCTAGTGGACTGTGGAGCGAGCTGACAGAGGGGAAAGCCCCGACCCACTCCACAAATATAGATACTACTAATACTAATACTAATTATACTAAGCAACTGATAATATTACAGATAATCTTATGAGCAATGATGATCTAATAAGTACTCGGGGTGACCGAGTCTTCTGCTGAATATTCATATTCCTAACATGCACTAAAAGCATACTGAAGATCGGTAGAGAGATGTTGCAGTTTTCCTTGTATCTGTATGAGGTATAAGTCTTCAATATCATTGAGACTCAAGTCAGGAAAATCTGCTTCCGAGAACGAGTAGATCTGGTTGTCATGACGTCTGACGGTGATCGCAGATAGGAAGGTGTAATCATACTTCTTCGATCCTGAAACACTAATCACTGCCGTGATTCTGAGGTCACTGTAGACTTGTTCACGAGACTTTTGGCTGAGTTTATACTTGTACCAAGTCTTCCTTTTATCATACCAGTGATGGATTCCTAATTCAGCATCACGATCATATACCACTTGCTGTTTGAGGAAGATCTTCTGGTTGATTGTAGCTTCCTCAATGGCAGGATATTGGTAACTTGCTGCAGGAGTGAAGGTAATTGAAGTTGCATACTTCGTTTTGCTTGATGCTCCATGCACGAGTAGTTCAAGATCTTTGTTAAAAAAGAACTGAAAGGGGATTTCTGAAGTTCCATGTGGTTTTCTGATCACGGGTAGTGGCTTAGTCCAGTCTGTGATGTATGAACGGTTTTTGTTGTCTTGGCCACCCACCCTGAGTATGTCTGGATTCGTCCAGTCAAACTCACTTGACATTGCATGAGCAATGTTTTCAAGGTGATATTCCAGCTCAGCCGCATTTGCAGATTTGTCTTTAAGAAGATTGAAGGCATCATTCTTGATCCTATGAAGTTCTCTCTTTGTCATTTTCTTCACATTTAGAGTATGTTTGATTTTGTGGGTAAATGCAAACGTACTGACTTCAACTTTAGAGGCTTCGTCGTCTTGGATCTGAGCACTTGCAAGTTGATCAAACCATTCATTTCCATTCACATCTTCATCATCATCAAGCCATGTAACGACAGCTGGTTCCTTAGAAGATTTCTTGCTGCTAGATGGCTTTGATTTAAAAGGTTTAGATTTTGGTGGAGATGGTGGTGGTGATTGTGGTTGATCTTCTTGTGTGTGAAATTCCACATTTTCTTCAGGAATATGCTCAAAATGATGTTCGGTTGCTGTAGGACCAGATTCTGGATTTGGTTGAGGTGGAGATGAAGTTGTAGTTCCTGTAGGCTCAGTAATGTGAACTCCAGATCCGCTACCATTCTTTTGTTTCTTAGTAGTAGGGTCTGGATCTTGTTCATCATCATTATCATCACGTTTCCTCTTGCCCTTATCTGCTGAAGCCTTGCAAGATTCCATATTTTCTCGAATAGCATTCAAGATGGACAGTTCAGTGTAATTGAGAGAAGATTTTGCAAGCAACTTGCTGTGGAGAGCATCTTGAAGATCTTCAACAGAATATTCCAGAAGATGTTGTTGCTGAATCTTCAAGATTTTGATCTTTTCTTCAAATGTTGTATCAACATATTCTTCAATGATTTTCTGAAGATCAGGAATGTACTTCTTGACATAATGCTTTGTATTTGTTTTCATTTTAGCATCAATATCAGCTTCTAGAAACTCATCCATCTTCAGCTTGGTTTGCTGCATTTCTTCCACTTGTTGAGACAAGTTCTTGACTAAGTTTTCCATCTCACCAATTTTTACACTTGTTTGTTTGTCCTTCTTGACTTGTGCACGCTTCACTGCTTCCTTAAGTTTTCTTGCAGCAGGAGATACAACTTCCACTTTTGTAACTTGGGCAATTCTTTTCACATGCTTACCTTTCAAGGCCTGTTTGATACGATCAGAAACTGTTGCTTTTTCTTTTGGTGATGGTGATTTCTTCGGTGATGGGGTAAGAGATGGAATTGGTTCATCAGATTTACTTGTTGAGTCCTTAGGAGATGAAGGTGGAGGTGTAGGATTCTCGGGAGGTGACCCAGGAGGTGTTTTTGGTGATGAAACAGGTGTGGGTTGAGCTGGTGGTTGTTCCTGTTCCTGTTGAGGGTTACTAACCACCATAGCAAGTTCGGTTGGAGGAACTGATGGAGAACGTATGTAGCTATCTGCTTCCAAGTCAGCTTGAGCATCCTCCTTACGTTTCCTTTCTACTTCCTCTTGTCTTGCCATTTCCACAAGTTCCTTAGCAGCTTCAGTTGTCTTTTTGCCAAGAATTTCCTTTTCATCTTCAGGATTCCAGTCTATATTGTCCTGATGGAGTTGTTCCCCCCTTGATTATCATCAAACATGGAATCTGAGATTTCCTTGTCAGTTAAGACTATGTTGCTCTCCTGATCATACTCCTTCTCACACTGAGCTTGTACTTCCAAGTCGGGTTGATTAACCGAACTTGGTTGCTGAGGAATGACTGATTCAGCCTTATTGGGTTGAATAACCGTATCAGGCTGAATCTTGGATGTAGCAACTCCAGATCCTCCGGGTTGATTAACCGGATTAGTGTGGATCGAAGCTGCTTCTTGACCGGTGCCTGATCCTCCTGCTCCATGCTCCATCTCATACTTCCTTTGTTGCTCAACAGCCAATCTAGCCCTTCTTTCTTCATCCTCCTTAGTTGACCTTAAACTCATCTTTTGTGCATTTTCAAAGTTGATCTGATTTTGAAGTTCAGCTTCTTCAACAGTCATAACAACTGGAGTCTCCTCTTCTGATTCAGATGATTCAGAGTCAGTATCTTCATCAACAATCCCAGATGGTTCAGATTTTGGTTGGGGTTTACTAGGTACAGTTCTCTTGAGTGATCTTGGATGTGGTTTCCTTGGAAGTGAGGTACTTGATGCACTGCCAGTCTTAGACCTGCTTCGGGAACGAGTCTTTGTAGATCCTGACCCTTCAACCAAGTTAGAAAGTCCCACTCGACGTTCATGGAATGCCTTATCATATGCAATATATGCTGGAGTTTCTTTGATTTTATTGGTCATTAGAAACTCTGGCAGTCTTATCCCTTGTTTGTGCGTGCTCCCTTTGGGAAAGTAGACTTTGCGGAAAGTTCTATCCATCATGTATGGATGAGCATCTCGATCGGTAGGTCTTCGATCAATGTCCTTATGTAAGTCAAGCAGATAGCTTATAAGAACTTTGGTGTATCAGACAAAAGGAATTTGTTTGAAGGCTTTCCGCATCTGAAATAGTATATCTTCCCAGATAAGAGCTGCAAAGTCAATCTTTTCCTGGTTCACGAACCCCCAGAAGACTTGAAGATGACTTAGTCTTGGGTGCTCATAACCACTATCTCTACCGGATATTGAACTGGTTATTATGTATAAGATAGTTCTCCAGGGCTGAGGTATGTATTTAGCATTGACTTTCGAGATCTTGGTTAATGGTGTGTCTGGTTGAACATCATAACCAATATCTACAAGGAATTGCATGATTTCAGATTCTGAAGGTGTTGGGTAGAATAGGTTGGAAATTTCAGGTGCATTTGGAAGGTCTAAAGCTTTGCGGAGATGATAAGGTGTGACTCTGATCCTTTTACGATCCAGTTGGATTGTGAAGTACTCATCATCACTGCTCAGTGTGAAAGTATCCCAGAATTGATGAATGTATAGTTCTGGAATGGTGTCAGAACTGTCCAGAAGGTTTCTGCACTTATGAGCTTTAAGAATCTCCACAGCTATCTGGCAGCTTGGGTCAGAACACTTTATCTTATCAAGCTCTACTCTTGCATTGTTTTTCCCTATTTCCATAGAATATCCATGTGGAAACACTTCTTCTTTTGTGAGAGGTGGAAGAGGTTGTTGTTGTGGAGCAGCCATTGATGTTATCTGAAGCAACAATCAAGTACAAATATGCAATATACATGATTGTTAGCATATGTTAAAACTAGATACAACACATGGCATCCATTTGCATTTATGATTGATTGTTTCATGCTTGATCAAAGAATTTATCAAGAAATTACCAAATTCTATAAAATTTGATTCATTTTGATAAGTATAAAAGATATACCTAAGGAAAGAAATCAAATTCTATAAAATATCACAATTGCGATAAATATGGCTAATTGCGATAATTATGCAATTGCGATAATTATCCAATAACGATAATTAGGCAATAGCGATAATTAGGCAATAGCGATAATTATGCAATAGCGATAATTATGCAATAGCGATAATTATCCAATTGCGATAATTTTGGCAATTTCAATAAACTCTCATACAAGAATTTTCGATAACTTTGAAGATGAACAGCCACGTAGATTTTTATCGAAATTCATTATAACTTAGATTTTACAACCACAAATTATCTAAATCATGTTTAATGACTAATCTAGACAATCTGACCAAGTTATAACAACATTCATCCATAAACATTCAATATTCAACCTGCTGGTGTTCGGTGTTCTACTTAAACCCTTAAATTCAATTGATCCATTTAACATGTTTCTGGGCACAATCTAAGCATGCATACATTCGATTAACCTCAAAACAACAACATCCCATGTAACACCCCAACCCGGCAAGGGTAGAAGTATCACACTAATGGTTTCATATCAGATTAAACAAAGCATACAATCAAAAGTAATACAAAGATTCTCAAAGGTTACAAATGAAATCTTGCAATACAAAAGGGTTACAAAGGAAAATAAAAGCTGCCTATCAACTCCATAAGTACATCTCTTCTAATGGCTTCTACTCAAAGTCTTCTAGGTCCAAAGTCTCTTCACTCTTACCCAGCTTCCAACTAAACCTGCCGCGGGAAAAGAAACGCGGCTGAGCTACTAGAGCTCAGTGAACAGATATAACGTAACAAGCAGTAGTATAATGTATAATTTACATGAGTAAAGAGTGTGAAGCATGAATACATGGTATCAAGATGAAAGGTAAGAGTACATGGTATCATAAGGAAAGGTAAAAGGGTACATGGTAAAGGAAGTCAGAAATCCACTACGAGCCCATAACATGAAATCATAAGCATAATCATAATCATAAACATGTAGAGGGGAGACCTCTTAGTATCCTGTAAATATGAGGGGTGTCCTCATCATGGGTATCTTGTAAATATGAGGGGTGTCCTCATCATGGGTTGGAGTAGCTAGCTCCCAGAGTGTGAAAGACGTGTATCGCACACACCATCAGTCACCATGAATAACATAACATAACATGAACATGAACATGAACAAATCTAGGATGCATCCATACGCCCCAGGTGGCCATAATCTGCCTCTACGTAAACATAACATGCAGGGACGGGACAGGTCATCACTCTCCTGCCCTAGAGTCATGCCATCGGTGCATCGACTGACATGGACATGAAACCCTCATGCCTAGTGAGTGGCTCGTAGTATCAAACTGAGGGTAAAGGTCAAGTATCATGGATCATGTTTTAGTTTACTTGCATAGGTCAATATCATGTTTCATAAGTTCATAATCATGGTTCATAAGCAAAGGTTCATAAGCAAGGTTCATAAGCAAAGGTTCATAAGCAAAGGTTCATAATCACAAAAGGTTCAATATCATGATGGTTCAATAATCGGAGTTCATGAATGAAGGAAACATAGCAATGGTATAGGGAACCCTAATATGAATCATAATAAGAGAATGAAGGCTTCTTATAAAAGAAGCAGAATATCTGTACCTTAGACCGCAAGTGAAAACACAACTAGGAACGAAAAGATCGGAAGTAAACTCCATCTTCAGCGAATCTACACAATTTAATGATCATCTTATAATTAATATCTTATTTAAATCAGATTTCTCATTTTCGGTTTCTTTCTATTTTTAGAAACTTTCCATCTTTAGTACTTGCCAAATCTAGTAACTTTGATACTTTAGGGTCACAAATGACAATTAAGTAAACTTAAAGATTAATAATGACAAATTCATAGTTTAAGGTTTATTATGCCAATTTTGTAAAGTTTAGGGTTAAATATGTCAATTACCAAAGCTTAAGGTTTATTGTAACTTAATTCCATAATGACCATCTTAGGGTTTATTAGATTTTAGAATGCCATTTACCCATTAATACATAGCCGAATTTGTAAGCCACATTAACCGTATTTCCGACTTAATTCAAACCCGAGACAAACACACTCCCATACCCTTCACCGCTCTCGAACACACACAACTCATTCGTACTCTAGTCGAGACATACACTTTACACAACTAACGAGACACCACAAGCATATACACACGGATTCCACATTTTATATCCCTTATATCTCACATATTTATACCTCATATGCATGCATGAATCCAAATTCTTCCTTTATCATTTAAAACTCACGTACATACACCTCCACATGGTCTTAGTACAACATGAAACACACACACACATAATACAAGTTAACGCCCCATCATTCACATGAATTCATACATAACCAATCGTAGACCTACATGCATGTACTTTTCTAATTATTCACATTTTATATCTAGATTAAAAGTGTAAACATCAAACAGATTCGAACAGTAAACACTGGAACAAATGTCGATACAAAGATTCCATCGACACCATACCAAAACAGATAATAAGGCGAATAAATGCATGGTTTTATAAGGCGTGTTAATGTGTTATTTATATTACCGATTCATAAGACCATTTCATGTTGCAGATTCGTGATTTCATGCAACCAAATATTTCATTCGTATAATTATGTTATTAATAAAACAAAGACCAGGTTTTACATGTTATAACGTATTTATGTTTCGCATATCGATAGGAAGAATGCTAAGACGATAGAAGAGGAGTACCTCAGGGCGATCAAACGAACGAAACCTTGGACGCAAGAACCCGAAACCAGAGATTCTATTCAACCCACCCAAGACCTTCGAATATAAAACCACCCGAGCAAAGCCAAACGTACAACCCCGCGATCCAAAAGCGCTATCTTGGAACAGAATCGAGACCACAGAAACACCCACGATTGTATCTCCTTCGAACCTACTGTCAACACCACGATCAAAACTTTGCCGAGTCACACCTTCGAACCAGTAGCACCCTTCGACTAGACCTCCAAGTAGCAGCCACCAGATATCTCCTTGCTGCTGGGTTTTTTTTTTTTTTTTTGATTGAACAGAAGAGAAAAAGAGAAACAACAGTCGAGTTTTTGGAGTAGGAATTTTTTTGGGGTTTTGTAAAGTGTGAGAGGCCAATGTAATATATGGTTGAGATATTAAGAGAATAGATGGAAAGATATATTATAGGAAGAAATAGTGCCGAGTCTTAGGCTGAAATTTCGGTCCATAATTGACCCATTTAATGGGCTATTATTTGAATTGATTTTCCAATTTATTTTGTAGGTTATACAATGTTTAATTTCATTAAATGTAATTTACTTAAATATAATTGTATTAGAATGTTTTGTACATGTAATTAGGTGAATCAATAATTTCTTTGGCACGTAGGGATTATTTTATTTCAAGCGTAGTTTATTACCCGAATTTTGGAATCAATTTGGTACTTTAAATATCCCTTAATCAATTTTTAAACTTGTAGGGCATTTTGGTCATTTTACACGTTTTAAATTTTGGGGTTTTACAACTCTTCCCCTCTTAAAAGAAATTTTCGTCCTCGAAAATTGAAAAGCGAAATCGAAATGAAATGCGAAATCGAAAGCAATATCGAAATGAATACGTACCAAGTCAAAAGAGAGAAATGCGGATAACTGGATCATATTGATTCCTTGGTCTCCCAAGTAGCCTGGCTCTCAGGATAGTTCTTCCTAAGAATCTTTACGAACGGAATTGTTTTAGTTCTCATGACTCTTTCCTGACGCTCAAAACAGCCTCAGGTTCTTCACAATACGAAAGATTTTCTCGAATCTGATCGAATGGGCAAAACACAACATGAAGCGGATGATAATCATACTAACGAAGAAGTGGTACATGGAATACATCGTATACATGATATTACTGGGAAGGTAACGCCAAGCGATGAGATACCTTGCCAACCTGATCAAAATCATCGAAAAGCCCTAGGCTTTCATAGTTCACAACGAATCCGTTCCAAGAAATACGAAACAACAATGTAGCGGATAACGATTTAAATCTCACACAGAGATACGTGAAACATTCCTGTTGTAAGTAACACGAAGGTAGTACTAAAGAGTAAAATCTCATCAGCTCAGTCCAGATTCTTAACGAAAAGGGAACTAGTGCACCACTATAGAAGAACTCATCAATTCCAAGCAGATACCGATCGAACTAAGGAACGTGCCATCGGTCAACGAAGCGCGTGACGAATCATCAAATGTATCAAATCGTATATCAAAGACAGCGGATCAATCATATAGTTAGAATAAATCTAAAGTCTCACTAAACGCGGATGATCTCAAACAGATATCAGAAATTCTAAGGCTTCTAAGGCACTTCTCGAAATATCCTATGCCCACAAAGAGTGCACGTTATATGATGTAAGTATTATCACGCTGGCCAGACGTCATAATACTTGCATCATATAAATATGCCCTCACGATGGTCATACTTTATCTCAAGTTGTGATTAACATAACTTATCTAAATCCACCTAGTCCACCTACCGTCTCAGAGGTCACTAAAATCAAACATCATAACTAAGAGAACGAAATTACTCGAAGAGTAACGGAAATCCGAAAATGTCCATCAGAATTCAGGTACGTCGTTAATAGCGTCAATACTTCATAACTTACCGAAATCAACTCAGCCAATATCAGTGGTTACTTCAACATCCGTCCTTTCTGAAACATAAATCACAAAGTCCCTTCCATAATTCGTCAAAATTCCACATAACTCGTTACTCAACAAATGCAGAGTGACATAGGACGAAATTACTAACAGAGAAACCCAAATTATTCAAAGGACTTCATTATCAGGTAACGGAATTTAAGTAGGTTGAGGAAAAACAAATTACGTCATCGATAGCTTCATCATTCACAGAATCACCTCGTTTAAACGCAAATGTCCACTTCAAAATTCGTCAATTCAAATACTAAATTTCAAAATTTCCTTCAAGTTGGAGTGGTTCATCTATGTTTGTCCATCTTAACCCATGGTGAAAAGGAATTACAAACTTGAGTCTGATTCCTCAAGCCTTCAGCAACTCTTCTTGATATGGTGATTTCATAGCGGCAGCCTCTGACACGATCATCGTGCAACCCTCCATCCGCAAGTCTGCTTCTGCTCTCAATTCATCTTATTACAACTAAAATGAATAGAGAAGCAAGACTGCGCATCTTCGACAGGTCTTCCAGCATAGCTCCGGGTATGTGTTGAACGATTCGCCTCATACGATCTGGTTGTCTTGATGCCCGAGTTGCAATCTTCACGTGTTGCATGATGTGTAGTCGAGTACTATCCAGTTCCTCTCTTCTTTCTAGGTGCTTCTTCTAAGGTATACTTGTCGCAACCATCTTCTACTATTCTCCCACCAGGTTTCTAACGCTGATAATTGTCTTCGATCTTGATCCTTTCTGTGTGAAACTCTGTCTTCACATTATATAGGGTAGTGACGCCTACTAAGAGTTCTGAACGTCAACCGAATTTCTCTTCTAGAACAAAGGCTCATCCTGCCAATAATCTCTATGTTCTTCTTTCATTCTCTGAACATAACACAATGTCATACTATGACCATTTGTCCAAAACACACGAAGACATGATCATTTTTTTGCCAATACTATTGGCATCACTCAAACTCATAAGGTTATAACGAGCGCGAGGACCGTCTCTGAAATCGGTTAGGGGAAAAAACTTTCACATACACCTCATGTCGCCTTCCTTCTTCTTCAAAGTAAGACTGAACTACTTCACAAAGGTTACTCTCGGTTAGTTAACCCCCTTCTTAGAAGTTCTTGTGGTTGCTGCTTCAGCCCTTCAAATTTAGTACGATGCAACGAGATACGAAGTTTCAAAAGAAAGGCCAAATCAATCATTGATGTGCGAAAACGGATAACGATTACTGATAGTGGTACGGTTAGGTGTACAATAGTCGATACGTCGTCACATACTTCATCTTCATAGACCAACAAGAGTACTTCAAGAGAATCACTGAGGTGAGCAAAATTCATATTACACCTGAAATACCGGAAAATCTTCGTACAACGGAATATTTCTAATGGCGAAACTTTCCAAGGGTGAATAGTAATGGTTGTCAGGAAAATTGATAATCATATGAGTTCAGGGTTGGTGCTTCCATAGTGGCAAAACTTTAGCAGATTCAGGTGTAGAGATTCATCATAACGAAATAGGGTAAGATAAATTGTTAAGATCACATTTCAGATACGGTAGTCTATGGTAGCTTTACAAATAGTCATCCAGTCCATACATAAGAGACCACACAATAAGACATGTCAAGATCAAAGGATTCATAGAACGAATACAGTCATCTAATCAGACGGATAGTTCATATATCGAAGTCCAGCACATGTTTCAATAAAAGTGTTGAGATGGATAAACGAATGATTCAAGTGTGGGGATTTGTTCAGCTTCTTAGCATAAGCAGTAAGTAGGATGTGTATTATCAGCAGTACGAACATCGTATATTTGTCAAAAGTGAGATGTACAGAATATCCGTTATTAGCATCATCATGCTCAGTTAACAAATCCATACAGAGGTAACATAGCATCATACCTTCCAGAGGAAATGGTTGGCAGAACAAGATTCGTCATTCAAAGGAAAGGAACATAACTTCCTATATCCATGGTTAATAATTACCAGAATTCTCATAGGAGTAGTAACGGATTTATGCAAAGTTAAGTAGTATCGGACGATACATTCACATTCAGCATAAGCAATGAATTCACAAAATGTGTCGAACACATTATGGTTGAATGGCTTACGACATGGTCGGAAAGGTGTTAAACAGCTTATCAAACAAATCGGAGGTGGATGTCAAAATCTGAAAATGAAACTTACATGGTGTAAGGTATCCAGGTGGGTTTTTCGAGGTATTCCAAACTTACTTGGTTACTAAGCTTAAGTTGTAAAACTTCTAACTCCTGAAAAGTTTCTGATGAGGTTTAACTAAGGGCAGAGGCACGAATCAGAGTGATGCGGAAGCAAATGATACTCACATATATGTCTTAGTCTACCCATCCTCACTGGTCAAATTTAGGTTCCTATAGGGAGATCCTAAAGCAAATCTTACAGGTTATCTTATGAGCGCTTACAGGGAAACTTAGTGGTCCTACTTACACAGGCCAAGGGTAAATGTATTACGAATCGCAGCCTGTCTCTCTGATACCATAATTGTAACACCCCAACCCGGCAAGGGTAGAAGTATCACACTAATGGTTTCATATCAGATTAAACAAAGCATACAATCAAAAGTAATACAAAGATTCTCAAAGGTTACAAATGAAATCTTGCAATACAAAAGGGTTACAAAGGAAAATAAAAGCTGCCTATCAACTCCATAAGTACATCTCTTCTAATGGCTTCTACTCAAAGTCTTCTAGGTCCAAAGTCTCTTCACTCTTACCCAGCTTCCAACTAAACCTGCCGCGGGAAAAGAAACGCGGCTGAGCTACTAGAGCTCAGTGAACAGATATAACGTAACAAGCAGTAGTATAATGTATAATTTACATGAGTAAAGAGTGTGAAGCATGAATACATGGTATCAAGATGAAAGGTAAGAGTACATGGTATCATAAGGAAAGGTAAAAGGGTACATGGTAAAGGAAGTCAGAAATCCACTACGAGCCCATAACATGAAATCATAAGCATAATCATAATCATAAACATGTAGAGGGGAGACCTCTTAGTATCCTGTAAATATGAGGGGTGTCCTCATCATGGGTATCTTGTAAATATGAGGGGTGTCCTCATCATGGGTTGGAGTAGCTAGCTCCCAGAGTGTGAAAGACGTGTATCGCACACACCATCAGTCACCATGAATAACATAACATAACATGAACATGAACATGAACAAATCTAGGATGCATCCATACGCCCCAGGTGGCCATAATCTGCCTCTACGTAAACATAACATGCAGGGACGGGACAGGTCATCACTCTCCTGCCCTAGAGTCATGCCATCGGTGCATCGACTGACATGGACATGAAACCCTCATGCCTAGTGAGTGGCTCGTAGTATCAAACTGAGGGTAAAGGTCAAGTATCATGGATCATGTTTTAGTTTACTTGCATAGGTCAATATCATGTTTCATAAGTTCATAATCATGGTTCATAAGCAAAGGTTCATAAGCAAGGTTCATAAGCAAAGGTTCATAAGCAAAGGTTCATAATCACAAAAGGTTCAATATCATGATGGTTCAATAATCGGAGTTCATGAATGAAGGAAACATAGCAATGGTATAGGGAACCCTAATATGAATCATAATAAGAGAATGAAGGCTTCTTATAAAAGAAGCAGAATATCTGTACCTTAGACCGCAAGTGAAAACACAACTAGGAACGAAAAGATCGGAAGTAAACTCCATCTTCAGCGAATCTACACAATTTAATGATCATCTTATAATTAATATCTTATTTAAATCAGATTTCTCATTTTCGGTTTCTTTCTATTTTTAGAAACTTTCCATCTTTAGTACTTGCCAAATCTAGTAACTTTGATACTTTAGGGTCACAAATGACAATTAAGTAAACTTAAAGATTAATAATGACAAATTCATAGTTTAAGGTTTATTATGCCAATTTTGTAAAGTTTAGGGTTAAATATGTCAATTACCAAAGCTTAAGGTTTATTGTAACTTAATTCCATAATGACCATCTTAGGGTTTATTAGATTTTAGAATGCCATTTACCCATTAATACATAGCCGAATTTGTAAGCCACATTAACCGTATTTCCGACTTAATTCAAACCCGAGACAAACACACTCCCATACCCTTCACCGCTCTCGAACACACACAACTCATTCGTACTCTAGTCGAGACATACACTTTACACAACTAACGAGACACCACAAGCATATACACACGGATTCCACATTTTATATCCCTTATATCTCACATATTTATACCTCATATGCATGCATGAATCCAAATTCTTCCTTTATCATTTAAAACTCACGTACATACACCTCCACATGGTCTTAGTACAACATGAAACACACACACACATAATACAAGTTAACGCCCCATCATTCACATGAATTCATACATAACCAATCGTAGACCTACATGCATGTACTTTTCTAATTATTCACATTTTATATCTAGATTAAAAGTGTAAACATCAAACAGATTCGAACAGTAAACACTGGAACAAATGTCGATACAAAGATTCCATCGACACCATACCAAAACAGATAATAAGGCGAATAAATGCATGGTTTTATAAGGCGTGTTAATGTGTTATTTATATTACCGATTCATAAGACCATTTCATGTTGCAGATTCGTGATTTCATGCAACCAAATATTTCATTCGTATAATTATGTTATTAATAAAACAAAGACCAGGTTTTACATGTTATAACGTATTTATGTTTCGCATATCGATAGGAAGAATGCTAAGACGATAGAAGAGGAGTACCTCAGGGCGATCAAACGAACGAAACCTTGGACGCAAGAACCCGAAACCAGAGATTCTATTCAACCCACCCAAGACCTTCGAATATAAAACCACCCGAGCAAATCCAAACGTACAACCCCGCGATCCAAAAGCGCTATCTTGGAACAGAATCGAGACCACAGAAACACCCACGATTGTATCTCCTTCGAACCTACTGTCAACACCACGATCAAAACTTTGCCGAGTCACACCTTCGAACCAGTAGCACCCTTCGACTAGACCTCCAAGTAGCAGCCACCAGATATCTCCTTGCTGCTGGGTTTTTTTTTTTTTTTTGATTGAACAGAAGAGAAAAAGAGAAACAGCAGTCGAGTTTTTGGAGTAGGAATTTTTTTGGGGTTTTGTAAAGTGTGAGAGGCCAATGTAATATATGGTTGAGATATTAAGAGAATAGATGGAAAGATATATTATAGGAAGAAATAGTGCCGAGTCTTAGGCTGAAATTTCGGTCCATAATTGACCCATTTAATGGGCTATTATTTGAATTGATTTTCCAATTTATTTTGTAGGTTATACAATGTTTAATTTCATTAAATGTAATTTACTTAAATATAATTGTATTAGAATGTTTTGCACATGTAATTAGGTGAATCCATAATTTCTTTGGCATGTAGGAATTATTTCATTTCATGTGTAGTTTATTACCCGAATTTTGGAATCAATTTGATACTTTAAATATCCCTTAATCAATTTTTAAACTTGTAGGGCATTTTGGTCATTTTACACGTTTTAAATTTTGGGGTTTTACATCAACATCCCAACATACAAATTACACAATAACACTCATATATGGATTTCCCCAAATTTGTCGCTTAAACCCTAAAACTTAATTTTAACGATTTGAAGTTTCTGGGAGTAATTAAGCATACAATCTAGGTTTATTATCTATATCTAAGCATTATCGTACAATTTTCTCAACTAAAACACAAACATTCAAAGATTCTCAATTTTACGCTAACCCTAAACCAAAAATCCTCAATTGCGATGGTTTTGACCGTTGGATCATGATGAAATTAAAAACCATTTGTTATAATAACGTGTTAATCATAAAATTACTCAAAAAATTTGATGATCGTGAGTAGATTTGCAGATCGAAGGTCAGCCGTAGATGATGGTGGGTGGTGGTATTAAATTCGGTAATTAGATTTGTCAGTGTATTAACTGCGTTGAATTTCCTTGACTTTAAATATCTATCAATTAACTTTGCAATTTTTACACATATAGTCCTCAAATCTTAAGTCTTTGTATTCCAAGTCCTAAACCCACCATGTGACTAACTCTAAGTCTCAAATATTTCATTTAAGGCACATAACTTTTCAATCTTGAAATCTTATCACCAAAAATTTTGTGAAGCAACAAATTTATGAAAGAATGCAAGTACAAGTTTAAAAAATTGAAAAAGATTATGTCTCCCCCTCAACACGTGTTCAGAAATAATTTGTGACATTTTAAAATAAACAACGTGTTGGATAAGGGTTTGTACTTGCATTTTTTTTTATATATATTTACAAAGATAGTTTAGATGTTTGACTTGGTTAATTGTTTTTAAGAAACTTTTCCAAATCATTTGGCGTCAAACATCTCATACCAATCCGGTGAACCAGATCCACAAATCTTGCATGAGGAAAGGCTTTTGTGAACATATCCGCCAGTTGGTGTTCAGTTCCCACAAAATACAATTCAACAGTACCCTTGTCCACGTGTTCCTTGATGAAATGGTACCGGAGATCAATATGCTTTGACTTGGAATGTTGCACGGTGTTGCATGAAATAGCGATGGCGCTCTTGGAATCACAGTACATAGGAATCTTGTTGAATATGTATCCGAAGTCCATCAGTTGTGATCGCATCCAGATGACTTGAGCAGAGCATGCAGACATGGCCACATATTCTGATTCTGTTGACGACAGTGAAGTGCAGTCTTGTTTCTTTGATTGCCAAGAGACGAGCTTGTCACCCAAGAATTGTACTCCCCCTGATGTACTTTTGCGTGTGTCTAAGCACCCTGCATGGTCAGCGTCTGAAAATGCAACAAGTTCAAACCCAGAATCCTTTGGATACCAGATCCCCAAATTAATGGTTCCCTTTATGTATCTACGGATTCTTTTTACGACTGACAAATGCCGTTCAGTCGGTCTAGACTGATATCGGGAGCAAAGATATGTGGCAAATACAACATCCGGTCTGCTAGCCGTGAGATAAATGATCGAACCAATCATACTACGATACTTCGTAGGATCAATGGGTGTCCCATGTATGTCAGCATCTAGCTTCGGGGATGAGGAGGACATTGGGGTGTTATAGGTGTCACAGCTGGTCATACCATGCTTTTTCAGGATTTCCTGAGCATATTTTGACTGACTTAGAAATATACCATGAGGCGACTGATGAACTTGCAATCCTAGAAAGAATTTAAGTTCATCCATCATATACATCTCAAAGTTTTGTTTCATCAGTTTAGAAAAAGCGTTTGAATATTTTTTATTGGTTGAACCAAAAATAATATCATCTACGTAAATTTGAACAATGAGAATGTCTTCCCCGTGTGTCTGTATAAATAAAGTCGGGTCAACAGTTCCAATGGTAAAATGATTAGCAAGTAGAAATGCAGACAGTTTATCATACCACGCCATCGGGGCTTGTTTAAGGCCGTATAGAGCTTTCTTAAGCCGATATACATGGTTAGGATGATATGGGTCCACGAAGCCTTCTGGTTGTGACACGTACACTTCTTCTCGGAGTTGTCTATTTAGAAATGCCGTCTTCATGTCCATCTGATAGACTGTGATGTTCTTGTGTGCTGCGTATGCCAGAAACATTCGAACTGCCTCAATCCAAGCCACTGGAGCAAATGATTCCTCGAAGTCAATACCATCTTCTTGGCTATACCCTTTTGCTACCAGTCGGGACTTATTACGAATCACTGTACCATCTGCATCCAGCTTGTTCTTCCAAATCCATTTCAATCCAACAACATAAACTCCATCTGGTCTTTCCACTAATTCCCAAACTTCCAAACGTTTGAATTGTTTCAGCTCTTCTTGCATGGATTCAATCCAGTTGTCATATGTAAGGGCTTCTTTGATGTTTTTAGGTTTAGATTGACAGACAGTGAGTGCATACATGCAATGTTCACTATCTGAGTGAAGTTTTTGTCGTGTCATGACTGGATTGTCAGGATTTCCAATTATATTTACCAAGGGATGATCTCTTTTCCATTTATGGGTGGATGGAAAATGTTGAATGTTGTTCTGGTGATATGACGGGTCCATATTGCTCGAGGATGATTCTCCTATTTCTGGAATGGTTGGTGGTGGAGCAAATGAATTGAAGAATGCATTCCCGTCATAATCTGAAGGTGTTGGAACTTGATTAGAAGTGGGGGAAGAGTCTTCAACTGCAGGTGGAGGTGTTTGAGCCATGGGTGATGAAGGTTCAGGTTGAGGTTCATTGGTATCAACTGCTGTAGAAGTAGTTGCAGATTGAGCAGGTGCTTGAGTTGGGACATGTTGAGCAGCGGAACTGGTGGAAGCATCTGATGCACGACTAACACAAACTTCATCAAACATTGGTGTAAACAAATCTTCCAGATCCTTCCTGTTAAAGGGTAAGGGTGTAGCCGAAGATTCAGGGAAGTTTAGACGGTTATGTTCGGGTTTAAGCGGTCTTGCTCAAAAGCCATAGCCATGAGTTAATCAAAATTGGCGTGTATAGTCTCTTGAATTTCTCCGGTCCGACGATTCCAAATTCTATATCCCTTAGAATTCTCACAGTAGCCAACGAATATCCCGATGTCTGCTTTAGCCTTTAATTTACCAAGATCATCTCTATCATTTTTCAGGTAACACAGTGCTCCAAAAACATGAAAGTAGTTGATGTTTGGTTTTCTGCCTTGAATTAGCTCATATGGAGTTTTGTTGTGTCATCTGTTGATCATGCCGCGGTTCTGGGTGTAACATGCAGTATTAACAGCTTCAGCCCAAAGGTAGTATGGCAATTGAGCATTGATCAACATTGTTCTAGCTGCTTCCACAAGCGTACGGTTTCGTCTTTCAACTACACCATTCTGTTCGGGAGTGCGACCAATTGAATATTGATGAACAATCCCATGCTTCTCAGTGTATTCCCGAAGGGTTTGATTCTTAAATTCAGTGCCGTTGTCTGTTCGAATAATCCTGACGGTGTTACGGACTTGAACTTGAATCTTCGTGAGAAACGTGATGACCATTGAAGGAACTTGATCTTTTGTCCGAAGAAAGTAGACCCATGTCCATCGTGAGTAGTCATCAACTATTACCAAAATGTACCTTTTCCCGTTTATGGTTTGAACCCGCATTGGACCACACAAATCCATATGTAGCAGCTGGAGGACATGATATGTGCTGTGTTCTATTTTGGGAGGAAAGTGAGCACGGTGACTTTTCCCTTGTTCACATGCAGAACGCAAATGATCTTTGGCATATCTGAATTTGGGTAATCCGTCAACCAATTTATTCCTTGCAAGGTCAGTCATGGTTTTGAAATTGCGATGAGACAATCTTTTATGCCATAACCAAGCCTTTGTGGGATTAGCCTTGGAGGGTAAACATATAGGAGATGAAGCTGTCATGCCTTCAAAGGATATGGTGTATAGACTGGTTCCGCGTCTTCCTTTCATCAAATCATTTCCTTGAAGATCACGAATGAAGCAAGTTTTCTCCCTAAATGCTACTTCTAAGTCTCCATCACAGAATTGTCCCACTAAGAATAAATTGTGACCAAGGCCTTCAACATAATATACACGACTGATCTCGATGTTCCCATTAACATAATCTCCATAGCCCATTATTGCTGCAAAGTGATCATTCCCGAACCTGACCGTTCCGATGAACTTTGCGATAAAGTTTGTGAGAAGCTTGAGGTTGCCGGTCATGTGTCGGGAGCACCCGCTATCAACAATCCAGAGGACAATTTGTATCACCTGCATCACAAATATTGGAAACAGGTGGAGAATTGGTAATGGTTGGACCCGTTGGGTTAGTAACACAAGATTTAATTATCTTAGGAACCCATTTAAAGCTTGCTGTGTTTTGTAACCAACGTTGCCATGTCCAACTAGTCTCAGCCTTTTTCCTAATGAATGCACTAGGTGATTTGATTGTCTTAGGTGTGGCTATGGGTGTTTCAATGGTTTGCTCTGAAACTACTAGTGGAGGTTTCCCTAAAATGGACTTGGCAATAGTTTTGAGCCTAGAGGAAGAGCCACTAGTTCATTTTTTTTTCCGTTTTAACAGAGTTTTAGCAATGCAGTTTTGATGATCACCAGATAATATACTAGTACGACAAACAATACAACTAGCATCAATCATAACATCAACATTATCATTCATAGATTCAACATCTGTTACATCATTCCTAGAATTGGACTTAGATAAGGTCGATTCTATTCCTGACATTACATTTGTGTTATTCAAACTACTTGCTTTAACTTCTGAAGACTTAGATAATCCATTCCTAGACTTTCTGACTCTACGCTTCTGTTGTTTCTTGGGAGTCTTGGAACTGCTAGCCTTAGAGATAGTATCTAGTCCTGTGGAAGTAGAAGTGTTTACATTAGTGGTTGAGTATGATGTTTGGGTAATTGCTTTGTCTACTACATACATCCCTGGGGCAATCTTATGAACATTTGCTTTGCCTTTGTCTAAAACTCGGAGTTTCTTCTTTAGATCAACAATGATGTGTTGGAATTCTGGATTTTGTGAATCTAATTTTCTGTTGAGGTGGACTGTGTCATTTCTGTTTTGAAGAATTTCATCCAGTTCCTTTTCATTTTCAAATAGTTTAAGTCTTAAGAAAGCTTTTGTTTCCTTATTATTTTCAGAAACATGACTGTTTTGAAATGATAAAGATCCTATGAGATTTTGAAATTTTAGTTCAAATTCAGCACTTTGATTTTGACACCAATCAAGCCTTTTTTGAAGATTAAGAACTTTGTTTTCCACATCATTGTTGATTTGTCGAAGATCCTCATTCTCTTTGACCAAATTTTCTATCTCCATTTGCAACATCTCAACATTTACAGCATGATCTTTCACAAGTAACTCATTGCATGATTCATAAAGCGAATTCATAATCACAGAGACAACATCATAACACAGAACTTTTCCTAAGAGTCGATCATTCTCGTTTTTCAAAGTTTTCTTTTGATGTTTTTGTCTTTGAAGTTTGTCGTCCTGTTCTTTGAAAATGCCCTTCATAGATGCAACTTCCGTGAATAATTCTTGTTCCCATTGTGTTGCACATTTCTTTAGATGTTTGACATGAGGCAGAATTTTCTTTTGAAGAATATCTCGCTTTTCTTTCGCGACTGGGGAAAGAAAAGTAGAGACTTCGATTTGAGAATTAAACTCAATTTCATTTTCTAAAAGAAATATGACTTCCATAATTGTATCAAAATATCGAAATAATTTACTTTCTGGTAATTTTGGATCAACATCATCATCCTTAGTCAAAGAATCCTTGATTTGTGCAACAGTTTTGGAAACAGGAAGTATTGTAGGAGAAGCATGTATGTTTGTGTTAACAAACGTTTGTTCTCTTTCGTCCTTGGAGGGAACAATTTTGATTTGACGTCTTGCATTATAATCATGATGAATTCTGGAAAAATCTTTTTCAGTTTTTGGTCGACTCTCATGTTCTTTTTGACGTTCAAGAATTTCAAGTTCTTCATCATTACCAAGCACAACAACTCTTTGAAAGGTATCATCAAGTAATAATTCTGCATTGTATAACTTGGGATTTTTGTTGATTGCTTTTGAAAGAAAACGTGGTTGGTCACTGCCAATAGCAAATCCAACTCCTTTCGGAACTGGTTTTACCGATAGCCTTTGAATTTGAGTTATGGATTCACCATTTTTGTATACAATGGTTTGAAACTCTTTAAGTTTGGATTCCAAAGTGACAATTTCTTCAAGATATGAGTCGACACGTTTACTTGAGGCTTTCTTTTCTTCAAGAAGATTATTTTGAGATGTTGTAAGCTCATATTGAGTTTTTAACAGCTCAGAATTTAAAGAATTAATTTGTTTTTTGAATTCAAATTGATCCTTTTCTTGTTGGGAGAGAAGCTCAGCCTTAGAAACGGTTAGCTCACGAACTTGATTTTCTAAATTTTGAACTTTTACGTACTCCTTTTGGAAAGCAATCTCAAAACCTTTTTCACGTTTTTCTTGTTTTTGAAATCCTGAAAGTTGTAGTTTATAGCACTCATTGTCCTTCGTTAACAATGCAATTTTTTCTTTCAGATTTTGATTGATTTCATTGCATTTCTCAATTTGTGATTGGGTGGTCATTAACAAGGCCTGAAGCTCTGAATCTTGATCAGTCAAAGGATCATTTTGTTCAATATGATCCAAATTTTCATCTTCAATAGGATCATCAAATGAAACGACAGTTTTATCATCATCAAATGATACAACAGTGTTTATTGGATCATCTGATGGAGATGAGAATGATGAATCATGTTGAACAGAATTGTCATTTGTAGATGAAGATGCAGAAGGTGAAGCAATTTCATGTATAAGACATTGTGGATCAGGTACCTGAGATAGACCATCGGTATCATAAACCGGGCCTGTCTCGGACATGTTCATCTCCTGCATATTTGCCATGAGCATTACTGCAGCATTTGCTTCAAGATCTTCCATCTCATCATCTGATGCAACATTGGCCATGAAGCTTTGCTCATTCTGAGTCACCATTCCTGCAGCTTTTTCATCTTTGAGAGCCATTAGAAGAGCTTCCTTGTGATATGCACTGCCCATAGTACGAGGCTTTGGACACGCATTAGCCATATGACCATTCGCACCACAGTTGTAGCATGTGATTGAAGTATTTGCAATGCCTTTCTGTGCATTCCCAGCCATCTGATTTCTTCTCTGAGTAGTTCCCATACTGTTGTTGTTACCCCCTGCAGAATTAAACCTGTTCCCTCCTGACTGAAACCTATGAGACCCATAGTTTCCACTCTTTCCTGAACCATATCTGCCCGAAGACCGATTCTGAATTTCCACTCTGCCATCGTTAATAACAGCTTGATTCCTGGTGTTGGAAGATGAACGAAGATGATTGTTGGATTTGGTGAACTTGCCAAATGCCTTAGCAATTAATCCAAATGCTTCATTAAGAGAGTTGAAAGCATCCTCCTCTTCATCATAATCAGCGTTTGAGTACAACATGGAATCTGAGTTGTTATATGGAACCATTTGGTTGTCAGAGTATTGTGATGGTGCTTCATATGGGATGATTTTGTTAGAAGGTTGTGGTTGAAAACTTGGTTGGAAAGATGATTGACCAAATTCCTAGTTTGGTAGTGAAAAGTTGGATTGAGCAACAAGAGCAAGCGAGTTAGGTGTAGGTGCTGATATGAACCCGCCTCGTGCTGCAACTTCCTTATCTACCTCAGATTGATGTTGTTTCAGAAAGTCATACATTAGTCCATACTTGACTTCACCAATCTTCTTAGTTTGCCTGACAAATGTTGCATATTTCTGCCATTCTGGTCCAAGGCAACCCAAAAATTTTGAATTGATAGCAATCTTAGGTAACTTGATGTCATGACGATCGAGGTCATTTACAACATTTGTGAAACGGTGGTAGTATGATTCAATTGTCTCCCCTGGTTCCATGATGAAATTATTGTATTCCATGTAAAGATTTGACTCAAGGTCTTCTTGATTTAACTCAGTCCCTTCCATTAGAAGATGCACATGTTCCCACATATCTTTGGCAGTCTTTTGAGTATCAATACTCCGATAAATGGGATTGGGAATTCCCTGAAGTATGTAAGATATTGCCAATTGATTTGCCTCTTGTTGCAATATTTGTTCAGTTGTTTAGTTAGCGACAGCTATGGGAGTTGATGTTTCTTCTCTTTCTGAAGTTCCTGGAACAATATTTACTGGAAGTGGAAAGGGTCCTTCTTCAATGACTTGCTTAAGATATTTCCCATGGGGTTTACGGAGTTCAATGAATCTGAGAAATCTACTAGCCCACTGCACATAGTTACCAGGTGTCAGCATAGGTGGAGTGTCTTGATTCCCAGCCTCATGTCAGGATTGCTGACTGCTGATTGCCTCACACATCTTGTTAAACCAATGTGGTTCTCTGGAGTAGGATGGATTGTTCAGCATTTGATTTTGTTGCATGATTTGTTGTAGGGATACTTGTGGTGGAGAGAGAAATTGATGCTGTTGCACGAATGCTTGTTGTTGTTGATACTGAGGATGAAATTGCTGTTGTTGAGGATATTACTGTAGCTGATAGTAGTAATTGAAGTGAGGTGGTTGAGACATGTCTGGATCTTGAAGATAATTAAGATTTGTGTGATGAGTTATGTTGAAGTTGGTTTTGGTTAACTGAAGATTTTTGTCCAATTGCGATAATCACTGTTCACCCAATTGCGATAAGTACTGTTCACCCAATTGTGATAAACTTCAAATAGTGATAAGGAAAATAGAAATTGCGATAAAACTTAGAATTGCGATAAAAATGACAATTTGAATAAGTTATCTTAAATTGCGATAGAAAAGGCAATTTGCGATAATTTATCAGAATTGCGATATTTTATGGCAATTTCGATAATTTTATCTAAATTCCAATTTCGATAATTCTCAACTCTCCTACAAGAGATGAGAAGCAACCAAGTCGAAGTATTTTCACTTTCTCCTACAAGGAAGTAAAATACTGAGTCCCAATGCCGATAACTGAATAACTGCCAATTGCGATGAAACCCTAACTTGTCGCTATTCACCCAAAAGCCAAAATGCACTTGTCACCAACTTTTCCAATACGTGATTTTTCCGGATTTCACTAAAACGTCTTGTAAACCAATAAAACCGAAGGATTTTTAAGTTTTAACGATTAGAAATCACGAAATATGAAGAAATTTAAGATCTATAACGTGATAAATGGAAAATTTGATGATATTTGTAAAGCTTTTTTGACGAGATGATGAACAAAAAGAGTTTAACGATGAAACACAAAACAAAAACCTTACTTAATCCTTAAAACCAACCTAAAGATGATTCGATCTGCTCAAACACAATCCTAACTATCCCTTTGGCGACTGATACCACTTGTAGGTCGTTAATATCTCAAACACACACACGTAAAACAAAGTAAAACTCGTACTACTATTAAACTAATAAGCTACGATAATGAGAAAAGTAAATAAGCAATAAGAGAAGAAGAATAAGAGAAGAAGAGAAGAGATTTGGAATGGAAATGCAATTCATACGATTCAAGGACAAAGCTTTCGCAACATACATGAATAACCAACACTAAATGAGATGCCCCAAGCCTTCTATTTATAGGCACTTGATTAGGGCAACTCTTACAAGATTTCTTCTAGAAGGATTAATGCTTAATTAGGCGGTCCATGGGCTTCTAATGGACCGCACCATAAATACAAATATAAAGCCCATACTTAGCAACATTTATCGCAAATGGTCAAGACTTGAAATATTACAAAACGTGTTCCTAACACTAATTTTCGTGTAAATATGTTGAAACGGTACTCCACGATCCTCATTTGGTGTTCTATAGTCAAATATAATGTTTTTGTCGCAAAATATCACTTTTCATAACTTGTGAAAATATGCCCACATGGCCTCGTAAAACTAGTCGTGAAATATTGTACGCTAAGTGTTAGTAAATAAGCTTGGCGTTTTTAGAAACCTCATATCTTTGTCTTGAATTTATATGTTTGTCATTTTTATCATACGCGTCTCAATCCATGAGAAAATAGGCTCTCAATGTGACGTAGTGCAAAAACTGTTTTTAACTTAATAATATTTTCTTATTAGAAAGTTGATGGAATTTTAGTGAAGTTGTCGTACTTTAAACGCGTATATCTTCGTCGTTATGAGCTCGTTTTCTACGTTCTTTATATCCACGGATTCGTATAAACATGAACTAACATATTCTCAGTAGGTCGGGTCATCTAGATCACGTCTAATGCCTCATTTTGTCCATTGAATTTGGTGTAACAGCACACAAAATTTTCAGAAATTAGTTTTCGTCGTCAAACTTTGAAAAATCATAACTTCCTCATCGTAAGTCGGTTTTTACTCATTCTTGCGGCGACGGTTTCGCTTTTGAAATAACTTTCTAAATATGAAGGCCAAAATGTCTCAACGTTTACTGATTTTTCCAGTTTTCACGTTTTTGGACAGTAGGTATTTCTATTGTTGAAAAATCAATGTTTAAGGTTCAAGACTAGTTCAAAACTTAATCAAACCACTTCAAATCAACACCACAACCTATCTAATCTTACCATACACCTTCTCAAGGTGTCATGGAGTCCTAAACATCACCAATAATGGTGGATCTCATGATGATCATACTAAAATCCATAGATCTATATTTATAAAGAAAAATATGTAACAAGTGGTATGTATAACATAAACTTTGCATACTAGTTACTAATAAAACTTGATAATGCATCAATATATAGGTATAATGAAAGTATGAAATGATAAAAAATGTTCTTGAAGCTTACTTGATGGTTTGTGATGATTTGATGAGAAATATGTACGAAACCTTGAGATTTAATCACAAAATCCTAACAAGGAGTGTAAATGAGCCTTGATTATGACTTGATATTGGAAAAATTATGGATTATTGTTGTTGTTCTTGATGTGGCCGGTTCATATGGGAGGAAGAAGAGAGGGTTTTTGATCTATTTTGCTAGATGAATTATGTAATGAAGTGTTAGTGAAATGAATTGGAAATTAAATGGGTAGTAAAACATTAATGGGATTTGGATTGTTATGGAATGGGGAGGGGCGGCACATGGCTAAAAAGAAGATGAGATTTGATGTGCAATTAAGAATTGTGTCCCATTTAGATAAGTATTAGTTAGTTTTGAGTATACATTAGGTGTTATCGTGTACCGGGTTAACTGAAAATAAATTGTGACAAGTTGAAATAAAATACGACGAAGTTGTAAAAATTGTAAAATCATATTCCTTGCAAGAATCGAGTGTTAGAATGATTATCGGATTGAAATATCGCAAACCGACGGAGTTATAAGCTCCTAACGGAAAATATAGCAATTGGTTTAAAAACACCGGGTAAAGTAATAATATAATCTTTATATCATTAAAATTAGCATGAAAATATATTAGGATCATAGTCGGGAGTATTGGGTATAATGTTAATAGTAATGACTGAGTGGTAACGTTTAACAAATAAACGAACATACGCAAATGGCAAACACACAAACCCGTGCATGACTTAATATGATAATGATGCTACTGATGATATGCAGACTACTCTAGTCTGTATGATGTGTCTTTACTGATGATGCATGAATACGCAGCTAAACCTAACTGGTTACGCGCATTTGAATACCCGTAAATCTAGTTTACAACATGATGAATGATGCCCATGAATAGTGATTTTTCCTCCGTGAATGAATAGTGTTTTGTGAATAGTGAAAATTTTGACGACTTCTCAAAGTCTCAAACTAACTTAAAAAACGATGAATAGTGAATGATGAATAGTGATTGATGAATAGTAACCCCATGAATAGTAATTTCCCGAGATGAATAGTGAAATTTTGAAGCTTGAAAAGGACCTGAAATTACAGGTTGTGACAGGAAAGTTTCTAAAAATAGAAAGAAACCTTAAATGGGAAACCTGAATAACAATAAGCAGTAAACTTGTAAAATGAGCTTATAAGTAATACGTGTTCATTAATTTGTATAGGTTCGGTGAAGAAGGAGTAATTCCCTGTTTCAGTGTACTTTCTTATTTTATTGGTTGCTTGCATAAGGTACATATATTATGACCTTTCTTATAAGGTTTCTCATGATCCTTTCACATCTTTTGATTGCTTAGCTTCTGATTTTGATGCATTTGCTATGAACCTTTCTGTTTATGACACTACGATATAAGCCTTTAATATGAGCCTTTGCTATGCACCCTCTGATATGAACCTATGATTATGATATTTCTTATGACTTTAGATTCTATGTCATTACTATGGTATTCTGTTTGACCTTCAGTTTGATACCCGAGCTTTCACTAGTCATGGGGGTTCCATGACCATGTCATTGATGCACCAATGGCATGACTCTAGGGTGGTCGAGTGATGTTCCATCCCGTCCCTTTTCTATTATATATTTATGAGCTCAAGAAATATGTTTGGCCACTATGATTTCTGCAGGGGCGTATGGATGCATCCTAGATCTGATCTGTTATGTTATATGTTATATTTTTGGTGATTGGTACTGTGTGCAATACATGCCCTTCACATTTCTGGGAGCTAGCTACTCCATTATGTTACTTATGTTATTTATGAAGACCATGATTATGATGTTTATGATATGATATGTTTCTGGGCTCGTGGTAGATTTCTGACAACCCTTACACCTTTGATACACCTATATTATACCTTCTGTTATTCCACAATGCACTATATTCTTTATTTCTCATTTTCAGTTTCAGTACTTTGTTATATATATCTGTTCACTGGGCTTTTTAAGCTCAGCCGCATTTCTTTTCTTCCGCGGCTGGTTATTAAGCTGGGAGCTGGGCTATCTTTGGGCTGAGAGTAGGAGCTGTGTGTGGACTTACCTACCCTAGACTTCCTAGCTTTGGACTATGTTTTCATTATTTAGACTTGGATTATGTTTCCTTCATTTTGGATCTTGGAACTTATGTATTTCTTTTAAGTCATGTTGACTTACATTTTGGTATTTATGATTAGACTTTCGCTTGCGTTTTTATTATGTATGTTCTGATATACCACCATAATGTGATACTTCTACCTTTGTCGAGTTGGGGTGTTACAATTATGGTATCAGAGCCTAGGTTTGACCTGTAGAGCTTAAGCTATGACCTATGAGGATTGGGTAGACATTAGGATTCCTTCTGTGTCTTTTCCTTTCGTGCTCCATTTTATTTCTGCCTTTGCTAATCGTTTTGATAATCATTCAGATGGTGAACACACGTCGTAACAACGGTCAACCCAATGGAGATGATGATGATGCCCCAAACTTCGAGGCAATGATTGCCAATGCCCTAAATACCATTCTTTCTAATTTGACTACTGAGTTGACCACGCGGATCACCAACGACATCCGTAATGGTGCTGGTTCATCTGGTGGAGGTGGTGGTAATCCTCCTACAGACATTCATGTTTGGCTCGAGCGGTTTGGTAAGCTCAAGCCACCATCCTTTAGCTCTGCTTCCACTCCTACGGAGGCAGAGGATTGGATAACCCATATGGAAAAGTTGTTCGAGGTCTTAAACTGTGCTGATATTTTCAAGACCAGATTGGCTACTTTCAAACTTGAGGGGGATGCCCTCAATTGGTGAAAGGCTTACAAGCAGGCCAAAGGAGGAGAGGCCTTTGTTGCTACTTGTACTTGGAGTAACTTCCGCGATATCTTTTATCAACAGTATTTCCCTTTATCAGAGCAGCAGAGATTCGAGCGTGAGTACAACTCGATTTATCAGTTTGAGAGTGAGTCCTCTGGAGAGTATATGCAGCGGTTTTTGCGGTTGGTTAATTTTGTGGGGCCAGTTGCTGGAGATGTTCGCCGACAAGCGAGGCATTTCAAATGGGGTCTGAAGAAGTGGGTACTTGATCGCGTCGTCAACACTGACTTTGCAGATGTGTCATTAGTTGCCGATGCCGCCCGTAATATCGAGATTCTTCATGAGGGTGGTGGTTACAACAAGAGGAACCGAGATAGTGATCGCATTCAGTCGAGGGGTCAGGGTAACAGTCACAGGAGTCACGAGCAGAGAAGTCTGACTAACAGGGGTTATGAGCACAGAGGTCAGACGGATAGGGGTCACGATCAGAGGTGACATGAGCCGAGGGTTCAAGACCAGAGACTTGCAGTTAGGCCTGGGAATGACAGACAACACAACAACCACCATAGGTCGTGGAGAGATCAGTCGGTACGTGGTAATCAGCCGAGCCATTCTTCAGGGTCTACTAGTCAGAAGAAGCCTACAGATCCTTTGTCTTCTGCTCCTATTTGTACTACCTGCTGAAAAGCTCATGGGGGTCCGTGTTATAGAGCTTCAGGTGGTTGCTTTTAATGCGGGTCTACACATCACAAGATTAAGGATTGTCCCAAGAAGGGTCATATTATGCCTGGTAACTACATTAAACTACCCCCAACCACAGGTCGCGTGTACTCTGTTACTAGAGATCAGGCGGCTAACATGTCAGGTACTATTACAGGCATTCTATTTATTGACAACCGTACTGTTTTCGTATTATTTGATACTGGTGCTACATACTCCATCATATCCGTCACATTTGTTAAGAAACTAAACATGACTCCAACACCATTAACTAACCTCTTATCCATCTCAACACCCATGAAGAACCACATACTTATTGACCATGAATATTTAAACTGCCATTTACGTTTTGATGACCGCATTCGTTCTGCGAATCTGCTTCCTCTTGATATGGTTGATTTTGATATTATTCTGGGTATGGATTGGTTGGCTTCTCACCGAGCTACCATAGACTGCCATACTAGACGTGTGATCTTTGGCAACCTACATCGACCTGATTTTATTTATCATGGTTCTCAGCCTCTTAAGTCTTTTAAGATCATTACTGCTATGAAGGCACGAACTCTGATTTCACATGGTTGTCAAGGTTTTCTGGCATCTATTAAAGATACATCTCTGGAAAGTCCTAGCATTGAAAGTCTTTCTGTTGTACGAAATTTTCCCAATGTGTTTCCCGATGAACTTCCTGGTATTCCTCCTGCACGAGAAGTCAAGTTTGGCATCGAATTGATCCCAGGTGCCGAACCCATTACCAAAGCTCCTTACCGTATGGCACCTATAGAGTTAAAAGAGTTGAAGGAACAGTTGCAAGAACTGTTGGAGAATGGTTTCATCTGTCCTAGTGTTTCGCCTTGGGGTTCTCCTGTTTTGTTTGTGAAGAAGAAGGATGGAAGTATGAGATTGTGTATCGACTACCACGAACTTAACCGTATCACTATCCGTAATCATTATCCACTTCCGTGTATCGATGATTTGTTTGATCAGCTGCAAGGGGCTAAGTTCTTTTTGAAGATTGATTTGAGGTCTGGTTATCACCAATTACGTGTGAAGGAACAAGATGTTCCTAAGACTGCGTTCCATGCCAGATATGGTCACTACGAGTTTTTGGTTATGCCTTTTGGTTTGACGAATGCTCCTGCTGTATTCATGGATTTGATGAACCGCGTATTTCATGAGTATCTCGATAAGTTTGTTATTGTGTTCATTGACGACATCCTAGTTTATTCTAAGACTGAAGGAGAACATGAGCAGCATCTTCAGATTGTATTGGAAACTCTACGGCAGCAGAAGTTATATGCCAAGTTTTCTAAATGTGAGTTTTGGTTGAGCCATGTTACATTCCTTGGTCATATTGTATCCGCTAATGGTATCACCATGGATCCATCTAAGGTTGAGGCTATCACAAAATGGCTGAGACCTGCTACTGTGACTGAGGTTAGGAGTTTTCTGGGGCTTGCAGGTTACTATAGATGGTTTGTTGAGGGTTTCTCACGCTTAGCCTTACCACTGACTAAACTGATGAGGAAGGGTGAGAAATTTGTTTGGACTGATGAGCGGGAGAAGAGTTTCGAAGAGTTGAAACAGAGGTTGGTTTCTGCTCTTATTTTGACTCTTCCATCTGGTTCTGGGGGTTATCAGATTTATAGTGACGCGTCGAAGAAGGGTTTGGGCTATGTTCTTATGCAGCATGGAAAGGTGATTGCTTATGCTTCGAGGCAATTAAAACCTTATGAGGAGAATTATCCGACTCATGATTTGGAGTTGGCTGCTATTGTGTTTGCATTGAAGATTTGGAGGCACTATTTGTATGGTGAGTCGTGTGACATCTTTACTGACCACAAAAGTCTCAAGTATATTTTCACCCAGAAGGAACTTAACATGAGACAGAGGCGATGGTTAGAACTTCTCAAGGATTATGACACAAACATTCAATACCATCCGGGCAAAGCTAATGTTGTTGCTGATGCACTTAGCCGAAAATCTGTTATGATAGCCTTGAGATTGAACCCAGAATCCTTAATGACTTAGAGATTTTGGATGTTGAGCTTTGTGTACGAGGTTATGATGGATATTGGGCTAGTATGAAAGTAGAGTCCAATCTTATACTACGGATTAAGGAGGCTCAGAAGGATGATGGTGAGCTGTGGTCTGTGGTTTAGAATGTGGAAAAGGGTAAGCAGACAGAGTTTAGGGTTGATGATTTTGGTGTAGTGTGGTATGAGGATAGACTTTGTGTTCCTAACGATCCTGCACTTCGTGGGACTGTGATGTCTGAGGCTCACAGTTCCCCATTTACTATTAATCCTGGTTCTACCAAGATGTACAAAGATCTTAAGCAGCACTTTTGGTGGAACGGCATGAAACAAGATGTGGCTTCGTTTATAGCAAAGTGTATGACTTGTCAGCAGGTTAAGATTGAGCATCAGAGAGCTAGTGGTTTATTGCATCCTTTGGAGATTCCTACTTGGAAGTGGGATGAGATCTCTATGGATTTTGTTACTGGGTTACCTCTTACTTGAAAAATACATGATGCAATTTGGGTGGTCGTTGATCGGCTAACCAAGTCTGCTCATTTCTTACCTATTCGGAAGGACTATCGTGTTAGTAGGTTGGCGGAAATTTTTCAGCAGGAGATTATTAGACTTCATGGTACTCCAACATCTATTGTGTCAGACAGAGATCCACGGTTTACTTCTCGTTTTTAGAAGGGTCTGCAGAGAGCTTGGGGAACTCGCCTCAAGTTTAGTTTAACTTTTCATCCTCAGAAGGACGGTCAGACAGAGAGGACCATTCAGAAATTGGAGGACATGTTGAGAGCATGTACATTAGAGTGGACTGGGAATTGGGACGAATACCTGTGCTTGGTGGAGTTTGCCTACAACAACAGTTGGCATGCTAGCATCAAGGCAGCACCTTATGAGCTCTTATATGGGAGGAAATGTAGGGCACCCATCTATTGGAATGAAGTGGGTGAACGTTTGATTGAGGGGCCGGAAATCATTGAGATCACTAATGAGAAGGTGGCTGTTGCCAAGGAGAAGCTGAAAGAGGCTAGGAATCGACAGAAGAGTTATGCTGATAAGCATCGACGTGACTTAGAGTTTCGTATTGGGGATCGTGTATTTCTGAAGGTATCGCCGTTCAGGGGAGTGAAACGTTTTGGGATCAATGGAAAGCTTAGTCCACGATTCATTGGAGCGTTTGAGATTCTTGAGCGTATTGGGGAGGTTTCTTATCATCTGGCTCTACCTCCGCAGTTATCACATGTTCATGATGTCTTCCATGTATCCCTTCTGACAGGATACAATTGCCATCCGCTACGTGTTGTTTCTTATCCTTTGGATCAGATCCAAGCTGATATGTCTCTTTCGGAGGAACCTGAAGCTATTTTGGATCGACAAGATAGGGTCATGAGAAACAAAGTCATTCCATTTGTGAAAATTCTTTGGAAGAACCACCCAGAGCGTGAAGCTACCTGGGAAACAGAGGAATCGATGCGAACAAGTTATCCACAATTCTTTTCGTAGTCTGGTATGTCTCATTTCGTTTTCAATTCAATTTCGCGGACGATTTATTTTATTTTTATTTTATTATTTTTTTTTAGAGGGGAAGAGTTGTAAAACCCTCATTTTCTCATCATTTGAATTTCCCAAATTACCCTCTAACTATTTTAACCTTACAAGAATACAAAGAAATATAAATGAGAATTACATAACTTTATATCCTAAGTACTAAACTAAATAACTAATATTAATAAAACCTTACCTTATAATTAAAACTAATCCTAAGCTATGTAATTAAAAGAAAACGCCCCATATCCTTGTACCTACACTACATATAAGTCCAAATACACTTTACAAGAAGATAAGTACTAAAAGTATTTCAAGGATATCACAAAAATCGGCCCATGATCTCTTTCCTAAGTTACCACATGTTTTCACTTCACCTCTCATAACATTATACGGTTTCCACTTATCATTTCACACACAAAATCTTTTCCCTCTCCTCTTCATTATTTCACACGACACAAGAAGGAAGAAGACCAGGTTATTGGTGGTGATTACAAGGCAAGAAAGGGTTCTCTACAAGGGTTCTACACTGTTTGATTACAAGGGGTTTTGGAGGCGATTCTTGGTGTTGTTTTCTTTGGTTTTTGAGTTTCTTTTTCTGCGAAAGGAAGGTGATGATCTCATGTCCATCATATATGTTTAATGGTTCTTTCCTCTTCATCTATTCATGCTCCAAAAATCGTTTTCCATGTCTATAACCATATGGCTCTCAACAATGAATTAAAAAAACCTTAAAATACAATCGGTTTGATTAATATATATAAAGACCCATATGAATTGTGTTAGACATCATATAATACTTTTGAAATCAGTAAATAAATGGTACAAGTGATGGTATGAAGATTGGAATGAAACCCTAGAAATTAATTGTGAGTCGAATTAGGGTTTATGTCACAACTCGTAATTTCAGGTCATTTTCTAAACCCGACAATTTACTATTAATGAGTTACTATTCATCAAACACTATTCACCTATCACTATTCATCATTTCACTATTCATCATTTTTGAAGTCAGTTTGAGACTTTGAGAAGTCGTCAAAAATTTTACTATTCACATGACACTATTCATTCCCGGAGGGAAATCACTATTCATGGGCATCATTCATCAGGTCGTAAACTAGGTTTACGAGTATTCAAATGCGCGTAACCAGTTAGGTTTAGCTGCGTATTCATGCATCATCAGTAAAGACACATCATACGGACTAGGGTAGTCTGCATATTATCAGTAACATCCTTTTCATATCAGTTCATGCATGTGTTTGTGTGATTTTCATAAACGTATGCTTAATTGTTTAATTAACGTTACCTGTAACACCCCAACCCGACAAGGGTAAAGATATCACAATAATGGTTTCATATCAGATCAAAACAAAACATACATCTATAGTAATACAAGAATTCTCAAAGGTTACAAATGAAATACATATACTACAAAGTTACATATGAACTTCCAATAAATACTAATTCCGAAAAACCCATAACTTCTAGTCATTTTAAAATCCAGAATCGCTATTAAGTCTTCTAAGTCCAAAGGTACTCTCCACTCATTCCCAGCTTCCTACTAAAACCGGCCGTAGGAAAAGAAATGCGGCTGAGCTACGAGAGCTCAGTGAACAGATATAACGATAACAAACAGTAATAGAGGATAGTACCGAATAACAGAAACAAAGGTCAAACAGATATAATATGGTTCAAGGGATAAGTCAAAGAATAAGTATAAAGGAAAGAGAAAAAGGGATAGTAATCCACCACGAGCCTAGAAACAAATCATATCATATCGTAACCATAAATCTTCTAATCATATAGAGGGGAGACCTCTCAGATAATCAGATAATATGAGGGGTGTCCTCATTCTTCAAATGGAGTAGCTAGCTCCCAGATATATGTGAAAGGCGTGTATTGCACACAAGCACCAATCACTAGACAATAATAAATCATATATATATAATCCACTAAACAGAACAGATCTAGGATGCATCCATACGCCCCCGCAGATAACATAGTGGCCAAATAATATAATGCGCATATCAGATAACAGATAAGGGACGGTGTGGAACATCACTCAACCACACTAGAGTCATGCCATTGGTGCATCAATGACATGGACATGGAACCCCCATGCCTAGGGTCACAGATTTTGGCTCGGATATCAAACTAAGAGTCAGATATCATATCAAATCAGAGTGTCATATCAAAAGGTCCATATCAAATGAGTTCATAACAGATGGTTCATAACAGATATATCAGATGTAATGCCAAAGGTCTAAATCAGAGTTTACCCGATCAAGGTTCATATTAAGTAATCAAGTCAAGGTTCAGATCAAAAGTTCATTTCAAAAGTTTCTATCAAAAGTCCATTTTAAACAATCCTTTATTCATGATTTTCATAAAACGATCCTTTAAAGCGGTTTTCATAAAAATAATCTTTCAAAACGGTTTTTATAAAGATAGTCTTCGAAATATAGTTTTCATAAAAGTTAGTAACATTTTATATAATAGTAGTTTCGCATCATTTATAAACATCTTTTAAAATGGTTTTTCTCATAACATTTCCATAGTATAATTAAAAAGCTTTTCATAACATAGGTTCATAACAGAGGTCATATCAGATGGAATCAACAGAGAAGGTTCGAGCAAAGGAAATCATAGCAATGGCATCAGTTCAGAAACTAACGGATCAGAAAATGAAAGAGATCATGAGAAACCTTATAAGGAAGGTCAGAATATCTGTACCTTATACCGCAAATGAAAACACAACAGAAAATATCAAGGTCGGAAGCAAACTCCATCTTCAGCGAATCTACACGAATCATGACTGTCTTATTAAAAGCTTATTTAATTCAGATTACTTATTTTAGTCGGCTTTCCAGTTTAAGTAACTTTCCATATTTAGCAGGTTTCCATAATTAGCAGGTTTCTATTTTTAGAAAGTCTCCATAATCAGAAAGATTTAAGTATCATAACTTAGGTTAAGTCATTATTTAAGCATATTATGGACATAGGGTAGATTTTAATAAGTTATGATAGTTCAGGGTTAAATATGACAACTTTTCATAATCTAGGGTTTTAATTGTAATTATTCCAAAGTCAAAGGTCTAATATGAAATATCTCAACTTACTCATTTAATACAGAATTTATTCAGAATGACACTTTTAATCCCTTAAGTTTAGCAATTTACAATTTATACCCCTTTAGTTATTTAATTTACAAAATCAACCTTATAATTATGTAAATCACAATTTAACCGTTACCATATTTATATTTACACATCAAGTACTTTATTTTATCAAATTACAGAATATACCCTTAAATTTATATGTGGTACAACAGCCCCTTAAGTTTCATAATTTACAAAACAGTCCCTAAAGTTTACAAAACTATAATTCGAATTACAATTTATCCATAATTACATATGAAGCCCTTAAATATTCAAATTACACATTACACCCTTTTTACCATTATTTACACGTGACACCTGCAAGTTTCCATAATTTACACTTTTAGTCCCTCCTTTTTAAATATTTACAAATCGACACTCTATTTACCCATTAAATCCTTTTCTTGCAAATTTTACACATAGTACCCTTATATTATATTTTATTTGACAAATACCAGGTCCATAGTATATTCTAAAAATAACCCTAAAGTTTTAGAAATTACAAAACACACCCTTATAATTTTTATACTCCAATCGGTACACTTTTAATTGCACAAACCCTAACTCAAATTTATCCAATCATTACCAATCATCAAGACATCAGTAGAAAACATTAATTTATCAGATCTAGGTTAAAAATCCCAGCCCTAAACTCGTTCTACATGTTTTTCACATTTTAACTCGTTTTTCATAAAAACCCGGTTTGAAACAAAATTAACCAAACGTGTTCTAGGCTTCTAAAAATTCAAGTAGCATTTTTCTGAGGTTATTAGACTTATATAAGATCATGTAAAAATATGCACAAGGTTCAGAAAATTCGTATGGTCGATCTAGGTTTATTTTTCGTTTTTAGGGTTTAATGATTCGTTATTTTCCAAATGACCTGAAAAACATGCATGGATCGAAATAACTATTTTATATAGATCATATGTGATGCAAAGAACATGGGAAAAATACCAGGTAGCTTGTAGCATGATCGGATGAGGTGTTGAGGATTATTCCTCTCGGCAAGAACAAAAACGCGAGTAACAAATAAAAACCGACGAACCAAGCTTCTACAAATCAAGATCCTATTTTTCTAGCCTGCTTTGAACGTGAACAAACCCATAAAAATTATGGGAGAAGCCTCCAAAAATCGGATGGGATGGGAGAGATTTTTGGTTGCCGATATAGGGTTTTTTGGTTGCAAAATAAATGGGATTGACAAAAAAAATAGGAAGTGCCGTGAATATGGGGAAGGGGAGGGCTGGAATTTCGGTTCCATTGGAAGAAAAATCAATTTTGATTATTGGTAAGATTTTCCTTAATTAAATGATATTATCTTGATTTAAATAGGCTTTTAAATATAAATTAAATAATTAAATGAAATTTTCGATACATATAATATTCTTGAGGTGTAACAATAATTTTTGGACATGTAAAAATGTTAAAATGTTGCCTCAAAATTATTTCGCTTCATATGTAGTTCATTACCAAAGATTTGGAATTTATTTGGTACTTTACATGCTTATTAATCAAATTTTAAGATTATAGGGGCAATTTGGTCTTTTTGCATATTTTAGAGTTTTGAGTATTACATTACCACTCAGTCATTTCTACTAACAGTAAACCCAATACTCTCGACAATGATCCTAATACATTTTCAAGCTAATTATAATGATATAAATATTATATTATTACTTTACCCGGTGTTTTTAAACCAATCGCTATATTTTTCGTTTGACGCTTATAACTCCGTCGGTTTACGAAATTTCAATCTGATTATCATTCTAACACCCGATTCGTGCAAGGAACATGATTTTACAATTTTTACAACTTCGTCGTATCTCATTTCACCTCGTCACGAGTTATTTCTAGTTAACTCGGTACCCGATAACACTCAGTGTATACACAAAACACACAAATTCTAATTAAATGGAGACAAGTTTATTAATTAACATCAAATCTATCTCTTTTTACTTGGATGTGCCCCCCCCCCCCCCCCACTCATCCCCCTAATTCTCTATATTACTTGATTACTCGTACACATGCAATTAATGAATTCCTTTGATTTAATTCCAAGCTCCACTAACTCAAACACATACACATAACATTTTAGCTAACAAAAAAGATCAAACCCTCCCATCCTCATCCACCCCAATCGGCCACAACCAAGAACACACCTAAAATCCATAGATTTTTCAAGAACAAATCATAATCATACTCCATTTACCTTCCTAGTTATGGATTTGTGATCAAACCTCAAGTTTATTACTCATTTCTTATCAAAACTCATCCAATCATCAAGTAAGTTTTCAAGAACATGTTTTGATCATTTTATACTTTCATTTGATATATATGTTCATGTATTTTCAAGTTATATTAGTCATCCATGCAAGATACTTATGTTTTACATACCACATTTGAACATAAACTCTTTATATCACTAGATCTATAAGTTTCACTAATGATCTCATGAAATCCACCAAGGTTGGTGATGTTTAGGATCCCATGACACCCTAAGAATGTGTATGGTAGGATTTGCGAACTTGTGGAGTTGATTTGAGTTAGTATGATCAAGTTTAGAACCAAGGAAGTGAGTTTTTAACAATCTAAAGTAGGTTCTGTCCAAAAACGTGTAAACTGGAAAACTCAGTAATTTTTGGCATATTTTTGCCTTCATATTCAGAAATTTCTTTCAAAAACAAAACCGTGGCTGCAAGAATCACTAAAAACCGACTTATAACGAAGGAGTTACGATTTTTCGAAGTTAGACGACGAAAACTAATTTTCTGAAAATTTAGTTGCTGATTGCCGAGATTCAAAGGACAAAATGAGGCGTTAGACGTGATCTAGATGACCCGACCCATTGAGATTATGTTAGTTCATGTTTATACGAAGCCGTGGATATAAAGAACGTAGAAAACGAGCTTGTAACGGCCGAGTTATTCACGTTTAAAGCCGACGAACTCTAGTTTATTTTGACAGCCACTATTAGAAAGTGTTCTAAATATTAAAACTAGTGTTTTTGCGAAACATAACGTTGTTAGCCAATTTTCTAATTGATCGAGGCGTGTACAATCGAAAGTTAAATGAAACGACATTTATACATTGTTACAAGGTTTTCAAAAACGTTGAGTTTGATCAACTAACACGTAACGTGCAATATTTCGCGACTAGTTTCACGAAGTCAATTTGGACATATTTTCACAAGTTAAGGAAAATATTAAATTGCGATGAAAACGCTACATTTTGCTGATAGAACACCAAACAAGGATCGTGGAGTACCGTTTCAACATGTTTACGCGAAAAGTAGTTTATAACTTAACGAGACGTCAAAAGTGTATTTTTCGTCGATAAAAGTTATTTTCAAAACTAACAAGTGGTATCGTTAACATACGTATTTGCATGTGTTGCATTGTATCATTGCTTACATTGGATCACATCATTCATAATAGGTCGTGGTTAGAGACCGAGCCTTATTTCATCATATCCATTGTGATCATTGTTGCTATATCATATCAGGTGAGTTTTCATAGCCCCGTTTTCAATTGTTTATTTGATTTCTAAACTCTCGGGGGAGAATACATTGCACCATTTTTATATGCGGACCAAAGTATACAAACTTATTACATTGCTTAAGTTACATCATTGCCCAGATTAAAGTCCCCTTTATTATCATGAACCGTTAATTGTTAGCAAGCGAGAGTGAGTGAATAGATCTATTGAAGGTGACTCCTCCGTTCGGGTTGGTAGCACCAACTGGTCAAACGAACGCATTTCATTTCTGTCATATTAGAGTGATTGGCAAACACTCGGTTGGGGCATTTCATTCAGTCTAGCTTTGGGGTCATGAGTTTAAGAGCTAATGTATCATTTTTATGTGGCATTGTTTTGTCATACACTTTATACTTGTGGTATCCGTACAATATTTCATTTACATCATTTTTAGCAATGTATTTTCAGGTAATTAAGGTATCGCATGTTGGATTGCATATGGACATCATGGAGTCGCGGAGTCGACGCGTCTCACTTTATATTTTATGCACTTATCCATCGTTTGAATTGTATGAACTTGTTTTTCTGAAAACTTGTTTCACCTTTTGGGACCTAGCTTTATAACTCTGAATGTTTTTAAATAATCAAACGATGTATTTTCTAAACGACACTTTAGGTCGTTCAATATAACTATAGCTTTGGTGCTATGACCAGTCGTGCCCCTGAATGACTTATTCCGCTGCAAGTCACGAAATTTGGGGGTGTGACAGATTGGTACCAGAGCAAAGGTTATAGCGAACTAGGTTATTCATTATATCCTAGACTATAGCTGCACCATCATAGCATCTCATCATTGTAGCATAAGTGCATATTCATTGTATCACATGTAGTGATTGCGATTTCATACATATATCATTTCATCGTAACCCACATTGTGTAAATGTTTATTTACTTTTATTTCACATCTGTTGTTTCAGTGATGTCTTCGGATTCACACCCTATTGTTATCTCGTCTGACTTTGAGTCAGCGGATGATACTTCTTCACTACCTTCCATCATATTAGAGTCTGTTACATCATCTCCGATACCCACTATCATTTTTTCATCAGTGGAGCCTACTCCACAGTCTTCACCTGTGATGTCCTTGGCCGAGACAGAACCCTTTGAGGAGGGGGAAGTCGTGCCTACCCCACCACTGTCACCTGTGATCCGTCGTGGTCCCAGAGTTGTTCAAGTTATCCAGTCAGGAGAGTTTGTACCATATGGTCGAGTTTACCGTACATATCCAGGTGGGCCGCGCATGAAGCGCACTGCTGCTAAGCGGGTTCATTGTCTCACTGTCAGGTCACCAGCTGCATTTGTATCCCTACCACCACCATCATCACTTACTTCATCTCATCCACTCCGGCGCCGCTCGACAGCGAGGAGGAGTGTGGTTGATGAACTCAAATAAGTACATTTTATTACCATCATTTATCCTATTTATTTGACTTGTTTTATTATATTATCTGTGAGAATTGATACGTTAATGTTTACTTTTGTAATTCTCAGGTAAAAACAAGTACTATGTGAAACTTGGCGATTTTGGACTAATTATGGAGCAAAACATGCAAGAAGTTAAGAGTCTACTGAAATATACAAGATCAAGACCATTCTGCTCCAGATACGCCGCATCTTTCTTATTACATACGGTGCATCACTATCAAGATTTCACAAGATATTATCCAAGACGGTAAAGGACATGCGCCGCATCTAAGAATGGAGTTACGCCGCATCTTCTGGCGGTGTACGAATATTCCTGAATATATTAATCTTGGACCCCACCCGAAGTTAAGTCAATGCGCCGCATCTACTTATTAGATGCGCCGCATCTTACCCTCAGACAGAAACTATAAATACCCCAAGACCAGACGAATTTCGAGAGCCTAATACCGAAGAAGACCGAAGACCACAGAAACCCTAGGACGAATTCAGTCGAAGTACCAGCACAAGACACACCTTGAACGAAGATACAAGAGCTGTAAGAAGGTCCTGCATGTATTCAATTCATTAAGTAGTTTTGTTTTATTGTATTAGTAAACTTTAATTCATCAGGATTGGTGGCTTGTGTAATGTGACAACGGAAAGGTTGCACTCCCTTAAAACTGCTTTCCCATTAATTAAAGTTTATATGTTGATGTCTTTGGTGACTTTTATTAGTGCATTGATAACCTCTGTGTCTAGCTGAGCGTTGATCGGGTCGCCATGCCTCTGCCCTCGCCTATTTATTTTATCACCTATGCATTCTATCGTCTGTAGAAAAGTAGGAAGAAAAGGTAAATAGGATAGTCATAAGTAATCATTAAGGGTTTACTCGCCGATAAGATTAGAGCCAACGAGAAAGGATTAATTATATTCATACTGACCGGGTACACTGCTCGTTAAAGTGTGTGTGTTATTGATAAGTCGGCTAAATATAAATTTAAAACTTGAATACTGCTAAAACCACAACGACATACCGTGGGTATAAATTAGAGCATACGCACACGCGCATCAAGTTTTTGGCGCCGTTGCCGGGGAGTGAATTGTTATTATCTGTTAATTTAATTAGTATTTTAATTAGATTAATTGCATTCATTGTATTATTTGCATATTTTCTGTTTTGTGTGTTATTTGTTTTCTTTTATTTTTGTTGCTTTTCGTTTGTTTTTATTTTTGTTTTTATTTTTCGTATTTTCTGCATACTGCTATCGTTGCACTGAGCTAATTCAAACGATACGGCGCATCTATTTTCATAGATACGGCGTATTGCGTTTAATTTTTATAAAATACAACGCGTTTAATTAATTCGATACGACGCATCTTTCCCCAAGATACGGCGTATCTGTTTTTAATAAAATTTTTTCTAAAGCGATAACGCCATACGACGCATCTGTTTTCACAGATACGGCGTATCTATTATTTTAATTAAAAACAGTTTTCGAATTATTAAACAGATACGACGCATCGATCTCGGTCGATACGGCGTATCTTCTGAATAAAAAATCTTGTATTTTGAAACGTAACGAAAATACGGCGAATAAACTTTTGTTAATACGACGCATTTAATTTTAAACAAATATCGATTTTAGATAATTAAAACTGATACGGCGCATTCTAATTTATAAGCGGCGTATCTATTTTCTGAATAAAGTCTGATTAAATTTTAACGATTATAAGATACGGCGTATCCAACTTTTTGGATACGGCGCATCGTCTGCAGATATCAGCAACTTTTATTTTTCTTATCTCCGAACGGAAAATACTCTGACCCTTATACTAGGAAATTTTTACTTTGAAATCTACCTGTCTTTAATTTTCAGGAACAATGTTCGATATTTTCCCCAACTGGTTCGGAAGACCCCAAAGAAACCTTACCATGGAAGAGTTTGCACTACAAATCGCTCAAGCAAATGAAAAAGAACATCATGAAGCAAGAAACTTTATTAATGAATTCAAAGGCAGTCATGAGCTGTTACTAAAGGAGCAAAGCAACATGATTAATGGATTGGCAATTGAAATGCACCAATTGTCAACGGTGCTTAACAAGATTCTTTTGGTAAAGCAAGATTTGAAAGGGATTACAACTAGAGGCGGAAAGTCAACCTTTCAAATCGGAGAGACACCCGAGGATGACAGCACAAACATGATTTCTCCTGAATCTTTTTCACCTGAGCAAGAGCAACCAAAAGAGACTAATCCAGAACCTGTAATTAGAGAAGAACCTTCTGTTGAACCTAAACGATCAACACTACCTTTCCCACATAGGGTAAGGAAGGAGAAAGAAGATGCCTATCAAAAGAAGTTCTTAGAAAATCTCAAGCAGCTGCAGCTAAGCATACCATTTATGGAAGCCCTAGTGCAAATGCCAAAATACGCTAAATATCTGAAGAGCTTACTTACAAACAAGTCCAAACTTGAAGAGGCTTGCACTGTAACAATGGGAGAAAGAAGCTCAGCAGCATTGCTCAACAAACTTCCATCTAAGGAAAAAGATCCAGGGAGTTTCACTATTCCTTGTAAAATTAAAAATTTACATATTGGAAATGCTTTAGCCGACCTAGGAGCTAGTATAAGTCTTATGCCCTCTTCTTTATATGAAAGATTAGGCCTTGGTGAGCCAAAACCTACTAGGATGTGCTTAGAGCTAGCTGATAGGTCCATACAATACCCATTAGGAATAGCTGAAAATATATTAATAAAATTTGATAAATTTGAATTACCTATTGACTTTGTTATCCTCGATATGCCCGAAAATTCTAGAACTCCTATAATATTAGGACGACCATTTTTAGCCACTGCTAGGGCGATGGTTGATGTTTTTAATAAAAAGATAACTCTTACCATAGGAAAAGATGAGGTTGAATTTAATATGGAACAACCTATGAGTAAAAATAATTCTGAAGACGATGAATGCTATAATATCGATGTTTCTGATGACACGATTAATCAATTTACTCAGAAATTGTTAAAAAATAATTTTCTTGATTCTTTTCTGCTTAAAAATTTAGAAAACACAATTGCTATAGAAGATCAAGTTGATAAAAATACTATTGACAATTATTTCTCTGTTGATTTCGCTGTTTGTAACGCCATACGGCGCATCGGAAATTTTGATGCGGCGCATCTATCTGATGATAGCAACGAGATAATTAAAGAACAAGTTTATTCCGCTAGTGCTAATGAAATTGATAATGTTAAACCTGTGCTTAAGGATCTCCCTTCTACTTTGGAATATGCCTATTTAAATGGGAACACTAATTCGCCCGTTATTATTGCATCTGATTTAATGCCAAAAGAAAAAGAATCCCTTTTACAGGTATTATATAAACGAAGAGGAGCATTAGGATGGAGCATGTCTGATATTAAGGGAATTAGCCCGTCATTCTGTACTCATAAAATCCTTATGGAGGATGAATTCAAACCAACCATCCAACCCCAAAGGCGTTTGAATCCAAAAGTCCAAGACATGGTGAAAAATGAAATCGTAAAATTACTTGACTCCGGACTTATCTACCCAATTTCCGACAGCTTGTGGGTCAGTCCTATCCACGTTGTACCAAAAAAGGGAGGAATGACGGTAGTACTCAATGACAACAATGAGCTAATCCCTTCAAGAACTGTTACTGGATGGAGAGTTTGCATCGACTACCGCAAACTCAATGATGCTACGCGAAAAGATCACTTCCCTCTTCCATTTATTGATCAAATGTTAGAAAGACTATCAGGACATGATTATTATTGTTTTTTAGATGGTTTTTCAGGTTTCTTCCAAATACCCATTGCCCCCGAGGATCAAGAGAAGACGACTTTCACCTGCCCTTATTGAACCTTCGCCTATAGGAGAATGCCGTTCGGACTATGCAACGCCCCTGCTACTTTCCAACGTTGTATGACGGCTATCTTCCATGATATGGTAGAAGACTTTATGGAAGTCTTCATGGACGACTTCTCGGTGTTCGGTAACTCATTCATTGATTGTCTCTTTAAAATTGATAAAATGCTTGCTAGGTGTGAAGAAACTAACCTTGTTCTTAATTAGGAAAAATGTCATTTTATGGTTAGAGAGGGAATTATGTTAGGACATAAGATTTCTGGGAAAGGTATAGAAGTCGACAAAGCAAAAATTGATGTAATTGCCAAACTACCTTACCCCACTAATATAAAAGGTGTTAGAAGCTTTTTAGGGCATGTTGGATTTTATCGTAGGTTCATTAAGGATTTTTCAATGATAACTAGGCCTATGACCCAATTATTTCTAAAAGATGCGAAGTTTGATTTTTCTGAAGATTGCAAAAAGGCATTTAATATACTTAAAGAAAAACTAACTTCCGCACCTATTATAATTTCGCCGGATTGGAATCTGCCTTTTGAACTAATGTGTGATGCTAGTGATTATGCTGTTGGAGCTGTACTTGGCCAAAAGATAGATAAGAAATTTAAGCCAATTTATTACGCTAGCAAAACATTGAATAATGCCCAAGAACATTACACCAACACGGAAAAAGAACTTTTAGCAGTAGTTTTTGCATTCGATAAATTTAGGTCGTATCTTATATTGTCAAAAACTATGGTTTACACAGACCATTCTGCTTTGAATTATTTGTTCAATAAACAGGATGCCAACACAAGGCTCATTAGGTGGGTTTTATTGCTCCAAGGATTCGATATTGAAATTAAAGATAAAAAGGGTGCCGAGAATCTAGCTGCTGACCACTTATCTAGACTTGAAAACCCTGACATGGAGGTGCTTGATGAAAGGGAAATCGCTGATGACTTTCCTGATGAAAACCTTATGATGGTAAGAATTAAGAGTAATAATAATGGACCGTGGTATGCCGACTATATGAACTTTATTGTTGCAAATGAAATTCCAAAAGGGCTAACATCCGACGAGAAAAGAAGGTTTCTAACTCGCGCTAGCGAGTATATTTGGGATGAACCTTATGCCTTTAAATTATGTCCTGACAATATTATACGAAGATGCGTAGATGGTGATGACATCCCAGCAATATTGGCACATTGCCATTCAGGGCCGACGGGGGGACATCACGGTGCAGTTATCACAAGAAGAAAAACCCTTGATGCGGGATTTTATTGGCCCACTATGTTGGATGATGCAAAAGATTATATAAAAGGATGTGATGCGTGTCAACGATCCGGGAATATAACATCAAGAAACGAAATGCCGCAAAACTATATCCATGTTTGTGAAGTTTTCGACATTTGGGGATTGGACTTCATGGGACCGTTTCCTGAATCTAAAGGTAATAAGTATATTTTGGTTGCTGTTGATTATGTATCAAAATGGGTCGAAGCGCAAGCATCACCAACAAACGACAACAAGGTAGTACTTAAATTTTTGCAAAGTTTGTTCGCTAGGTTTGGAGTTCCTAAAGCATTGATTAGTGATAGGGGAACTCACTTTTGCAATCACCATCTGGGAAGAGCATTGCAAAAATATGGAGTGTATCATAGGGTTTCCACTGCATACCATCCTCAATCTAACGGGCAAACTGAAGTAACCAATAGGGCTATAAAGCGAATTCTTGAAAAAACGACTGGATATAATCCGAAAGGGTGGTCTGACAAGTTAAATGATTCTTTATGGGCATTCCGTACAGCATATAAGACACCAACGGGATGCACTCCATTTCGTCTTGTATAAGGAAAAGCATGCCACCTACCGGTCAAAATAGAACAAAGTGCATATTGGGCTTTGACGAATTGTAACATGGATATGGAAGCTGCAACGAAGAACCGTTTCATGGAACTTAATGAACTCTATGAACTAAGAGATGAGGCCTAAAAAATACTAAGATCTACAAAGAAAGAACTAAAAGATGGCATGACTCGAGGTTACATGGGGATAAAACGTTTACTATTGGAGAGAAAGTGCTGCTATTTAATTCCAGATTTAAGATATATCCTGGTAAACTTAAATCAAGATGGACGGGTCCGTTCGTTGTCAAGAAAGTGTATCCATATGGAACTATTGAAATATGCGATAAAAATGGTTATATATTCAAGGTAAACGGGCAACGAGTGAAGAAATACTTTGATAATAAAATTGAGGATACTGAGAACGAGGTGGTGGAGTTTGAACCTGAAGTATTGGAATAAGGAGCTGAACGTGAGTCTAACTTGAAGACTCTGGAATAAAGACAAGTCCTGACCGGGAGACAACCCGGAGAATTTTTATATTCTGTTCTGTGTCAAGTCAGTCAGGCCCGCAGAGGATACGGCCCATCTCAATCCTGAGATGCGACGCATCTCCTGCACTGGTCATATCTTACTTTATTTTCTGCATTTTTACTTTTAACTTTAAAACTTTTTGTCAGTTTATTTTAATGCGGCGCATCCCTGGTTAAGGATGCGACGCATCTTCAATTCTGATTCGTATTTATTCCAGGCTCGATACGGCGTATCTTCTTCCATAAGATACGGCTCATCGACTGACCTGATGATTTTCATTTTATTTTTTATGTTTTATTTTTACTAACTACTAATGTATTATGCAAGTTTGAACCTTCTTAATTCAGGTTTGTTTAAGTCTTGGTGGTATTATAGATTCCTGTATTTCCTGTGGATACATCAATTATGAAGCTTAAACGTTCTCATCCACAAGAAGTTGATTTTTGCTCTTATACAAATGGAGGATCATACCGAGCAAATCTCAGGGGAGTTTTTCCTGTTCTAATTCTTTTATTTTCCAGTTTTTAACCTTTGATACAAACAACGAGGACGTTGTTTAACTTAAGTGGGGGGATTGGAGAATTAGAACACTTACTTGTCCTAAACTTTTTCAAAAATTATGCTTAAAATGCGCTTAATATATCAAAATTTAAAATTTTAGTTTTTTTTAGCATGTTTTTGTTTAAGATCTAAGTTACATAGCTGCACACATGACGTTATTTTCAAAAATTGTGATTTTTCAAAATTCACAAATCTATGAGTGTGCCGGTGACTTGTAGACTTTAGAACTTGGCTTGTATACTATTCGAGACCACCATAATAAGTATTATTTATATAATTGGAATGACTTGTCTAAATTGGTAAATTTCTAGGATTACACCCAAATAGCCTTTATATGTTATGTGATATTAGCTAACTACACTGGTTAGTTAACCCCCGTATAAACCCTTTTGTTACTCTCATTTTTAGAGTAAGATACCCCTAGAAAAACACTCAGAGCCATTCCTTTCGTTTCTTACACCTTTGTTATAATGTTTCGTTACACCCTTACACCTTAGCCTACCCTGTAGATTAAAATCCGTGGTTGGTTAATTGCTTTAGGCAAAGTGTGTTTCCTTACATTACCTGTGTTCGCGTGCGTAATTCATTATCTATGGTTAGGTCGGGAAATTGCACAATGCAATTGGAGTGAAAGTAAATATTGTATATCTTTGAGTCTTGTTTTTCGTGTGTTTACTACTTTCACTATTACCATTATTTCTGAAGTCATGAAAAGTATGGAAAAATTATCCAGAGTTATCATTATAGTGATGTGGTGAAATTTTACACATCTATGTTTATGTTTCAAGAAGTTTAAAAAAAAAAAAATAGTAAAGAAAAAGAAAAGAGGAAGAGTTGGAAGTTTGTTTTAACCAACTTATGTAAAGTTTTGTATTAAGTGGTTGATATCACCACTAGTTGTTGTATATTATATCTATGGATTGAATGGGAGTTGGCCGTTATGGGAACGCCAACTAAAGGTTATTCCTTGATTGAGATCTTGTTGAGTATAATTCGTGTCTACCTAAAGTGTGTGTTTCAAGTGTTAAAGCGTGAGTTATTCTATGATATGAGTCTTATTCATGGGATGGTTGGGATAGTAACTAACCACACTTAGGATTTTAATTTATCTGTTTTGTTTATTTTTCATTTTACACCAATTTGTATCCCAAATAATATCCATACCCTATATTATTCTTTATCCAAACCTTTGATTTATTGAGATTAGGGATTTGAGCAATCTTAAGTATCGTAGTCGTGGATTCGGCTATGTATTTATGATTTTGTCGCCCTTTTTGATATAATATTATTGGTGAAGATTACTTGATCCTATCTTTAGCCTATTCGAGTTAAGGATTTGAGCAATTGCAAGTATCGTGTTCGTGGATTCGATCATGTATTTGTGATTTTGTCGCCTTTTCTGGAATTTGAGATCGATAGAGATTAAGAAGAATAATTAACCCTTAACCAACAAACCCTTTTTACCGCGTTAGACTTGTTATTCCTTGGCTTTAGTGGAGGAGATGCGTATACTTGCCAAGCTTATGATAGAATATTCGTCACGACTGGACAGTTAAACGATTAGATTTGCGTTTATCAAAATATTTTATTTTACTTCTAATTCGTTAAGTGTTTGGTTGTGTGATTATGACAAAAATGAATACATGCTTAAGTATAAAAATAAATCCTAATATCTTTTAGGATACATTTTCATAAGAGTAATTCTAAGGTTTACTTGGGGACAAGTAAAGTTCAAGTGGGGGGATATTTGATGAACTCAAATAAGTACATTTTATTACCATCATTTATCCTATTTATTTGACTTGTTTTATTATATTATCTGTGAGAATTGATACGTTAATGTTTACTTTTGTAATTCTCAGGTAAAAACAAGTACTATGTGAAACTTGGCGATTTTGGACTAATTATGGAGCAAAACATGCAAGAAGTTAAGAGTCTACTGAAATGTACAAGATCAAGACCATTCTGCTCCAGATACGCCGCATCTTTCTTATTACATACGGCGCATCACTATCAAGATTTCACAAGATATTATCCAAGACGGTAAAGGACATGCGCCGCATCTAAGAATGGAGTTACGTCGCATCTTCTGGCGGTGTACGAATATTCCTGAATATATTAATCTTGGACCCCACGCGAAGTTAAGTCAATGCGCCGCATCTACTTATTAGATGCGCCGCATCTTACCCTCAGACAGAAACTATAAATACCCCAAGACCACACGAATTTTGAGAGCCTAATACCGAAGAAGACCGAAGACCACAGAAACCCTAGGACGAATTCAGTCGAAGTAGCAGCACAAGACACACCTTGAACGAAGATACAAGAGCTGTAAGAAGGTCCTGCATGTATTCAATTCATTAAGTAGTTTTGTTTTATTGTATTAGTAAACTTTAATTCATCAGGATTGGTGGCTTGTGTAATGTGACAGTGGAAAGGTTGCACTCCCTTAAAACTGCTTTCCCATTAATTAAAGTTTATATGTTGATGTCTTTGGTGACTTTTATTAGTGCATTGATAACCTCTGTGTCTAGCTGAGCGTTGATCGGGTCGCCATGCCTCTGCCCTCGCCTATTTATTTTATCACCTATGCATTCTATCGTCTGTAGAAAAGTAGGAAGAAAAGGTAAATAGGATAGTCATAAATAATCATTAAGGGTTTACTCGCCGATAAGATTAGTGCCAACGAGAAAGGATTAATTACATACACTTCATATAAAACTAGCAATAAAACAAGTGACAAGCTACTTAACTATCAGGACAGGTCTTCTTATTGTCTCAAGTATTTATCTGTGTACGTGTGTGCTATTCGCTGATTCGTGCCTATTAGTTTAGTTTATATTTAATCATAACCAAATCGTGCCAGTCTCTCAGGCTGAACCCCCTTGCGATAGATTAGGTTGTATAGCTAACTTAAGATATTAAAATACTGATTATATTCATACTGACCGGGTACACTGCTCATTAAAGTGTGTTTGTTATTGATAAGTCGGCTAAATATAAATTTAAAACTTGAATACTGCTAAAACCACAACGACATACCGTGGGTATAAATTAGAGCATACGCACACGCGCATCAAGTTTTTGGCGCCGTTGCCGGGGAGTGAATTGTTATTATCTGTTAATTTGATTAGTATTTTAATTAGGTTTTTCTTTTTAATTTTTAATCTAACCGCTAACCGTGTTGTGTATTAGATTAATTGCATTCTTTGTATTATTTGCATATTTTCAGTTTTGTGTGTTATTTGTTTTCTTTTATTTTTGTTGCTTTTCGTTTGTTTTTATTTTTGTTTTTATTTTTCGTATTTTCTGCATACTGCTATCATTGTACTGAGCTAATTCAAACGATACGGCGCATCTATTTTCATAGATACGGCGTATTGCGTTTAATTTTTATAAAATACAACGCGTTTAATTAATTCGATACGACGCATCTTTCCCCAAGATACGGCGTATCTGTTTTTAATAAAATTTTTTCTAGAGCGATAACGCCATACGACGCATCTGTTTTCACAGATACGGCGTATCTATTATTTTAATTAAAAACAGTTTTCGAATTATTAAACAGATACGACGCATCGATCTCTGTCGATACGGCGTATCTTCGGAATAAAAAATCTTGTATTTTGAAACGTAACGAAAATACGGCGCATTAACTTTTGTTAATACGACGCATTTAATTTTAAACAAATATCGATTTTTGATAATTAAAACTGATACGACGCATTCTAATTTATAAGCGGCGTATCTATTTTCTGAATAAAGTCTGATTAAATTTTAACGATTATAAGATACGGCGTATCCAACTTTTTGGATACGGCGCATCGTCTGCAGATATCAGCAACTTTTATTTTTCTTATCTCCGAACGGAAAATACTCTGACCCTTATACTAGGAAATTTTTACTTTGAAATCTACCTGTCTTTAATTTTCAGGAACAATGTTCGATATTTTCCCCAACTGGTTCGGAAGACCCCAAAGAAACCTTACCATGGAAGAGTTTGCACTACAAATCGCTCAAGCAAATGAAAAAGAACATCATGAAGCAAGAAACTTTATTAATGAATTCAAAGGCAGTCATGAGCTGTTACTAAAGGAGCAAAGCAACATGATTAATGGATTGGTAATTGAAATGCACCAATTGTCAACGGTGCTTAACAAGATTCTTTTGGTAAAGCAAGATTTGAAAGGGATTACAACTAGAGGCGGAAAGTCAACCTTTCAAATCGGAGAGACACCTGAGGATGACAGCACAAACAAGATTTCTCCTGAATCTTTTTCACCTGAGCAAGAGCAACCAAAAGAGACTAATCCAGAACCTGTAATTAGAGAAGAACCTTCTGTTGAACCTAAACGATCAACACTACCTTTCCCACACAAGGTAAGGAAGGAGAAAGAAGATGCCTATCAAAAGAAGTTCTTGGAAAATCTCAAGCAGCTGCAGCTAAGCATACCATTTATGGAAGCCCTAGTGCAAATGCCAAAATACGCTAAATATCTGAAGAGCTTACTTACAAACAAGTCCAAACTTGAAGAGGCTTGCACTGTAACAATGGGAGAAAGAAGCTCAGCAGCATTGCTCAACAAACTTCCATCTAAGGAAAAAGATCCAGGGAGTTTCACTATTCCTTGTCAAATTAAAAATTTACATATTGGAAATGCTTTAGCCGACCTAGGAGCTAGTATAAGTCTTATGCCCTCTTCTTTGTATGAAAGATTAGGCCTTGGTGAGCCAAAACCTACCAGGATGTGCTTAGAGCTAGCTGATAGGTCCATACAATACCCATTAGGAATAGCTGAAAATATATTAATAAAAGTTGATAAATTTGAATTACCTATTGACTTTGTTATCCTCGATATGCCCGAAAATTCTAGAACTCCTATAAGATTAGGACGACCATTTTTAGCCACTGCTAGGGCCATGATTGATGTTTTTAATAAAAAGATAACTCTTACCATAGGAAAAGATGAGGTTGAATTTAATATGGAACAATCTATGAGTAAAAATAATTCTGAAGATGATGAATGCTATAATATCGATGTTTCTGATGACACGATTAATCAATTTACTCAGAAATTGTTAAAAAATAATTTGCTTGATTCTTTTCTGCTTAAAAATTTAGAAAACACAATTGCTATAGAAGATCAAGTTGATAAAAATACTATTGATAATTATTTCTCTGTTGATTCCGCTGTTTGTAACGCCATACGGCGCATCGGAAATTTTGATGCGGCGCATCTATCTGATGCTAGCAACGAGATAATTAAAGAACAAGTTTATTCCGCTAGTGCTAATGAAATTGATAATGTTAAACCTGTGCTTAAGGATCTCCCTTCTACTTTGGAATATGCCTATTTAAATGGGAACACTAATTCGCCCGTTATTATTGCATCTGATTTAACGTCAAAAGAAAAAGAATCCCTTTTGCAGGTATTATATAAACGAAGAGGAGCATTAGCATGGAGCATGTATGATATTAAGGGAATTAGCCCGTCATTCTGTACACATAAAATCCTTATGGAGGATGAATTCAAACCAACCATCCAACCCCAAAGGCGTTTGAATCCAAAAGTCCAAGACGTGGTGAAAAATGAAATCGTAAAATTACTTGACTCCGGACTTATCTACCCAATTTCTGACAGCTCGTGGGTCAGTCCTATCCACGTTGTACCAAAAAAGGAAGGAATGACGGTAGTACTCAATGACGACAATGAGCTAATCCCTTCAAGAACTGTTACTGGATGGAGAGTTTGCATCGACTACCGCAAACTCAATGATGCTACGCGAAAAGATCACTTCCCTCTTCCATTTATTGATCAAATGTTAGAAAGACTATCAGGACATGATTATTATTGTTTTTTAGATGGTTTTTCAGGTTTCTTCCAAATACCCATTGCCCCCGAGGATCAAGAGAAGACGACTTTCACCTGCCCTTATGGAACCTTCACCTATAGGAGAATGCCGTTCGGACTATGCAACGCCCCTACTACTTTCCAACGTTGTATGACGGCTATCTTCCATGATATGGTAGAAGACTTTATGGAAGTCTTCATGGACGACTTCTCGGTGTTCGGTAACTCATTCATTGATTGTCTCTTTAAACTTGATAAAATGCTTGCTAGGTGTGAAGAAACTAACCTTGTTCTTAATTGGGAAAAATGTCATTTTATGGTTAGAGAGGGAATTATGTTAGGACATAAGATTTCTGGGAAAGGTATAGAAGTCGACAAAGCAAAAATTGATGTAATTGCCAAACTACCTTACCCCACTAATATAAAAGGTGTTAGAAGCTTTTTAGGGCATGCTGGATTTTATCTTAGGTTCATTTAGGATTTTTCAATGATAACTAGGCCTATGACCCAATTATTGCTAAAAGATGCGAAGTTTGATTTTTCTGAAGATTGCAAAAAGGCATTTAATATACTTAAAGAAAAACTAACTTCCGCACCTATTATAATTTCGCCGGATTGAAATCTGCCTTTTAAACTAATATGTGATGCTAGTGATTATGCTGTTGGAGCTGTACTTGGCCAAAAGATAGATAAGAAATTTAAGCCAATTTATTACGCTAGCAAAACATTGAATAATGCCCAAGAACATTACACCACCACGGAAAAAGAACTTTTAGCAGTAGTTTTTGCATTCGTTAAATTTAGGTCATATCTTATATTGTCAAAAACTATGGTTTACACTGACCATTCTGCTTTGAAGTATTTGTTCAATAAACAGGATGCCAAGCCAAGGCTCATTAGGTGGGTTTTATTGCTCCAAGGATTCGATATTGAAATTAAAGATAAAAAGGGTGCCGAGAATCTAGCTGCTGACCACTTATCTAGACTTGAAAACCCTGACATGGAGGTGCTTGATGAAAGGGAAATCGCTGATGCCTTTCCTGATGAACCCCTTACGATGGTAAGAATTAAGAGTAATAATCATGGACCGTGGTATGCCGACTATATGAACTTTATTGTTGCAAATGAAATTCCAAAAGGGCTAACATCCGACGAGAAAAGAAGGTTTCTAACTCGCGCTAGCGAGTATATTTGGGATGAACCTTATGCCTTTAAATTATGTCCTGACGATATTATACGAAGATGCGTAGATGGTGATGACATCCCAGCAATATTGGCACATTGCCATTCAGGGCCGACGGGGGGACATCACAGTGCAGTTATCACAAGAAGAAAAATCCTTGATGCGGGATTTTATTGGCCCACTATGTTGGATGATGCAAAAGATTATATAAAAGGATGTGATGCGTGTCAACGATCCGGGAATATAACATCAAGAAACGAAATGCCGCAAAACTATATCCATGTTTGTGAAGTTTTCGACATTTGGGGATTGGACTTCATGGGACCGTTTCCTGAATCTAAAGGTAATAAGTATATTTTGGTTGCTGTTGATTACGTATCAAAATGGGTCGAAGCGCAAGCATCACCAACAAATGACAGCAAGGTAGTACTTAAATTTTTGCAAAGTTTGTTCGCTAGGTTTGGAGTTCCTAAAGCATTGATTAGTGATAGGGGAACACACTTTTGCAATCACCATCTAGGAAGAGCATTGCAAAAATATGGAGTGTATCATAGGGTTTCCACTGCATACCATCCTCAATCTAATAGGCAAACTGAAGTAACCAATTGGGCTATAATGCGAATTCTTGAAAAAACGACTAGATATAATCCGAAAGGGTGGTCTGACAAGTTAAATGATGCTTTATGGGCATTCCGTACAGCATATAAGACACCAACGGGATGCACTCCATTTCTTCTTGTATACGGAAAAGCATGCCACCTACCGGTCGAAATAGAACAAAGTGCATATTGGTCTTTGACGAATTGTAACATAGATATGGAAGCTGCAACGAAGAACCGTTTCATGGAACTTAATGAACTCTATGAACTAAGAGATGAGGCCTACAAAAATACTAAGATCTATAAAGAAAGAACTAAAAGATGGCATGACTCGAGGTTACATGGGGATAAAACGTTTACTATTGGAGAGAAAGTGCTGCTATTTAATTCCAGATTTAAGATATATCCTGGTAAACTTAAATCAAGATGGACGGGTCCGTTCGTTGTCAAGAAAGTGTATCCATATGGAACTATTGAAATATGCGATAAAAATGGTTATATATTCAAGGTAAACGGGCAACGAGTGAAGAAATACTTTGATAATAAAATTGAGGATACTGAGAACGAGGTGGTGGAGTTTGAACCTGAAGTATTGGAATAAGGAGCTGAACGTGAGTCTAACTTGAAGACTCTGGAATAAAGACAAGTGCTGACCGGGAGACAACCCGGAGAATTTTTATATTTTGTTCTTTGTCAAGTCAGTCAGGCCCGCAGAGGATACGGCGCATCTCAATCCTGAGATGCGACGCATCTCCTGCACTGGTCATATCTTACTTTATTTTCTGCATTTTTACTTTTAACTTTAAAACTTTTTGTCAGTTTATTTTAATGCGGCGCATCCCTGGTTAAGGATGCGACGCATCTTCTATTCTGATTCGTATTTATTCCAGGCTCGATATGGCGTATCTTCTTCCATAAGATACGGCGCATCGACTGACCTGATGATTTTCATTTTATTTTTTATGTTTTATTTTTACTAACTACTAATGTATTATGCAAGTTTGAACCTTCTTAATTCAGGTGTGTTTAAGTCTTGGTGGTATTATAGATTCCTGTATTTCCTGTGGATACATCAATTATGAAGCTTAAACGTTCTCATCCACAAGAAGTTGATTTTTGCTCTTATACAAATGGAGGATCATACCGAGCACATCTCAGGGGAGTTTTTCCTGTTCTAATTCTTTTATTTTCCAGTTTTTAACCTTTGATACAAACAACGAGGACGTTGTTTAACTTAAGTGGGGGGATTGGAGAATTAGAACACTTACTTGTCCTAAACTTTTTTAAAAAATTATGCTTAAAATGCGCTTAATATATCAAAATTTAAAATTTTAGTTTTTTTTAGCATGTTTTTGTTTAAGATCTAAGTTACATAGCTGCACACATGACGTTATTTTCAAAAATTGTGATTTTTCAAAATTCACAAATCTATGAGTGTGCCGGTGACTTGTAGACTTTAGAACTTGGCTTGTATACTATTCGAAACCACCATAATAAGTATTATTTATATAATTGGAATGACTTGTCTAAATTGGTAAATTTCTAGGATTACACCCAAATAGCCTTTATATGTTATGTGATATTAGCTAACTACACTGGTTAGTTAACCCCCGTATAAACCCTTTTGTTACTCTCATTTTTAGAGTAAGATACCCCTAGAAAAACACTCAGAGCCATTCCTTTCGTTTCTTACACCTTTGTTATAATGTTTCGTTACACCCTTACACCTTAGCCTACCCTGTAGATTAAAATCCGTGGTTGGTTAATTGCTTTAGGCAAAGTGTGTTTCCTTACATTACCTATGTTCGCGTGCGTAATTCATTATCAATGGTTAGGTCGGGAAATTGCACAATGCAATTGGAGTGAAAGTAAATATTGTATATCTTTGAGTCTTGTTTTTCGTGTGTTTACTACTTTCACTATTACTATTATTTCTGAAGTCATGAAAAGTATGGAAAAATTATCCAGAGTTATCATTTTAGTGATGTGGTGAAATTTTACACATCTATGTTTATGTTTCAAGAAGTTAAAAAAAAAAAAAAAAAAAAAAATAGAAAAGAAAAAGAAAAGAGGAAGAGTTGGAAGTTTGTTTTAACCAACTTATGTCAAGTTTTGTATTAAGTGGTTGATATCACCACTAGTTGTTGTATATTATATCTATGGATTGAATGGGAGTTGGCCGTTATGGGAACGCCAACTAAAGGTTATTCCTTGATTGAGATCTTGTTGAGTATAATTCTTGTCTACCTAAAGCGTGTGTTTCAAGTGTTAAAGCGTGAGTTATTCTATGATATGAGTCTTATTCATGGGATGGTTGGGATAGTAATTAACCACACTTAGGATTTTAATTTATCTGTTTTGTTTATTTTTCATTTTACACCAATTTGTATCCCAAATAATATCCATACCCTATATTATTCTTTATCCAAACCTTTGATTTATTGAGATTAGGGATTTGAGCAATCTTAAGTATCGTAGTCGTGGATTCGGCTATGTATTTATGATTTTGTCGCCCATTTTGATATAATATTATTGGTGAAGATTACTTGATCCTATCTTTAGCCTATTCGAGTTAAGGATTTGAGCAATTGCAAGTATCGTGTTCGTGGATTCGATCATGTATTTGTGATTTTGTCGCCTTTTCTGGAATTTGAGATCGATAGAGATTAAGAAGAATAATTAACCCTTAACCAACAAACCCTTTTTACCGCGTTAGACTTGTTATTCCTTGGCTTTAGTGGAGGAGATGCGTATACTTGCCAAGCTTATGATAGAATATTCGTCACGACTGGACAGTTAAACGATTAGATTTGCTTTTATCAAAATATTTTATTTTACTTCTAATTCGTTAAGTGTTTGGTTGTGTGATTATGACAAAAATGAATACATGCTTAAGTATAAAAATAAATCCTAATATCTTTTAGGATACATTTTCATAAGAGTAATTCTAAGGTTTACTTGGGGACAAGTAAAGTTCAAGTGGGGGGATATTTGATGAACTCAAATAAGTACATTTTATTACCATCATTTATCCTATTTATTTGACTTGTTTTATTATATTATCTGTGAGAATTGATACGTTAATGTTTACTTTTGTAATTCTCAGGTAAAAACAAGTACTATGTGAAACTTGGCGATTTTGGACTAATTATGGAGCAAAACATGCAAGAAGTTAAGAGTCTACTGAAATGTACAAGATCAAGACCATTCTGCTCCAGATACGCCGCATCTTTCTTATTACATACGGCGCATCACTATCAAGATTTCACAAGATATTATCCAAGAGGGTAAAGGACATGCGCCGCATCTTCTGGCGGTGTACAAATATTCCTGAATATATTAATCTTGGACCCCACGCGAAGTTAAGTCAATGCGCCGCATCTACTTATTAGATGCGCCACATCTTACCCTCAGACAGAAACTATAAATACCCCAAGACCAGACGAATTTCGAGAGCCTAATACCGAAGAAGACCGAAGACCACAGAAACCCTAGGACGAATTCAGTCGAAGTAGCAGCACAAGACACACCTTGAACGAAGATACAAGAGCTGTAAGAAGGTCCTGCATGTATTCAATTCATTAAGTAGTTTTGTTTTATTGTATTAGTAAACTTTAATTCATCAGGATTGGTGGCTTGCGTAATGTGACAACGGAAAGGTTGCACTCCCTTAAAACTGCTTTCCCATTAATTAAAGTTTATATGTTGATGTCTTTGGTGACTTTTATTAGTGCATTGATAACCTCTGTGTCTAGCTGAGCGTTGATCGGGTCGCCATGCCTCTGCCCTCGCCAATTTATTTTATCACCTATGCATTCTATCGTCTGTAGAAAAGTAGGAAGAAAAGGTAAATAGGATAGTCATAAGTAATCATTAAGGGTTTACTCGCCGATAAGATTAGAGCCAACAAGAAAAGATTAATTACATACACTTCATATAAAACTAGCAATAAAACAAGTGACAAGCTACTTAACTATCAGGACAGGCCTTCTTATTGTCTCAAGTATTTATCTTTGTACGTGTGTGCTATTCGCTGATTCGTGCCTATTAGTTTAGTTTATATTTAATCATAACCAAATCGTACCAGTCTCTCAGGCTGAACCCCCTTGCGATAGATTAGGTTCTATAGCTAACTTAAGATATTAAAATACTGATTAGGATAACTAGATAATACGTTCCACTCTTAGTGATCGACACTCTACTTACCATTATATTCATACTGATCGGGTACACTGCTCGTTAAAGTGTGTGTGTTATTGATAAGTCGGCTAAATATAAATTTAAAACTTGAATACTGCTAAAACCACAACGACATACCGTGGGTATAAATTAGAGCATACGCACACGCGCATCAGTGGCATTCAGTATACCATCACCATTATCACCCTTACCATCCTTATCATCATTGTCTCCACCATTTCCATCCCTATCAGCACCACAGATGCCTTCAGCACCAGTCCACATCAGAGATCCTACCCATATGTCAGACCTACCGCTCAAGAAGCGGGCTCGTCTTGATATCTCATCTCCAGATACTTCAAATGCCACAGAGACAGCACCACCCAGCAGATTCAAGGTTGGTGAGAGCTCGAGGGCTGCTGCTGATAGATTACTTACTGCTGCTACATTTGACTCGCGACCAGATCAGCTTCAGGGAGAGATTGAGAGGGCATTATCTCATCTAGACGAGACTCCAGTAAGCCGTATTGAGGCTATTGAGGAGGAGGTCTAGGGATTGATCCAGGGCAGGGTTGCCATTGATGTGTCACACCTGGGTTTAGAGGCTCGTCAGTTGGAGAATTCAGAGCATATCACACAGCTCAGGCAGGAGATGCCGGGGATAGTTGACAGAGCACAGATGTTCCAGGATGAGCATTATCGCCAGGCCGGTGAGTTATCTTCAGTTCAGGCTAGGTTGTCTGCATCAGAGACTAGGGAGACTGACCTTCAACTTCTAGTTCAGCACCTAGAGGAGATTGTTGTTGTGATGTCTAGGGATCTTCAGAGGATTTTCCGCAGGTTAGATGGAGCACCCGGAGGAGGTGCCTAGTGTTAGACTGTTATCATGTAGCTTGTACATTATTATCCTAGTCTCGGGGTGTGGGACATAGTTAGTACATGTTGTCTTTTGCTTGTAGTACAAACAAATATATCAAGTGTAACTCTACTATGCAGGAATTTCGTTGTGCCATTTTATGATATCGGTCTGCGTAACCGAAATTTTCATGTATTATATTCATGTGCGATGTGATTATATTTATGATGTTTCGTTGTGGTTTCATTGTATTTATACATGCTGTGGTTGTATTTATACGTATTGTGGATGTATATACATGTTGTGGTTGTGTATATTGTGTATGATGATCGTTTCCATTGTGAGTTCTCATTGTGTTATCTTTTGTGATTGTGAAGAATCATGCCACCCAAAAGAGCTACTCCTGCTATGACACCCGCCCAGATCAAGAGACTTGTTGCCGACAGTATTGAGGCAGCATTGGTAACTGAAAGAGCTACCGTAGCAGCAGCTGCTGCTGAAGCCGCTTCATGGGCAGAAACCGGAGAAGTGGGAGGAACAAATACCAATGGTACAAATGGACATAAGTGTACGTACAAAGATTTCAAGAGTGGTGATCCAGAAAAATTCAAAGGCACTGAAGGAGCCACTACCATGAACCGATGGTTTGAAAAGACAGAATCAGTATTCCTTTTATGCAACTGTCCGGAAGACAGCAAGGTCAAGTTTGCTACTAGTACACTCGTTGGGGAAGCTATGTCATGGTGGAATTCGTATGCAAAGCCCATGGGAATGGAGAATGCTCACAAGATTACATGGGACGAATTCAAGAAGTTGCTGACAAAGAAGTTTTGCCCACGAACATAAGTGAAAAAGATGGAAACAGAGTTTTATGAGCTAGTGACAGCAGGTAATGATATTGAGGCATATATCAGGAGATTTCAAGAATTGGCAGCATTATGTCCGACAATGGTTCCAGACACTGAGAAGCTATTGGAGAATTTCATTGGAGGATTACCTCACAACATCCGGGGAGATGTGATTTCTTTTGACCCACAAACATTGGATGAGGCAATCAGAATGTCTCAGAAACTCATGGCTCAGATAGTGAAGAAAGGAACTGCTTCAGACAACAACAACAACACCAACAGTAACTGTAACTACAACGACCGTAACTCCAACAACAACTACCGAAACAACAACAACAATAACAGCAACCGAAACAATTTCAATAACAACAACAACAAAAGAAACCGGGACAACAACCAGAGTAGCAATGTTACTCAACCACCACTCAAGAGACAGGAAACTGCAAAAGCTTATGTTGCAGGTCAAGCTGAGAAAAGAGGTTACAATGGTACTTTACCCAAGTGCAACAAATGTCAAACCCATCATGATCCTAGAAATTGTCCGAATCCGTGTGGAAACTGTAAGAAAGTTGGTCATTCGACTATGGATTGCAAAGCTCCGATTGTGGTTGATAATCAGAAACCCCCAGTAACATGTTTTGGATGTGGAGAAGTTGGACACTTCAAGAATAAATGTCCAAAAGGAAAGAATCAGGGAAACAATAACCAAGGTGGAACAGATAGAGGAAGAGCTTATGTCCTTGGAGGAGAAGATGTCAGGGAGGACCCGAGTGTCGTTACGGGTACGTTCCTCATTAATAATCGCTATGCATCCACACTATTTGATTCAGGAGCTGATAGAAGTTTTGTTTCTACTGCATTTGCACCATTACTCAACATTGAACCAACCACATTAGACACTCCATATCACATTGAACTAGCTAACGGTAGTTTAGTTGGCACCGACACGATCATTCGTGGTTGCAATCTTAATTTTCTCAATCACCCATTCAATATAGACCTCATGCCAGTAGAACTTGGAAGTTTTGACATTGTTATCGGAATGGATTGGTTATCCCAACATCATGCCAGAATCATCTGTGATGAAAAAGTTGTTCATCTTCCTTATGATGGCGAAACATTGGTCGTTCGCGCAGAACGCAGTGGGACTAGAATCAGCATCATCTCGTGCATTAAAACAGAGAAATACATAAAGAAGGGTTGTTATGCATTCTTGGCTCATATCACAGAAAAGAAGTCGGAGGAGAAGCGACTTGAGGATGTGCCAACAGTTAAAGATTTTCCAGAAGTCTTTCCAGAAGACTTACCAGGACTGCCACCTACTTACCAAGTCGAATTTCAGATTGAATTAGTACCGGGAGCCGCACCAGTTGCGCGAGCACCTTATCGACTTGCACCTTCAGTAATGCAAGAGTTGTCGAACCAATTGCAAGAGCTCTTGGATAAAGGATTCATTAGGTCGAGTTCCTCGCCTTGGGGAGCACCAGTTTTGTTTGTAAAGAAGAAAGATGGATCTTTCAAAATGTGCATTGATTATCAAGAGCTAAACAAATTAACGGTGAAGAATGGTTATCCACTTCCCAGGATCGACGATTTATTTGATCAGTTGCAAGGTTCCAGTTATTACTCCAAGATCGACTTGAGATCGGGTTACCATCAGCTTAAGGTTCGGGAGGAAGATATCCCAAAGACAGCATTCAGAACACGCTATGGTCATTATGAATTTCAGGTAATGCCGTTCGGACTAACCAACGTACCAGCTGTGTTCATGGATCTCATGAACAGGGTGTGCAAGCCAAATCTAGATAAGTTTGTGATCGTATTCATTGACGATATCTTGATCTACTCAAGGAGTGAAGAAGAGTACCTAGAACACCTCAGAACAATCTTAGAACTGCTCAAGAAAGAGAAACTGTATGCAAAATTTTCAAAGTGTGATTTTTGGATCAGAAGAGTACAATTTCTTGGTCACGTCATTGATAGTCAAGGACTACAGGTTGATCCAGCAAAGATTGAGGCAGTTAAAGATTGGGCAACACCAAAAACTCCCACAGAAATTTGTCAATTCTTAGGACTTGCCGGATATTACAGAAGGTTCATTGAAGGTTTTTCCAAGATAGCTAAGCCACTGACCAAGTTGACACAAAAGAACCAGAAGTATGATTGGGGAGAAAAGCAAGAGAACGCTTTTCAGTTATTGAAACAGAAACTCTACAACACGCCAATTTTGTCATTGCCAGAAGGGATTGAAAACTTCGTGGTATATTGCGATGCTTCACACAAAGGACTTGGAGCAGTGTTAATGCAAAACGAGAAAGTGATAGACTATGCATCTCGTCAGCTTAAGAAGCATGAAAAGAACTACACTACTCACGATTTAGAGTTGGGTGATGTGGTTTTCGCACTCAAGATTTGGAGGCATTATCTTTATGGAACAAAATGTGTAGTATTTACAGACCACAAAAGCCTACAGTACATTCTTGATCAGAAGGAACTTAACATGAGGCAACGTCGTTGGTTGGAACTACTTAGTGATTACGACTGTGAAATCAGATATCACCTAGGAAAAGCCAATGTTGTGGCAGATGCACTCAGTCAGAAAGAGAGACTCAAGCCTTTGAGAGTCAGATCATTGGGAATGACAATCATTTCACCACTACCATAAAAATTCCTTGAGGCTCAGGTAGAAGCACTCAAGGAAGAAAACCTACCAAGTGAAACACTCAAAGGAATGCAAGATAATGTAAACGGATTAGTAAAGAGATTAGATGGAACATTATGCTTCAAGGATAGAAGTTGGATACCTCTCTATGGTGGAATACGAGAGTTGATCATGCACGAATCACACAAGTCGAAGTACTCTATTCACCCAGGTTCTGATAAGATGTATCAGGATCTCAAGAAGCTTTATTGGTGGCCCAATATGAAAGTAGAGATAGCTACGTATGTCAGTAAATGTCTTACTTGTGCTAAAGTGAAAGCCGAGTACCAGAAGCTATCAGGATTGCTTCAGCAACCAGAGATTCCCTAGTGGAAGTGGGAACGCATTACAATGGACTTTGTCACTAAACTTCCCAAAACATCAGGAGGTTACGATGCTATTTGGGTATTAGTTGATCATCTCACCAAGTCAGCTCATTTCATTCCAATCAAAGAGACTTACACTATGGATCAGCTCGCCAGACTTTACGTCAAGGAAATTGTCTCAAGGCACGGTGCACCAATTTCCATCATTTTCGACAGAGATAGTCGCTTTACTTCAAATTTTTGGGACTCATTACAAGACTCATTTGGATCTAAGTTAGATATGAGTACCGCCTATCATCCTCAGACCGATGGTCAGAGCGAGAGAACGATTCAGACATTGGAAGACATGCTCAGGGCATGTGTCATTGATTTTGGAAATGGTTGGGCTAACCATTTGCCATTAATCGAGTTCTCTTACTGTAAAACCCAAAAATTTGAAACATGCAAAATGACCAAAATGCCCCTACAAGTTTAAAAATTTATTAAAGGATATTTAAAGCACCAAAGTGATTCCAAAATTCAAGTAATAAGCTACACATGGAATGAAATAATTTTTTTCATGTCCAAAAGTCATTGTCTCACCTAATTATATGTACAAAACACCTAATACAATTTTATTTAAATTGATTCTATTTAAATTACATTTAATTATACATAACTTACAAAATAAATAGGAAATCAATTCAAAAATCAATTCCATTTATTTGGTCAATCATGGACCGATTATTAGGCCCTTTTCCCCCTCCATAGTCGGCCTCCACTTCAATTATTTAGCTACTTTTTAATTGTTTCCAAAACCTAAAACTGAATAACACAAAACACACACAAAAATCCACAATCGATCCATACGAATTTTTGGAGATGAGCTATAATTTTTTGGGGTTATTTATAATCAAAAGTAGCTGGGGAAATTGGTTAGAGGTCGTGGGATTCAGTGGCTCATTCGCTAGACGTTTTTGTTGTCGCAAATTCCATCCGAGAGGTATAAATTCGTTTAGATTAATCCCCATGTTAAATAATTTATCTGGTATTTTTCTCATGCCTATTTAATCATATAAGACATATAAAAATTATCTAAATCAAATCATGCAAGGTTTTGTTGATCGTTTGAATTTTGAAGTGTTAAAACGGGTATAAAATATAAAACATGCTATACGAATTTTCTGGGCCTCTTGCATAATTTTTATGAGTTCTAGGATCATCAAAAAACTATGGAAAAATGTTTGTTTGAATTTTTATGGCTTGATTCGATCGTTTGAATTATTAATGATTAAAACAAATATAAAATATAAAACACTATATACGATTTTTCTGGGCATGAGAGTTATTTTATTTGAACTCTATATGATCCATATGAACCTGGAAAAATGTTATTTCGAATTTTTGCAACCTAAAAATGGCTTTGTCGAATTTTGTGTTAAATCGGGGTTTTAAATGAAAACCGTGTAAATTGGATAAAAATAATAACGAACGATTTAGGGTTTTATTTTAGGTTAGATCTGATATAATGAATGAAATAATGATTGGATGATGATTTGAGAAATCGGGGTTAGGGTTTGATAAATTAAAGTGTTACCGATTTGATTTTAATTAAGAAAAGGGGTATTTTGTAATTATTAAAGATCGTGCGTCATTTTTGTAATAAGCCTTAATATAAGGGGTATTTTTATATAATATAATATGGGGACCTTTTTTGTAAATTATGCAACTTATGGAATTAAATTGTAAATTATGTAAATGTGTAAATCGATTTGGAAATAAATAAAATAGAGGAGTTAAAAGTGTAAATTATGAAACTTAAAGGACTAAAGTGTGATTCTGAATAAAATATGTATTTTAATTAGTCATTTGCAATAGTTTCATTTAAGACCCTTAACTTTGGAATATTTACAATTAAAACCCTAAATTATGGAAACTTGTCATATCTAACCCTGGTCTATCATAACTTGTTAAAATCTACCCTATGTCCATAATATGCTTAAAAATAATGAATTAACCTAAGTTATGATACTTAAATCTTTCTGATTATGTAGACTTTCTAAATATGGAAACCTGCTAAAAGTAGAAAGTTACTAAATATGGAAAGTTACTAATACTGGAAAGCCGACTAAATAAGTAATCTGAATTAAATAAGCTTTTAATAAGTTAGTTATGAATTCGTGTAGATTCGCTGAAGATGGAGTTTGCTTCCGACTTTGATATTTTCTGTAGTGTTTTCATTTGCGGTATAAGGTACAGATATTCTGACCTTCCTTATAAGGTTTCTCATGATCTCTTTCATTTTCTGATCCGTTAGTTTCTGAACTGATGCCATTGCTATGATTTCCTTTGCTCGAACCTTCTCTGTTGATTCCATCTGATATGACCTCTGTTATGAACCTATGTTATGAAAAGCTTTTTAATTATACTATGGAAATGTTATGAGAAAAACCATTTTAAAAGATGTTTATAAATGATGCAAAACTACTATTATATAAAATGTTACTAACTTTTATGAAAACTATATTTCGAAGACTATCTTTATAAAAACTGTTTTGAAAGATTATTTTTATGAAAACCGCTTTAAAGGATCGTTTTATGAAAATCATGAATAAAGGATTGTTTAAAATGGACTTTTGATAGAAACTTTTGAAATGAACTTTTGATCTGAACCTTGACTTGATTACTTAATATGAACCTTGATCGGGTAAACTCTGATTTGGACCTTTGGCATTACATCTGATATATCTATTATGAACCATCTGTTATGAACTCATTTGATATGGACCTTTTGATATGATATCTGACTCTTAGTTTGATACCCGAGCCAAAATCTGTGACACTAGGCATGGGGGTTCCATGTCCATGTCTGTGATGCACCACTGGCATGACTCATGTGTGGGTGAGTGATTCCTCACACCGTCCCCATTTGATTATGCGCGCTTTATTATGATTGGTATATGGTTCGGGGGGCGTATGGATTGCAATCCTAGATCTGATCTGTTTAGTGGATTATCTATATATGATTTATTATTGTCTGGTGACTGGTGCTTGTGTGCAATACACGCCTTTCACATATATCTGGGAGCTAGCTACTCCATTTGAAGAATGAGGACACCCCTCATATTATCTGATTATCTGAGAGGTCTCCCCTCTATATGATTTGAAGATTTATGGTTACGATATGGTATGATCTGTTCTGGGCTCGTGGTGGATTACTATCCCGTTTCTCTTTCCTTTATACTTATTCATTGACTTATCCCTTGAACCATATTACATCTATTTGACCTTTGTTTCTGTTATTCTGTACTATTCTCTATTACTGTTTATTATCGTTATATCTGTTCACTGAGCTCTCGTAGCTCAGCCGCATTTCTTTTCCTGCGGCAGGTTTTAGTAGGAAGCTGGGAATGGGTGGAGAGTACCTTGGACTTAGAAGACTTGATAGCTACTTTTGGACTTAGAAGTTATTATTATTTCGGAATTAGTATTTATTGGAAGTTCATTTGTAACCTTGTAGTATCTGTATTTCATTTGTAACCTTTGAGAATTCTTGTATTACTATAGATGTATGCTTTGTTTTGATCTGATATGAAACCATTATTGTGATATCTTTACCCTTGTTGGGTTGGGGTGTTACAATTTATGGTATCAGAGAGACAGGCTGCGACTCATAATACATTTACCCTTGACCTGTGAAATTTGGACCCCTAAGTTTCCACTGTAGGCGCTCATAAGACAACCTTTAAGATTTGCTTTAGGATTTCCCTATAGGAACTTAAGTTTTGATCAGTGAGGAATGGGTAGACTATAAGAATTTTGTTTAAGTAGCATTGCTTCCGCATCACTCTGATTTATGCCCTGTTTGTTGAGATCACTTTTGAAGATTGAAAACTCACGTTTTGCACCACCTAAGATTCCTACTCCGACCTCTGATTCTTTTGTAAATCATTTTGATGTCTCTTCGGGTATTCTAAGAATCTCCATGACGATAACCTACTTGATACATTCTGTTAATTGCTTTCGATAATCTATGAATCTTCTGACCCTATCTGAGTTCGTCTTAAACATCTTCGTTTCCATGAGAAGTCTAGTGGTGTTTTGACCACGAGTATAAGAGTGTTTTCCCCTCACTTCTGAACGATAAGACTTGCGTTGTCGATCTGTTTTCATTGAATAGTTAACTTTGATTTTTATTTCTGATAAAGGATAGGTTGATTGATCGTTGACGACTACCGTCCTATGTTCCACCTTCGGTGTTTGAAACCATTTGAACTCCCTACCATGATTTCCGATTGATAAACTTTTGCTATTACTGTAACACCCCGACCCGACAAGGGTAAAGATATCACAATAATGGATTCATATCAGATCAAAACAGAGCATACATCTACAGTAATACAAAAATCTCAAAGGATTACAAATGAAATACTGAATCTATAAGGTTACAATGAAACTTTCAAAACTAATTCTAAACATAATAACTTCAGTCCAACTCTAATCCAGAATAGCTACCATGCCTTCTAAGTCCAGAGGTACACTCTCACTCAGTCCCAGCTTCCTACTAAAACCTGCCGCAGGAAAAGAAATGCGGCTGAGCTACGAGAGCTCAGTGAACAGATATATAGATGACAGAAACAATAACATATAACAATACAGAAACAAATCCGAAATATAGATTATACAGATACCGAACTAAAGTGAAAGAATAGGAAAGGAATAAGGGTAAAAGAAAAGAAATGAGAAAGGAATAATGCACAAACCAGGTTTAGGGAAATACAGAAATCCATCACGAGCCCAGAGATAACAGATAATATCATAACAGAATAATCATATAATAATCCAGAGGGGATGCCTCTCAAATAACAGATAATATGAGGGGTGACCTCATGTATCAAATGGAGTGATCAGCTCCCAGATAATGTGAAAGACGTGTATCGCACACATCATCAGTCACCAGATATACATATATAACAGTAAACAGTAACAGATAACAGAAATCAGATCAGAACTAGGATGCATCCATGCGCCCCAGTAGGCCAGAATCTTCTCCTACATAACAGATAAAATCAGGGACGGGACAGATCATCACTCTCCTGCCCTAGAGTCATGCCATCGGTGCATCAATGACATGGACATGAAACCCTCATGCCTAGTGATTGGCTCGGATATCAGACTGTGGTCAAGGTCAGATGTCATATAATAAACAGAGTCACATCTAGGGTTCATGGCAGAAGGGTCATGTCAACAATTCAGATTAAGATAATAAGGTTTAAATCAGAGTTTATCAGATTAAGTTTAATATCAAAGCTTAAGTTCAGATAAAAAGGTTTATTCCCAATAGTCCAAAAAGTGTATCAAAGGTTAATGATTACAAATTTATAGCAATAAATCCATTTCAGAAGTTCCTGTCAAAAGTTCATTTAAATCAATCCTTTAAAAATGGTTTTCATTGAAATGATCTTACGAAATAGTTTTCATAAACATGGTCTTCCAAAACGTTTAGTAACTTCCATTTCCAAGTGGTATCGCTTCTTTTTAAAATAGCTTTTCTTAAACAGTTTCATATGTAGTTTAATAGAGGTTCAAAATCAATTAGGTTCAGATAAGGATTTAACAGTTAAGGTTTACCAAAATCAAATCAAAGTTTACAACAGATATATCAGGTTAAGGTTCAGAACAAGGTTCACAGATCAGATTCAATTAAAACTCACAAATTCAGGGTTCAGAACAAGAGATCAATCAGAGTTCAGGAAAAAGGGTTCAGAATACAAGAATCATAGCAGAGGTTCAAACAAAAAGGTTCAAGACAAACAGATCACAACAAAGATTCACAACAGAAGGGAACATAGCAGTGGTATCGGAGATCCTAATAAAGAAAATGAAAACTGAAAGAAAAAGGGGATGAAAAACCCTTACTGAAAAATGGCAGAATATCTGTACCTTATTAGCACAGCAGAAATCAAACAAACAAACACATAAATCAGATGATCAAGACTTCTCCTTCTTCACACCTAAGGAAGAGGAAGACAGAATTACTAAAGTTTCTTATTCAGATTATTATTCTTTGTTTATCTCATCATTTTATGTACTTTCTATTTTTAGTAACTTTCCAGATTTAGTAAGTTCCCATAATTAGCAGGTTTTCCAGAATTAACATATATTATCATTTCAGATTAGGTTGAACCTTATTCAGAGATTACTATGGAATAACAGTACATTTTATCAAGTTACAGAAGTTTAGGGTTTTAAATGACAATTATACAAAGTTTAGGGTTTTAAATGTAACTTCATTAATTTCCAAGGTCATTAGTGAAATTACTTTAAGTTACAGAATTATATGCTCATTTCATTCAGAATTACATTTTATTCTCTTAAGTTTCACAATTTACAGATTACACCCCTTTAGTTACATAATTTACAAAATTAACCTTATAGTTACATATTTTACAATTTAAACCCTACAATATCCATATTTACCAACCAAACATATTATATTTCAAATTTACAGAGTATACCATCAAAAATTAGTACTTTACATATTTGACCCCTCAGAATTCAGAATTTACAAATTTAGCCCTTTAAGTTTACAAAACATATATATTAAGTCATAATTTCATAATAATTACATAATTAGCCCAAAAATCCTCAAAATTACACAACAACCTTTTTATATCAGTATTAACACAAAACAACTTCAGAATTTTAGATTTACACTTTTGGTCCCTCACTTTTAATTAATTCCAATTTGAAACACTAATTTCCCATTAATTCATTATTTTACAAAATTTACACTTAGGACCCCAAAGTTATATTTTTCCCAGATTCTTACAGATGTATATGGTCTTACAAAAATATCCCAAAAGTTTAAAGTTGGCAAAACAGGTGCTTTTACTTTTTAGTTCAAATCGCCTAGACTTTTTATAAGCAATTACAAACCCTACTTTATATTAATCATTGAAATATCATTAATTCATCATTAAAACACCTTAAATGCTCAGATTCATGCCCAAGAAAACAAACCCTAGAAGCCACGATTTTTATTTTATTTGTTTTCTTAATTTTCACAAAAATCCGGTTTATCCAATAATTCACTACGTTAATTTTAAGCTTCTAAAAGTCAAAAACATATTTTTCCCAGATCATATTACTCATAAGGAACCCACGAAAAATAGAGAACATGCCCAGAAAAATCGTTTAACATATATTGCATATTTACGTACGTTTTAGACATTAAAATTACAACGACTTGATTTAGGCTACTATAATTCGATCTATCATTTTTCCCAGGTCTAATACATCATAAGAGGTCTAAATAAAATAGCTATCATGCCCAGAAATTCGGATTTCATATATTTGTGATTTACGTGTTCTATAGCCATTATATTATCATACGCATAGAATTAGCATGCATGGATCGATTTACATATTTTATATGAGTTATATAACATCAAAAGATCACAGGAAAATTGCCATATCAATTTTAAAAAGTTTGGTTTAGTCGCAAGAATTATTACCTTGTTTTAGAGCAAATCGACAAGAAATTAAGAACAAGGACGAACCAAGGAGAAAACGCAGCAACCCTTAATTTTCCTAGCTTCCTTGCACCTCCAATAACACCAGAAAATTACTTTCTCAAGCCCAGAATTCGTGTGCTATCTTTGGTCGAATTATTTTAGATCGCTTAGGGTTTTTTAGTTTAGTCGGTTTGTGTTTTTGGAATAAAAATAAAAGAGATATGTTTTAATATTTTGGAAACCGACTAAGGGGGGGCAAGATCAGAATTTTCGGCCCATAGAATCAAAATATATATTTGGGTTGATTTGATTTAACTTTCCTTAATTTATTTTTGCATTTTATTTAATTAAAAGGATAAAAACATTATATTTATTTATTTGTAACATTTTCGGAATTATATATAGAAATGTGTAAGATTATTTTTGAACATGTAAAATGATGAACATTGTCCCAGAAATTATTTTGTTTCAGATATAATTCGATTTCAGAAGTTTTGGAATTATTTCAGAATTTTATAAGTTATTTAATAAGGTTTTATATTATCAGGGGTAATTTGGTAATTTTACGGGTTATCTGAATTTCAGGTATTACAACTTCTTCCCCACTAACAAAAAAAAAATTTTGTCCTCGAAATTTGCAGAAAGCAGAAAGAAAAGGAAACGGAAACTAAACATAGACATATCAGACCTAAAAGATGATAATCAGATTTCCTCGGAAGAGCCGTATGAATTTCACAGGATTTTGACGGATATGCCGTCCACAGAAATTGATTAGACAAATCAGATTAGAGCGTACAGAAATAGATTATCGATAACATCAATTGGAAGAAGTTTTATAACAAAACTGAAGATTATTATCAGAAGTTCAGAGGTCAGCAGAATGCGTGACGAGAATCCAGATGTATCAATTCGCATAACGGTGGAAGCAGATTACGCGTATAGGTAGAATGAACCTAAAGTCTCACTAACGCAGACGATCTCAACCAGTTATCAGAATTTCTAAAGCTTCTAAGGCACTTCTCGAAATATCCTATGCCCACAACAAGTGCACGTTATATGATGTAAGTATTATCACGTTCGCCAGACGTCATAATACTGGCATCATATAAATATGCCCTCATGATGGTCATACTTTATCTCAAGTCGTGAATAGAACAAACTTATCCTACTCCACCTAGCCTTCCTACGGTCTCAAAGGTCATCAGAATCCAATACTCTAACTAAGAGGAAAACGAATCAGTCAAAAAGTTAACGGAAGTCTCAAAATGTCTATCAGAATTTGGTACATCAGATCATCCATCATTCGTCAAATTTCAGATAACAAAACTATCATCCGACATACGCAGAATGAACACAGAGCGGAATTACTGATAAAGAACTTAAATCATTCAAAGGATTTTATCTTCAGGTAACAGAAATTTCAGATAGGTCAAGCAGAAGTGAATCACATCATCCATAGCTTCATCCGTCACAGAATTTATTCGATTCAGAATTTTCTTCTATTCAAGGTCATGATCTCAGTTTCTATTCTCAAGTCTGCTTCTGCTTCCAATTCATCTTAGTACAACTAAAATGAATAGAGAAGCAAGACTGCGAGCCTTGGACAAGTCTGCTAGCACAGTTCGGAATTCGCCAACTCAGATTGCTGTCGTCATCGGGTGTTCGGTGGTGGTGTCTGCTACAATCTCTAAATGCCAAATCACATCTTTTCTTCCAGAACAAAGGTCATTCCATTTAATACGAAGATGGTCTACATGTTTCCTCGTTCGTCTCAGGGCACAACATGTTGTCATACTATGACAATTGTCCAGATACTCGTGAAAACATGATTCTTATTAGCCAATACTATTGGCATTATTTAAGACTCATAATGGTCACAATGAGTACGAAAACAGTTTTCATGAATCACTTCAGGGAAACTTCATATCCAATTCACATCACCCATCTTTACGAATAAAACTGACTTACTTTACGGAAGTTGCTCTCAGTTAGTCATCTCCCTTCTCAAGAGTTCTTGTGGTTGCTTCTTTAGTCTTTCGATCATTAAATGAGATTGTCTGATACAGAGTTCACAAGGATAGAATAATTTAATCATTTATACATCGGAAATGAAAAGTGATTGCGGTTGAGATTACGGTTAGGTATTTAAAGGGAACACTGAGGTGAAACAAAATCATATCTCATCGGTTTCTTCAATCTCTCAACTTCTATAGCATCATGGCTCGTCAACCGAGATCGGTTCAGAATCAATTCTACTTCTCAAACGGGAGGAAACTCAGAAGTTTCATCAGAAAATGCCAGAAAATTTGTACAACAAAACTTTCTAGGGGTGGATACTAATAGGTGTCAGGAGAATTTGACAATCAAATGAGATCAGGGTAAATCTTTCCATAACAGTGATAAGCTTAACAGATTTAAGCGGTTCAAGGTTACTATAACAAAATAGGGTGGAGCAGATTGTTATAATTCAGATGCGGTAGTTTATGATAGCTGAAGAACCAGTCAATCAATAATCAAAAGATCTCCAAAATTAAGTATATCAATAGTAAACAGATCCGCAGAACGTGTATGGTCACTTAACCAGACAGATAGTTCATATGTCAGAGTCAAGTACATGGTTCAGTAGAGTGTGGGGATAGGTACGCGAATAGTTCAAGGTGTTGGTGTTCTTGGTTTAGCTTTTTAGCATAAGTGACAGGTAGGGTGTACATTATTGGTAATACGAACATTGTATAACTGTCAGAAGTGAGACGTATGAAATGTCGGATATCAGCATCATAAGTTCAGTTAACAATTCCATTCAGAGATAGTATTTGCATCAAATCCTTCCAAAGAAAAACTGATTGGCAAATAAGATTCATCATTCAAGGGAGCAAATAAGATTCATCATTCAGGACAGAATAGGATCAGAGGATACATTTATATCCAGCATGGGTCATGAATTTATAGAATGGGTCAAACATTTTAAGGTTAAATGGTCTTCGGAATGGTCGGAAGGATATCAGACTGTTTATCCAACAGATCAGAAATGAAGGTCAAAATTGGGTAGTGGCAGCAAAAGTTTAACAATTGGAAATCATGTCAGGGGTTCCAAAATTGTTTCAAACGCCAAAGTTGAGACATAGGAGGATAGTCGTCAATATTAGATGATCAAATCAATCAATCCTTATAAGGATAAAATCAAGGTTACTGTCAAAGAAAGACGGATCAATAAAGATAAATCTTATCGTTCGGAAACGTGAGGGAAGGCATTTATATACTCGTGGTCAAACGCTACAAAACTTCTCATGGGAACAGAGATGGTTAAGAAGGAATCAAAGGATTCATAGGTAATTATCAGAAGCAAGAAAGAAATAACAGAATTTATCAAGTGTATCATCGTCATGGGGATTCTCAGATTGCCCAAAGAGGCATCAGAATGATTTACAGAAGGTTCAGAGGTCGGAGTGGAGGTCGGAAGGCAAGGATCAAATAACGTCAGATAATTTCTACGCAATTTCCAATGCTTCAGATTTATTTAGGTTTCAATTCTTAGGTGGTGCAAGGCATAAGCTCCAAATTTTCAAATGTGATTTTAACCAAAAGCAAGACACGAATCAGAGTGGTGCGGAAGCAAGATACTTAAGCAATTGACTTATAGTCTACCCATTCCTCACTGGTCAGAATTTAAGTTCCTATAGGGAAATCCTAAAGCAAATTCTCAAAGGTTGTCCTACGAGCGCCTACAGTGGAAACTTAGTGGTCCAGACTTCACAGGTCAAGGGTAAATGTATTACGAGTCGCAGCCTGTGAGCTCTGATACCATAAATTGTAACACCCCGACCCGACAAGGGTAAAGATATCACAATAATGGATTCATATCAGATCAAAACAGAGCATACATCTACAGTAATACAAAAATCTCAAAGGATTACAAATGAAATACTGAATCTATAAGGTTACAATGAAACTTTCAAAACTAATTCTAAACATAATAACTTCAGTCCAACTCTAATCCAGAATAGCTACCATGCCTTCTAAGTCCAGAGGTACACTCTCACTCATTCCCAGCTTCCTACTAAAACCTGCCGCAGGAAAAGAAATGCGGCTGAGCTACGAGAGCTCAGTGAACAGATATATAGATGACAGAAACAATAACATATAACAATACAGAAACAAATCCGAAATACAGATTATACAGATACCGAACTAAAGTGAAAGAATAGGAAAGGAATAAGGGTAAAAGAAAAGAAATGAGAAAGGAATAATGCACAAACCAGGTTTAGGGAAATACAGAAATCCATCACGAGCCCAGAGATAACAGATAATATCATAACAGAATAATCATATAATAATCCAGAGGGGATGCCTCTCAAATAACAGATAATATGAGGGGTGACCTCATGTATCAAATGGAGTGATCAGCTCCCAGATAATGTGAAAGACGTGTATCGCACACACCATCAGTCACCAGATATACATATATAACAGTAAACAGTAACAGATAACAGAAATCAGATCAGAACTAGGATGCATCCATGCGCACCAGTAGGCCAGAATCTTCTCCTACATAACAGATAAAATCAGGGACGGGACAGGTCATCACTCTCCTGCCCTAGAGTCATGCCATCGGTGCATCAATGACATGGACATGAAACCCTCATGCCTAGTGATTGGCTCGGATATCAGACTGTGGTCAAGGTCAGATGTCATATAATAAACAGAGTCACATCTAGGGTTCATGGCAGAAGGGTCATGTCAACAATTCAGATTAAGATAATAAGGTTTAAATCAGAGTTTATCAGATTAAGTTTAATATCAAAGCTTAAGTTCAGATAAAAAGGTTTATTCCCAATAGTCCAAAAAGTGTATCAAAGGTTAATGATTACAAATTTATAGCAATAAATCCATTTAAGAAGTTCCTGTCAAAAGTTCATTTAAATCAATCCTTTAAAAATGGTTTTCATTGAAATGATCTTACGAAATAGTTTTCATAAACATGGTCTTCCAAAACGTTTAGTAACTTCCATTTCCAAGTGGTATCGCTTCTTTTTAAAATAGCTTTTCTTAAACAGTTTCATATGTAGTTTAATAGAGGTTCAAAATCAATTAGGTTCAGATAAGGATTTAACAGGTTAAGGTTTACCAAAATCAAATCAAAGTTTACAACAGATATATCAGGTTAAGGTTCAGAACAAGGTTCACAGATCAGATTCAATTAAAACTCACAAATTCAGGGTTCAAAACAAGAGATCAATCAGAGTTCAGGAAAAAGGGTTCAGAATACAAGAATCATAGCAGAGGTTCAAACAAAAAGGTTCAAGACAAACAGATCACAACAAAGATTCACAACAGAAGGGAACATAGCAGTGGTATCGGAGATCCTAATAAAGAAAATGAAAACTGAAAGAAAAAGGGGATGAAAAACCCTTACTGAAAAAGGGCAGAATATCTGTACCTTATTAGCACAACAGAAATCAAACAAACAAACACATAAATCAGATGATCAAGACTTCTCCTTCTTCACACCTAAGGAAGAGGAAGACAGAATTACTAAAGTTTCTTATTCAGATTATTATTCTTTGTTTATCTCATCATTTTATGTACTTTCTATTTTTAGTAACTTTCCAGATTTAGTAAGTTCCCATAATTAGCAGGTTTTCCAGAATTAACATATATTATCATTTCAGATTAGGTTGAACCTTATTCAGAGATTACTATGGAATAACAGTACATTTTATCAAGTTACAGAAGTTTAGGGTTTTAAATGACAATTATACAAAGTTTAGGGTTTTAAATGTAACTTCATTAATTTCCAAGGTCATTAGTGAAATTACTTTAAGTTACAGAATTATATGCTCATTTCATTCAGAATTACATTTTATTCCCTTAAGTTTCACAATTTACAGATTACACCCCTTTAGTTACATAATTTACAAAATTAACCTTATAGTTACATATTTTACAATTTAAACCCTACAATATCCATATTTACCAACCAAACATATTATATTTCAAATTTACAGAGTATACCATCAGAAATTAGTACTTTACATATTTGACCCCTCAGAATTCAGAATTTACATATTTAGCCCTTTAAGTTTACAAAACATATATATTAAGTCATAATTTCATAATAATTACATAATTAGCCCAAAAATCCTCAAAATTACACAACAACCTTTTTATATCAGTATTAACACAAAACAACTTCAGAATTTCAGATTTACACTTTTGGTCCCTCACTTTTAATTAATTCCAATTCGAAACCCTAATTTCCCATTAATTCATTATTTTGCAAAATTTACACTTAGGACCCCAAAGTTATATTTTTCCCACATTCTTACAGATGTATATGGTCTTACAAAAATATCCCAGAAGTTTCAAAGTTGGCAAAACAGGTCCTTTTACTTTTTAGTTCAAATCGCCTAGACTTTTTATAAACAATTACAAACCCTACTTTATATTAATCATTGAAATATCATTAATTCATCATTAAAACACCTTAAATGCTCAGATTCATGCCCAAGAAAACAAACCCTAGAAGCCACGATTTTTATTTTATTTGTTTTCTTAATTTTCACAAAAATCCGGTTTATCCAATAATTCACTACGTTAATTTTAAGCTTCTAAAAATCAAAACCATATTTTTCCCAGATCATATTACTCATAAGGAACCCACGAAAAATAGAGAACATGCCCAGAAAAATCGTTTATCATATATTGCATATTTACGTACGTTTTAGACATTAAAATTACAACGACTTGATTTAGGCTACTATAATTCAATCTATCATTTTTTCCAGGTCTAATAAATCATAAGAGGTCTAAATAAAATAGCTATCATGCCCAAAAATTCGGATTTCATATATTTTTGATTTACGTGTTCTATAGCCATTATATTATCATACGCATAGAATTAGCATGCATGGATCGATTTACATATTTTATATGAGTTATATAACATCAAAATATCACAGGAAAATTTCCATATCAATTTTAAAACATTTGGTTTAGTCGCAAGAATTATTACCTTGTTTTAGAGAAAATCGACAAGAAATTAAGAACAAGGACGAACCAAGGAGAAAACGCAGCAACCCTTAATTTTCCTAGCTTCCTTGCACCTCCAATAACACCAGAAAATTACTTTATCAAGCCCAGAATTCGTGTGCTATCCTTGGTCGAATTATTTTAGATCGCTTAGGGTTTTTTAGTTTAGTCGGTTTGTGTTTTTGGAATAAAAATAAAAGAGATATGTTTTAATATTGTGGAAACCGACTAAGGGGGGGCAAGATCAGAATTTTCGGCCCATAGAATCAAAATATATATTTGGGTTGATTTGATTTAACTTTCCTTAATTTATTTTTGCATTTTATTTAATTAAAAGGATAAAAACATTATATTTATTTATTTGTAACATTTTCGGAATTATATATAGAAATGTGTAAGATTATTTTTGAACATGTAAAATGATGAACATTGTCCCAGAAATTATTTTGTTTCAGATATAATTCGATTTCAGAAGTTTTGGAATTATTTCGGAATTTTATAAGTTATTTAATAAGGTTTTATATTATCAGGGGTAATTTGGTAATTTTACGGGTTATCTGAATTTCAGGTATTACAATTACTACCTAACTTTGTTCTTTACTTCCGACCTGTTTGATAAGCAGTTTGATACTCCTTTGACCATCCCGAAGGTCATTTGACCTTAATGTGTTTGACCCATTCTGTGAATTAAATTACCCGTGCTGGATGAAAATGTACCACCTGATATTACTCTGTCCTTGCGAAATCCATTACTACTCCTATGAGAACTCTGGTGATTGTGAGCCATGGATATGACGATAATTTTGTCCCGATGAGAAATGGTTAACTGAGCATGATGATGCTGATAACTGATATTCGATATGCCTCACTCTTGACAGTTATACGATGTTTGTATTTCCGATGACTCGCAACCTACCTGCCACCTATGCTAAATAGCTAATCAAGACTCCAACACCTTGAATTGTTCGCTTATCCATCTCCACACTTTTATGAACCATGTACTTGACCTTGATATATGAACTATCCGTCTGGCTTGGCGACCGTACTCATCCTACGAATCCGTTTACTTTTGACATATTCGATTTTGAGGTCTTTAAGTTATGGATTGGCTGGCCCTCATACGCTGCCAGGGACTACCGTATCTGATTTGTGACCTTTAGTAATATGTTTCATCCCACTTTCGTTATGATATCCGGTAACCGCTCAAATCTGTTAACGCTGCTATGAAAACATCTACCTCGATCTCATTCGATTGTCGATTGTTTACTGACATCTATTAGTACCCACCCTAGAAGCTTTGGCATTGGAAGTTTTGTGGTACAAATCTTCTGTTGTTCTCCGATGGAACTTTTGGGTTTCCCTCCTGGTTGAGAAGTAGAATGAAATTTGAACCAATCTCAGTTGACGGACCATGATGCTATAGAAGTTGAGAAATCGGAGAAGATGATGGAATATGATTTTGTTCACCTCAGTGTTTCATTTTGAACACCCTGTTAACTTGTGAAGAAGAAAGAGAAAACTTTGGAGTATTGACTATCGTAAACCTAATCGTATCACTACCATGACCATCTTTCAATTCAGCGTATCAATGATTGATTCTATCTCTGTAAACTCCGTACCAGACGGCCTCTTTTAAATGATTGAAGGACTGAAGAAGCAACCCCAAGGACTTCTAAAGAAAAGAGATGACAAACTGAGAGTAACCTCCGAGAAGTATTTCAGTTGTATGCACGAAGGGGAACATGTAGACCATCTTGTAGAATGACCCTTTATTCTGGAAGAAGCAAATTTGATTGGCGTCCAGAGATTGTAGCAGACAATACTACCATGCATCCGGCAATGACGGCAGTTGGAATTGGCGAATTTCGAACCGTGCTGAAGACCTATCTAAGGCACGCAGGCTTGCTTCTCTATGCATTTTAGTTGTACTAAGATGAATTGAGAGCAGAAGCAGACTCACGGATGGAAGAATGCACAGTGACCATACCGGAGATTCACGTTACTACACCACAGTTCCAAGAGGAGGTGCCGAAGGCTTGAGGGACCAGACTCGAGTTATATTTCCCTTCCACCCTATGATCATACGATAGACTGCATGGACTTGGAAGAAGTTTAAGATCAAGTATCGGAATGTACGATAATTCTGAAACGAACATTTGTGTTTGGAAGAGTTGATTTGTGAAGAATGAAGCTATGGATGACGTAATTCATTTCCTCTTGACCTACTAAATTTCCGTTAACTGATGATAGGACCCCTTGAACGAGTTATGTTCCCTGTTAGTAATTCCGCTCGATGTTCATTCTGCGTATGCTGGACGATGGTTTTGTTATGAGAAATTTGACAAATGATGGACGATTTGATGCTTTTAATGATGTACCAAATTCTGATAGACATTCTGGGACTTCCGTTAACTCTTTCGAGTAGTTCGTTTTCCTCTTAGTTATGGTGTTTGATTTTGATGACCTCTGAGAATGTAGAAGTACTAGGTGGATTAAGATAGGTGGTTTTGTTTAAGACTTGAGATAAAGTATGATCATCATGAAGGCATATTTATGTGGTGCTAGTATTATGACGCCTGATCAACGTGATAATACTTACACCATATAACGTGCACTCATTGTGGCCATAGGACATCTTGGGGAGTACCTAAGAAGTTTAGAATCTGAATCTCCATAGGATTATTCGTGTTTGGTTCATTCTATATTCTGTTTCCGTTCATTAAATATATGGAATGAGTTGAACTCTCGTATTGCTTCCTGTTGACCTCTGTAGAATTCTCCACTAGTAATACAGTTAATCTGATTTGAAATTCTGTTCATATTCCATGTAAGCTTTTCAGAAGATCCACCTATCATCCAATTATGATTTATGGTTCTTTGAATCCGAATCAACCCAATTTGTCTCTTTCTGGGGAATCTGAACCCACTTTGTTTTTGATTGAGTCATGAGAAACCTTTGGTCTGAAGATCTTTTGGAAGAGCCTCCTCGGGCATGAGAATATTACGATGATCTGTTGCGACTTGTTACGATTTCGTTTCACCTTGCGAGTTCAAATTTCGAGGACGAAATTTTTCTGTTAGAGGGGAAGAGTTGTAAAACCCAAAAATCTGAAACATGCAAAATGACCAAAATGCCCCTACAAGTTTAAAAATTTATTAAAGGATATTTAAAGCACCAAAGTGATTCCAAAATTCAAGTAATAAGCTACACATGGAATGAAATAATTTTTTTCATGTCCAAAAGTCATTGTCTCACCTAATTATATGTACAAAACACCTACTACAATTTTATTTAAATTGATTCTATTTAAATTACATTTAATTATACATAACTTACAAAATAAAAAGGAAATCAATTCAAAAATCAATTCCATTTATTTGGTCAATCATGGACCGATTATTAGGCCCTCTTCCCCCTCCATAGTCGGCCTCCACTTCACTTATTTAGTTACTTTTTAATTGTTTCCAAAACCTAAAACCGAATAACACAAAACACACACAAAAATCCACAATCGATCCATACGAATTTCTGGAGCTGAGCTATTATTTTTTGGGGTTCTTTATAATCAAAAGTAGCTGGGAAAATTCGTTAGAGTTCGTGGGATTCAGTGGTTCGATCGCTAGACGTTTTTGTTGTCGCAAATTCCATCCGAGAGGTATAAATTCGTTTTGATTAATCCCCACATTAAATAATTTATCTGGTATTTTTCTCACACCTATGTAATCATATAAGAAATATAAAAATTATCTAAATCGAATCATGCAAGGTTTTGTTGATCGTTTGAATTTTGAAGTGTTAAAACGGGTATAAAATATAAAACATGCTATACGAATTTTCTGGGCCTCTTGCATAATTTTTATGAGTTCTAGGATCATCAAACAAGTCTGGAAAAATGTGTGTTTGAATTTTTATGGCTTGATTCGATCGTTTGAATTATTAATGATTAAAACTAATATAAAATATAAAACACTATATACGATTTTTCTGGGCATGAGAGTTATTTTATTTGAACTCTATATGATCCATATGAACCTGGAAAAATGTTATATCAAATTTTTGCAACCTAAAAATGGCTTTGTCGAATTTTGTGTTAAATCGGGTTTTTAAATGAAAACCGTGTAAATTGGATAAAAATAATAACGAACGATTTAGGGTTTTATTTTGGGTTAGATCTGATATAATGAATGATATAATGGGGCAATAATGATTGGATGATGATTTGAGAAATCGGGGTTAGGGTTTGATAAATTAAAGTGTTACCGATTTGATTTTAATTAAGAAAAGGGGTATTTTGTAATTATTGAAGATCGTGGGTCATTTTTGTAATAAGCCTTAATATAAGGGGTACTTGTATAAAATATAATATGGGGACCTTTTTTGTAAATTATGCAACTTATGGATTTAAATTGTAAATTATATAAATGTGTAAATCGATTTGGAAATAAATAAAATAGAGGAGTTAAAAGTGTAAATTATGAAACTTAAAGGTCTAAAGTGTGATTCTGAATAAAATATGTATTTTAATTAGTCATTTGCAATAGTTTCATTTAAGACCCTTAACTTTGGAATATTTACAATTAAAACCCTAAATTATGGAAACTTGTCATATCTAACCCTGGACTATCATAACTTGTTAAAATCTACCCTATGTCCATAATATGCTTAAAAATAATGACTTAACCTAAGTTATGATACTTAAATCTTTCTGATTATGGAGAATTTCTAAAAATGGAAACCTGCTAAAAATAGAAAGTTACTAAATATGGAAAGTTACTAAAACTGGAAAGCCGACTAAATAAGTAATCTGAATTAAATAAGCTTTTAATAAGTTAGTTATGAATTCGTGTAGATTCGCTGAAGATGGAGTTTGCTTCCGACTTTGATATTTTCTGTTGTGTTTTCATTTGCGGTATAAGTTACAGATATTCTGACCTTCCTTATAAGGTTTCTCATGATCTCTTTCATTTTCTGATCCGTTAGTTTCTGAACTGATGCCATTGCTATGATTCCCTTTGCTCGAACCTTCTCTGTTGATTCCATCTGATATGACCTCTGTTATGAACCTATGTTATGAAAAGCTTTTTAATTATACTATGAAAATGTTATGAGAAAAACCATTTTAAAAGATGTTTATAAATGATGCGAAACTAATTTTATATAAAATGTTACTAACTTTTATGAAAACTATATTTCGAAGACTATCTTTATAAAAACCGTTTTGAAAAATTATTTTTATGAAAACCGCTTTAAAGGATCGTTTTATGAAAATCATGAATAAAGGATTGTTTAAAATGGACTTTTGATAGAAACTTTTGAAATGAACTTTTGATCTGAACCTTGACTTGATTACTTAATATGAACCTTGATCGGGTAAACTCTGATTTGGACCTTTGGCATTACATCTGATATATCTATTATGAACCATCTGTTATGAACTCATTTGATATGGACCTTTTGATATGATATCTGACTCTTAGTTTGATACCCGAGCCAAAATCTGTGACACTAGGCATGGGGGTTCCATGTCCATGTCTGTGATGCACCACTGGCATGACTCATGTGTGGGTGAGTGATTCCTCACACCGTCCCCATTTGATTATGCGCGCTTTATTATGATTGGTATATGGTTCGGGGGGCGTATGGATTGCAATCCTAGATCTGATCTGTTTAGTGGATTATCTATATATGATTTATTATTGTCTGGTGACTGGTGCTTGTGTGCAATACACGCCTTTCACATATATCTGGGAGCTAGCTACTCCATTTGAAGAATGAGGACACCCCTCATATTATCTGATTATCTGAGAGGTCTCCCCTCTATATGATTTGAAGATTTATGGTTACGATATGGTATGATCTGTTCTGGGCTCGTGGTGGATTACTATCCCGTTTCTCTTTCCTTTATACTTATTCATTGACTTATCCCTTGAACCATATTACATCTGTTTGACCTTTGTTTCGGTTATTCTGTACTATTCTCTATTACTGTTTGTTATCGTTATATCTGTTCACTGAGCTCTCGTAGCTCAGCCGCATTTCTTTTCCTGCGGCAGGTTTTAGTAGGAAGCTGGGAATGGGTGGAGAGTACCTTGGACTTAGAAGACTTGATAGCTACTTTTGGACTTAGAAGTGATTAGAAGTTATTATTATTTCGGAATTAGTATTTATTGGAAGTTCATTTGTAACCTTGTAGTATCTTTATTTCATTTGTAACCTTTGAGAATTCTTGTATTACTATAGATGTATGCTTTGTTTTGATCTGATATGAAACCATTATTGTGATATCTTTACCCTTGTCGGGTTGGGGTGTTACACTTACAATAACAGTTATCATATGAGCATAAAAGCTGCACCATTCGAGGCACTCTACGGTCGTAAGTGCAGGTCTCCAGTTTGTTGGGCTGAAGTTGGTGATGTACAACTAACAGGTCCAGAGTTGGTCAGAGAGACAACAGAAAAGATAATTCAGATTCGAGAAAGACTACAAACAACCAGAAGTCGACAGAAAAGTTACGCCGATGTTCGACGCAAACCATTAGAATTTCAGGTTGGAGACAGAGTCATGTTGAAGGTCTCGCCTTGGAAGGGTGTGATACGATTCGGGAAACACGGTAAGTTGAACCTGAGATACATAGGGCCATTCAAGATTCTGGAAAGGATCGGTCCGGTAGCATACAGGCTTGAGCTTCCATCAGAGCTCAGCAATGTACATAACACGTTTCATGTCTCAAACCTCAAGAAATGTATTTCAGACGAAACGCTCGTAATCCCATTGGAAGAAATTCAAATCAATGATAAGCTTAACGTTGTGGAAGAACCAGCAGAAATCATGGACCGGGAGGTCAAACAGTTGAAACAAAGTCGAATTCCGATCGTCAAGGTTCGCTGGAATTCTCGCAGAGGTCCTGAGTTTACTTGGGAACGGGAAGACCAGATGCGACTCAAATACCCATATCTTTTCACCGAGACCACTCCAGAGAACAACATCAGCTGAATTCAGTGACTGAATTCCTTTTAGGGTGGTCGACTGTCACAACTCGTAATTTTAGGTCATTTTCCAAATCCTGACAATTTACTATTCATGAGTTACTATTCATCAAACACTATTCACCGATCACTATTCATCATTTCACTATTCATCATTTTTGAAGTCAGTTTGAGACTTTGAGAAGTCGTCAAAAATTTTACTATTCACATGACATTATTCATTCCCGGAGGAAAATCACTATTCATGGGCATCATTCATCAGGTCGTAAACTAGGTTTATGAGTATTCAAATGCGCGTAACCAGTTAGGTTTAGCTGCGTATTCATGCATCATCAGTAAAGACACATCATATGGACTAGGGTAGTCTGCATATTATCAGTAACATCCTTTTCATATCAGTTCATGCTTGTGTTTGTGTGATTTTCATTAACGTATGCTTAATTGTTTAATTAACGTTACCACTCAGTCATTTCTACTAACAGTAAACCCAATACTCCCGAAAATGATCCTAATACATTTTCAAGCTAATTATAATGATATAGTGATTATATTATTACTTTACCCGGTGTTTTTAAACCAATCGCAATATTTTTTGTTTGACGCTTATAACTCCTTCGGTTTACGAAATTTCAATCCGATTATCATTCTAACACCCGATTCTTGCAAGGAACATGATTTTACAATTTTTACAACTTCGTCGTATCTCATTTCACCTTGCCACGAGTTATTTCTAGTTAACTCGGTACCCAATAACACTCAGTGTATACACAAAACACACAAATTCTAATTAAATGTAGACAAGTTTATTAATTAACATCAAATCTATCTCTTTTTACTTGCATGTGTCACCCCCCCCCCCTTCATCCCCCTAATTCTCTATATTACTTGATTACTAGTACACATGCAATTAATGAATTCCTTTTATTTAATTCCAAGCTCCACTAACTCAAACACATACACATAACATTTTAGCTAACAAAAAAGATCAAACCCTCCCATCCTCATCCACCCCAATCGGCCACAACCAAGAACACACTTAAAATCCATAGATTTTTCCAGAACAAATCATAATCATACTCCATTTACCTTCCTAGTTATGGATTTGTGATCAAACCTCAAGTTTATTACTCATTTCTTATCAAAACTCATCCAATCATCAAGTAAGTTTTTAAGAACATGTTTTGATCATTTTATACTTTCATTTGATATATATGTTCATGTATTTTCAAGTTATATTAGTCATCCATGCAAGATACTTATGTTTTACATACCACATTTGAACATAAACTCTTTAAATCACTAGATCTATAAGTTTCACTAATGATCTCATGAAATCCACCAAGTTTGGTGATGTTTAGGACCCCATGACACCCTAAGAAGGTGTATGGTAGGATTTGCGAACTTGTGGAGTTGATATGAGTTAGTATGATCAAGTTTAGAACCAAGGAAGTGAGTTTTTAACAATCTAAAGTAGGTTCTGTCCAAAAACGTGTAAACTGGAAATTTTTGGCATATTTTGGCCTTCATATTCAGAAAGTTCTTTCAAAAACGAAACCGTGGCTGCAAGAATCACTAAAAACCGACTTATAACGAAGGAGTTATGATTTTTCGAAGTTAGACGACGAAAACTAATTTTCTGAAAATTTAGTTGCTGATCGCCGAGATTCAAAGGACAAAACGAGGTGTTAGACGTGATCTAGACGACCCGAACTATCGAGATTATGTTAGTTCATGTTTATACGAAGCCGTGGATATAAAGAACGTAGAAAACGAGCTTGTAACGGCCGAGTTATTCACGTTTAAAGCCGACAAACTCTAGTTTATTTTGACACCACTATTAGAAAGTGTTCTAAATATTAAAACTAGTGTTTTTGCGAAACATAACGTTGTTAGCCGATTTTCTAATTGATCGAGGCGTGTACAATCGAAAGTTAAATGAAACGACATTTATACATTGTTACAAGGTTTTCAAAAACGTTGAGTTTGATCAACTAACACGTAACGTGCAATATTTCGCGACTAGTTTCACAAAGTCAATTTGGACATATTTTCACAAGTTAAGGAAAATATTAAATTGCGATGAAAACGCTACATTTTGCCGATAGAACACCAAACAAGGATTGTGGAGTACCGTTTCAACATGTTTACGCGAAAAGTAGTTTATAACTTAACGAGACGTCAAAAGTGTATTTTTCGTCGATAAAAGTTATTTTCAAAACTAACAAGTGGTATCGTTAACATACGTATTTGCATGTGTTGCATTGTATCATTGCTTACATTGGATCACATCATTCATAATAGGTCGTGGTTAGAGACCGAGCCTTATTTCATCATATCCATTGTGATCATTGTTGCTATATCATATCAGGTGAGTTTTCATAGCCCCGTTTTCAATTGTTTATTTGATTTCTAAACTCTCGGGGGAGAATACATTGCACCATTTTTATATGCAGACCAAATTATACAAACTCATTACATTGCTTAAGTTACATCATTGCCCAGATTAAAGTCCCCTTTATTATCATGAATCGTTAATTGTTAGCAAGAAAGAGTGAGTGAATAGAGGAGGGTGACTCATCCGTTCGGGTTGGTAGCACCAACTGGTCAAACAAACGCATTTCATTTCTGTCATATTAGAGTGATTGGCAAACACTCGGTTGGGGCATTTCATTCAGTCTAGCTTCGGGGTCATGAGCTTAAAAGCTAATGTATCATTTTTATGTGGCATTGTTTTGTTATACACTTTATACTTGTGGTATCCGTACAATATTTCATTTACATAAACCTATGATCTCACCAACATTTTTGTTGACCATTTTTAGCAATGTATTTTCAGGTAATTAAGGTTTCGCATGTTGGCTTGCATATGGACATCATGGAGTCGCGGATTTGATGCGTCTCACTTTATATTTTATGCACTTATCCATCATTTGAATTTTATGAACTTGTTTTTTTGAAAACTTGTTTCACCTTTTGGGACCTAGCTTTATAACTCTGAATGTTTTTAGATAATCAAACGATGTATTTTCTAAACGACACTTTAGGTCGTTCAATATAACTGTAACTTTGGTGCTATGACCAGTCGTGCCCCTGAATGACTTATTCCGCTGCAAGTCACGAAATTTAGGGGTGTGACAGTTTATGTTGTTGTTTTGATCGGGACAGAATTGTTAGTCGAATATGTGTGCATCATACAACGAGTTTTGTAAATGTTTTATTCTGTATTTTTGCTCTAAAACTCAGTTTAGGGTCTTAATAAAGTATTCCAATTGGTTTGGAAGGATTTGAGTTTGATTTGGTCGTACTTTTGAATTTATTGTGATGATATGTCAAAACTGTGTTGGCAGAATTTTACTTCAGTCGTGGTTTATGATTTTTCGTTTTCAAACCATATCAAATTAGAGGCTGCCAAATTATAGGAATCATATTTCATATGTTTACTACTTCCTGGAATTTTTGTAGAAATTTCTAGAGTCGTTTGGTTAGGTTGTTAATTATATACTTTTGAAGTGTATCTGCAGATCCGAATCTGGACATGTTAGCATAAACAATTTTTGAAAGTGGGTTTCCACTTAATAATAAAATCTGTAAAAATCCATGTAGAGTCTTAAGACATATGGGCTCCTGTGAGAATTTTTTTGATTTTTAGTTTGGGCTTTTGATACATTTTTAAAATTCGTTTAGTGGGCTTAATTTTGTTATAAAACCAGTTAATGTGTATGCATGTGTTTCATAAGTATTAAATGTGTCACTTTGATGTTTGGTGCCCTAATACATGTTCTTATGTCGGGTGTGTCTTTTTAATGTCGTGTTGACTTGTGTGTGGGTACGATTAACCTAATTGATAATCCCGAACCCTAAACCTAATTTAACTAAATTGGGAAGTCGTGTTAAAACGTACTTAATATGGAAAGTTACTAATTCGGGAAACTTACTAAATATGGAAAGTTACTAAAATGGCAAGTTACTAAAAATGAAAAGTTTCTAAAAATAGAAAGAAACCTTAAATGGGAAACCTGAATAACAATAAGCAGTAAACTTGTAAAATGAGCTTATAAGTAATACGTGATCATTAATTTGTATAGGTTCGGTGAAGAAGGAGTGATTCCCTGTTTCAGTGTACTTTCTTATTTTGTTGGTTGCTTGCATAAGGTACATATATGATGAGGCGAAAAGTGTACCGCTTTTAAGGGGTCATTTAAGCCCGAAATCGTATTTATTTGATCAAATATTGCCCTAAATCGTTCCTTTTGTCATTTTAGGTACTTTTGAGGAGAAATCTGGAAAAGGAGGCATTTTGGACGTTTTTGGAGCATTAAAGTGAAGAAAACGGCAAAGTCTCAAGAATCGGCTAAAAGTTACTCTTGACGGCGTCACAATTAACATGGGACGGCGTCATGCCTTGGCAAGAAAAGTTGGATGTGAAATTTACTCATGACGGGCCAGTGAGTTAGCATGAGAATTCTGACGGCGTCACGCTTTAACTAAATCAAGGGCGTCACGGCTTAAATCATAAGGGGACGGCGTCACGTTCATGATCCGACGGCGTCAAGCCTTGATAGGCCAGAATGGATTTTTGAAGAGCTAAAGAGGGACGGCGTCAAGAAGGTCACCCGGGAACCCTAAAAGCGGCGAGGTGACGGCGTCACAATGCATAAGGTGACGCCGTCAGATCCAAAAATCTATATATAGTTTTCTAATTTTTTGTCATTAAGAGAGAGCTTAGTGTGTGGAATTTTGGGATAAAACCCTAAGACGATTTTAGCTACTTTTTCAGGGCTTCTTGCCTTGAGATCTTCCATGTTTCATTGAAAGATAAGTTATCAATTAATCATTCAATATGTCTATGTGTTGTTTGATTCTATCTTATGCTTGTCTTTTGTTTAACATGTTAGGCTAATTTTATCTTGTGTTTGCTTAGATCTAATGAAACTTAGCTATTGATTATTGGTTGTTAGTGTGTTGTTAGTTGTATTGGATGATTGTTTATCTATGTTAGGCTTAAGAAAACTGGCTAACTTCCTATTCGGTAACTTGCTTGAACGTCTTAAGAAACATGAACCAAATGCGTACTAAAGGTTTTTATGGTTGTATTTAATGCACAAGCGAATTCTAGTGATCCCATGTTAGGAGCTTCCTAGCCGGCTCGACATAGGAGTGAAGTAGGAGCTTGTAGAGTTGGGGAAGTAAGTACGCCACCCCACGAATGGTATTAAGGAATACACCCGTCATCCACGTGACTAATACACACTAATTAACCGGTAAAAGATAGTTAGGGAGTAAGGAAATCTAAGTAAACACATTTCTCTACACATAAGTTTCTCACCACATTTCATTTTTGTTATTTTATTTTATTTGCATTCGTAGTAAATTTTGGGTTAGTTGACTAGCAACTAATTCCGCCCACTCCTTCAAAACCCGAGATTTTACTTGCTTTCATAAAATTATAAAAACATAAAAAGAATCTTCCTCAACCCTTAGACCTAATTAGAGTAGCCTTTCATACCTAACGAACACTATTCCCTGTGGAGAACGATCAATCCCCCGTACTTACCACTACACTATACTACATCGGTCAGGTACACTGCCTGGTGGGGTTGTAAGCCTCTTGAGATCCCTCGAGAGGTAAAACCTGTTGTAAGGTTACAAAACCACGCAATCAAGTTTTTGGCGCCGCTGCCGGGGAATAGTTATTGTTTAGGTTGAATTTTTATTTCTATTAGGTCTACTCACTAGATTCCTTTCTAGTGAGATTTTTATTTTTCTAGGTTTTCTTTAGTCTATCTTATTTCTTTGTACTTTTGTTTGTGATACCTTCCACTTACCTCATGAGTAACATTGGTCATTTGATCCCTGTTATTCGTGTTTTTCGCCGTGCAAATTTTCAACTACCCGTTCCCGCCCCCATAGTAGCAAACAACAACCTTTCACCCGACCACCACTTTGGTAACAATTCTGAGATGGAGGAGTCTGACCATGAGAATGACTATGTTAGTCCATTTTACTACTCAGACTCCGATGAGGATATCGGTAATGGAGAAGTAGTTAACGAGGAATGGGGAAAAGAGGAAATTGATCCCTTTAAGTATGTTGACCCTAGGACTAAGATCGAAAAGGATAGCCTCTTTAACATGCAATTCCCGTGTAAAATTGGTTATCATGATTTTTATGCTTATCTTAACTCGTCTTTGCCTATGAACATTATTTCTCGCGCTAATTATAATAAAATCATGGTAGATGAGCTTGAATATCAAGGAGATAACATTGTTGCTAGGATTAAGCCACTACACGTGTTCGTAGGAAGTTTTGTGTATGTGGTGGATTTTATGGTTATGGAGAACTTAGGAGAATTTATCGATGACAAATTAACCCAAGTCATTTTTGGAGAACCCTTCAAAAGGTTGACCAACCTTGACGAAAAACTTGTGGACGGGTTAATTACATTCTCGGATGGGGATGAAGATTTTGTCTATCAAATGCCCCGAGCACATCCTAGGTTTAAGAACTACCCCATTGAAGCTTGCAATAGAATTATGCCTATCGACTTGTTAAGTGAGAATGATAAGGGGAAGGGGCTCAAATATCCACATGAGAAAAATAAGAGATACTATCATGGATGTTTGGAGCTAAATGATGAATACAAGAAAGATGAGGCAACAATTAGATGGCTCACACTCGGATACGTGAGCATAAGCGACACTAGATGAGCCTTACTTTGAGTTTAGCTACAAGACTCGTTAATAAAGAAAAGCGCTTCTTGGGAGGCAACCCAAGCTTTATTTGTTTTATTTGCTTTGTGTGTTTATTTATTTGCTTGTTTGATTTTATTTTCCGTATGTGTGTTTAATTTTATTAATATTGATTCATGTTCAAAACTAATTTGTGAAAATGCTTTATGTTGTTTTTAACTTCGTCTTAACTACATATAAAGGTATTTTGCAAAAGATAAGTGTAAGGGAAATCTAAATCGGTTTATTAGAACACATATGAACATGAATCGTAATAATAATAAATTAACATACATATTCGTATTTGTTTGAGTCAAATGCTTGTATCGAGTCATAGTGATGTTTTGCAGGATTTCCAGGAAGTAAGGTAAAGGTTTTTCCAGAAATTTTCCGGAAACTTAAAATGAAAATTTTTGTCAGGTCATTTCTGACGGCGTCAGGGGTTATAACCTGACGGCGTCAGATTTAATTTCCAGAAATTTTTGAAAGTTTTGTTTTCATAAAAAGTTTTTATTAAAATCTCCAACTTATAATCTCCAGGAATCTGCAAAATTATCATTCCACAAGCATTATATCCTTATATATAGATTTTATCCCGCCGATGTTATGCAGGTTTTCGTGTTTGTTTTCTCAGGTTAACAGGTTATTTTGGACAAGGAAATGTTTATGGAATCAAGCTTATGGCGATGCATTAGTCATGGAGCTTCAACATTCTCTTTGGGGGAAGATTTAACCGTGTGATTTCACTATCCAACGAGAGAATCAGGGGAGTATTTGATTTCATTCTTTTACTTTATGCTTTTACATCTTGTTATTTGAACATTGGGGACAATGTTCATCTTAAGTGTAAGGGGAGGGTAAAAGTACGATTTTAGAGAATACAATTGCGCTTGATTTTTGTTTGTTTAATAATAGATGTGTAATAAAACTGAGAGAAATACTTGATTAGGGTAATTTTAGTGCCAAATTTAAAATTTTTTACAACATATAGGAGTGAAACTTTAGTTATAATGAGCGTCTCACGGATAGGAGTTATATGACTAGCACAAAAACCGTACCACTAAAAAATTTTCCACCCCAAATATGTGAGGTTCGCCCCTAGAATTGGTAGGAAAAGCATTTATGCTATGATGTGTGTACCGGTAGCACTTAGATTCTAGAACTTGCGTTAGGACCATTCCAAGGCCACAAGTGAGACTACATTCGTGTAGTTAGATTTACTACATGATAAGAGGCATTAGGATTTACCCATTGTTTTACACCTGTGTTTTTGTTATAATTACTTTGGCTACATTGGTCAAGTAATTCTCCCACACCCTTTGCGTTGTACTCATTTTTAGTACACGATACCCCTAGTACACCCCTCAGAGCCTATCTTTTCGTTTCGACCTTTAAGCATTTTACTTAAAGGAAGAATTTGTTACACCCCACTAAAATGTACACCCAAATCGCCTTAGCCTACCTTGTATGCACTCATCTTTAGTGCATTATTGTTACAACATTTGTTTAAACCCAAGTTAATTATCTAATTGATTACATGGTTGCTAAGTCGAGTCATATCCTTGTACATATTGTTTTGGGACGATTGGGACTCATGGGTAAAGTACTAGTATAATGGAGTAATGGGGAAGAACATCATTTATTACCCCCATATGTGCTAAATGTTTTAAAAGTACTCCAAGTGTTTCAATTATCTTAATTCGAGTCATTAGATTAGTATTTGTAAAGTTATGTAAAAATTCAAGTGTAAGGGGAATGCAATGCCCCTATGATGTATTATTTTGGATGGTAGGGCAAAAATGTATGTCAAAAAAAAAAAAAAAAAAAAAAAAAAAAAAAAAAAAAAAAATCAAAAAATCAAGAAAAACACAAAAAAATGAGAAAATGAAAAATAGAAAAAACATACGGACTACCATCCCGTTTCATTTTATGTTTATCTTTATATTTTTTGTTATTTTGTTATTTCGTTTTTAGCTTAAGATCGAGTCTAGTCTTGGCTTAGCAACATTGTATAGTACATGTAATTGATCAAGATCTTTAACTAGCCACCAGTAAAATATCCCGTATCCAACAAAACCGTGTTTTCCTTTTCCCTACACCTAACGTTATAACCCATTTAAAAGCCCTCTTTGATAGTTTATCTTAGGTGCTTACGCCTAGTGGAGGAGGTTTTCGATCCTTTCCCAAGCCTATGGTAATCTATTTGCTATGACAGGTAGTGAGAGATATTTTCCGTTTTCATTTATGAGATTTATTTTGATGACACTTGAGAGATGTGAGTATCTAAACACTATTTGTGAGGTGCTAGTATATAATCTCCGTGCTTATTATGATTGAAGTGGAACGATTATTTGTTGTAATTACTTTTATGTTAGCATTAAATGACCCCTAACTTGTATTTTGATTAGAATAAAAGCGCATTTGCTTGAGGACAAGCAAATCTCAAGTGTAAGGGTATTTGATGAGGCAAAAAGTGTACCGCTTTTAAGGGGTCATTTAAGCCCGAAATCGTATTTATTTGATCAAATATTGCCCTAAATCGTTCCTTTTGTCATTTTAGGTACTTTTGAGGAGAAATCTGGAAAAGGAGGCATTTTGGACGTTTTTGGAGCATTAAAGTGAAGAAAACGGCAAAGTCTCAAGAATCGGCTAAAAGTTACTCTTGACGGCGTCACAATTAACATGGGACGGCGTCATGCCTTGGCAAGAAAAGTTGGATGTGAAATTTACTCATGACGGGCCAGTGAGTTAGCATGAGAATTCTGACGGCGTCACGCTTTAACTAAATCAAGGGCGTCACGGCTTAAATCATAAGGGGACGGCGTCACGTTCATGATCCGACGGCGTCAAGCCTTGATAGGCCAGAATGGATTTTTGAAGAGCTAAAGAGGGACGGCGTCAAGAAGGTCACCCGGGAACCCTAAAAGCGGCGAGGTGACGGCGTCACAATGCATAAGGTGACGCCGTCAGATCCAAAAATCTATATATAGTTTTCTAATTTTTTGTCATTAAGAGAGAGCTTAGTGTGTGGAATTTTGGGATAAAACCCTAAGACGATTTTAGCTACTTTTTCAGGGCTTCTTGCCTTGAGATCTTCCATGTTTCATTGAAAGATAAGTTATCAATTAATCATTCAATATGTCTATGTGTTGTTTGATTCTATCTTATGCTTGTCTTTTGTTTAACATGTTAGGCTAATTTTATCTTGTGTTTGCTTAGATCTAATGAAACTTAGCTATTGATTATTGGTTGTTAGTGTGTTGTTAGTTGTATTGGATGATTGTTTATCTATGTTAGGCTTAAGAAAACTGGCTAACTTCCTATTCGGTAACTTGCTTGAACGTCTTAAGAAACATGAACCAAATGCGTACTAAAGGTTTTTATGGTTGTATTTAATGCACAAGCGAATTCTAGTGATCCCATGTTAGGAGCTTCCTAGCCGGCTCGACATAGGAGTGAAGTAGGAGCTTGTAGAGTTGGGGAAGTAAGTACGCCACCCCACGAATGGTATTAAGGAATACACCCGTCATCCACGCGACTAATACACACTAATTAACCGGTAAAAGATAGTTAGGGAGTAAGGAAATCTAAGTAAACACATTTCTCTACACATAAGTTTCTCACCACATTTCATTTTTGTTATTTTATTTTATTTGCATTCGTAGTAAATTTTGGGTTAGTTGACTAGCAACTAATTCCGCCCACTCCTTCAAAACCCGAGATTTTACTTGCTTTCATAAAATTATAAAAACATAAAAAGAATCTTCCTCAACCCTTAGACCTAATTAGAGTAGCCTTTCATACCTAACGAACACTATTCCCTGTGGAGAACGATCAATCCCCCGTACTTACCACTACACTATACTACATCGGTCAGGTACACTGCCTGGTGGGGTTGTAAGCCTCTTGAGATCCCTCGAGAGGTAAAACCTGTTGTAAGGTTACAAAACCACGCAATCAATATATTCTGACCTTTCTTATAAGGTTTCTCATGATCCTTTCACATCTTTTGATTGCTTAGCTTCTGATTTTGATGCCTTTGCTATGAACCTTTCTGTTTATGACACTACGATATAAGCCTTTAATATGAGCCTTTGCTACGCACCCTCTGATATGAACCTATGATTATGATATTTCTTATGACCTTAGATTCAGTGTCATTACTATGGCATTCTGTTTGACCTTCAGTTTGATACCCGAGCTTTCACTAGTCATGGGGGTTCCATGACCATGTCATTGATGCACCAATGGCATGACTCTAGGGTGGTCGAGTGATGTTCCATCCCGTCCATTTTCTATTATATTTTTATGAGCTCAAGAAGATATGTTTGGCCACTATGATTTTTGCTAGGGCGTATGGATGCATCCTAGATCTGATCTGTTATGTTATATGTTATATTTCTGGTGATTGGTACTGTTTGCAATACATGCCCTTCACATTTTTGGGAGCTAGCTACTCCATTATGTTACTTATGTTATTTATGAAGACCATGATTATGATGTTTATGATATGATATGTTTCTGGGCTCGTGGTAGATTTCTGACAACCCTTACACCTTTGATACACCTATATTATACCTTCCGTAATTCCACAATGCACTATATTCTGCATTTCTCATTTTCAGTTTCAGTACTTTGTTATATATATCTGTTCACTGGGCTTTTTAAGCTCAGCCGCATTTCTTTTCTTCCGCGGCAGGTTATTAAGCTGGGAGCTGGGCTATCTTTGGGCTGAGAGTAGGAGCTTTGTGTGGACTTACCTACCCTAGACTTCCTAGCTTTGGACTATGTTTTCATTATTTAGACTTGGATTATGTTTCCTTCATTTTGGATCTTGGAACTTATGTATTTCTTTTAAGTCATGTTGACTTACATTTTGGTAGTTATGATTAGACTTCCGCTTGCGTTTTTATTATGTATGTTCTGATATGACACCATAATGTGATACTTCTACGCTTTTCGGGTTGGGGTGTTACAAAAACGGACTTATGAATCAAAAGTTACGGCTAGTTAAAAATCACTAAATGAAACCTTGGTGCTAGAAAAACAACCCACTGAACTATTTTTCAATCACGATTTTGACCCCTTTGTGATCCGAACCTGCAAAACTGTAAAACACGAAAGTTTTCCGGAATGATGTTTTACATGAGATGACGCAAGAATTTAAGTCTAAAAGTGTAAAAACGAGGGCTGGGCACATGGACTGTTTTATGTTTTACCAAAGTTTTTTTTTTTTTCCAAAAACTTATTTGCGATTGACCTATTTTCCGAACTTGATGTTTTTCCAAACTTACCTTGTTTCATCATTTACTTATAAGTATCACTTTCATCAAATAAAAACATACACTTAACTTTCAGAATAATGTTTTGCACGATTAAACGAGTATTATGAAAGCTAGTTTTGACCATTATCATAACTTAAGCCCTATCACTTGCGTTAAAACACCAAACATGACTAAACTTCGTTAACAAGACATAAACCAACTAAATTCACAAACCACATGACCGTTTTAAGACATATGTCATATAATCAAACATGCAAAATATACGTTTAAGTATTAATGTAACATGTTAGTATGGAATTTCATGTGAGGGGCCTCTTCGGGGTGAACATATCGACGAGTTGTTGAATTTATGATTTAAAGTGTCCTAAACTAAGCATGTTTTATGAACTAGTAAACCGTTTCTACTACAAACACGATCACTATAAACAACCATGTACAACATCATGATCAATATAATGACTTATATAGACTCATTTATATTTCCACATCGTTATTTCAAAAACTAAGACACGATATCTATTTTAGGTTGCTCGTAGAAGTTTTCCATGACACGTCCATCATTTTCACTACTATCGTAACATCATTTACTCACGGTGAGTTCATAGCCCCACTTTCTATTGTTTAATTGTTTTACAAACCCGTTGGGGGAGGGATACATGCTATTTTTACATGAACACAAACATTTGAAACTGTATCTATCTGTTTATTTTATTTGCACTAGGTAACATGATTGTAACGATTATGCCAATTCCTGTCGGTACGAGTTTAACTACTAGGTATAACGATAAATTACCTACAAGGGCCACGATTGTAACAATTATGCCAATTTCTATTGGTATGAGTTTAACCATTAGGTATAACGAGAATTAACCTATTAAGGGCACAATTGTAACGATTATGCCAATTTCTATTGGTACATGGTTAACGATTTGATTCTCATGAGCTTAGTGCAATAATAACTGTTTTCAACATTATGGATGTATAACAAGTAACCCACACTAAAACTATGTGTTCAACCATTTAACTATAAACCTATTATTTCACTCAACCTTTGTGTTGACTTTTTAAGCATGTTTTATCTTAGGTCAATAATGTACGAGGATGGCACGAATACATCAAGAAGTGTTGGAACACAGAAAGTGTAAATCATTAGAGCAGGGACTTCTATATATATTTTGATATAGTATATGGTATATTGTTGTTAGATTGTAGTATGTTGCGACAACATATTACTCTCGCAACACTTGTATAGTTGCGAGAGGATGCTTGTCTATGTATGAGTATAAATACCCCCTACCTCATAGGTTATGAGGTGCGTGTTTCTATTCCTATCAATGCAAGACCTTCTTACTTTCTCTCGTTTCTCTCTCTAGACTAAAGTGTCCACACCCACTTTATCTCACTAAGATTATTAGAGTAGACGTGATATTATTGGAACAACAATTGGTATCAAGAGCCAAATATGATTCGTTGTTTCATCTAGTAGTGTTTTAGTGTTGTTTAGATCTTCATTAGTAGTAAAAGTTTTGATCTTTGTAGATTTTAAAAACATTCTCTCTCTATAATATATTTTACTTTCATACGTATTATTAAGATTACTCTTAAACGTGTTTAATCTTATAAAACATGAGTTAGAATAACAAATTTGAGATTAAGAAAGAGTTTTTATCATTCTATACAAATTTTTTATGAATTTGGTGAAGATTTGGGCTGGAAATCATGGTTTAAGGTTTTAGAAAAAGTGTACTTTTGCTCGTAAAAATAGGGTTTTGAATTTTGCCCTTAAAATTTGCTCGCAAAATACTAGGGTTTTGTTGCAACAGTTGGCTGAGGATTGGTTGCGATAGCTGTGGTTAGTTGCGATAGGTGCTGTGATAGCTGTTTATTGCAAGTTTTGGGTTGCGATAGCCTTTGTAATTTGGGTTGCGATAGCAAGTTTTGGGTTGTGATAGCCTTTGTAATTTGGTTACCCGATGTTTACAAAAGAAAACTCTGCCCAATGTGCAAGAAGTAGTTGCGATAGCTCCAAGTATTGTTGTGATAGAAGAAGTTTGCGACACCTGATCTTACGAGACTTACTGTTACCCACATTTTGCGAAAGAAAACTCTGCCCAATTTTCAACAGAAAGTTGCGATAGTTATTGTTTGCAAGACTTTGTTACGATACCTTAATTAAAAGACCTTAACTCAATTTTAAATCCTTTAAAAGATTGAAAATTATTAAGAGACTTTAATCATTTAAATATCACAATATCAAATACCAAACACTTAACCATCTCAATTCAAACAAACTAACACACCACTTTCAAACAAAAACAACAACTCATATCAAAGATCCATCATCACAATGTCTACTACTCAAGATGCATTGGCTACAGGGGGTGATGCAAGGCCTCCCATGTTGTACCGTGGAAACTATGTTCAATGGTCTTCAAGGTTTATGAATGTTATCATGGGCTACAAAGAAAGAGATAGATGACTCTACTAACACGGGACAGAAACGGCTACAAACTGAAGATGATCTGAATCAAAATGAACTTGCACAATTTGAAGCTGATATCCGTGCCAAGAATATGATTCTATATGGGTTAAGCAATGACATCGAAAATGCCATTGATAGTAATCTAACTGCTCATGACTTATGGCAAGCTTTGAAACGATTGATGCAAGGTGCTGATGTTGGCACACAAACACAACAGACTCTGACTCTGTGGAATTATCAGTCTTTCAAGCAACTACCCGAGGAGAATTTAGAAGATGCATATATTTGTTTCAACAAGCTTATCAATGAAATGAATCGTCATAACCTCAAAAGATCAAACATTGAACACAACACTATGTTTCTCACAAACCTACAACCTGAATGGAGACGTTTCACTATTGCTATCAGACAGAATCAAGACCTCACTTTGAAAGACATCAATAATTTGTTTGATCTTCTGAAACACAATCAGGTTGAAGTCAATGACATCCTTGAACATAAACAAAAAGATAAGGAAAAAGAAATTTCAACTCAACCACCAGTTTTTGATACACTTGTTTTCGTCTCCTCATACCACCAATATCAATCTTCCTACAACTCAAACAACGACACACATTACTCACCCGTTGAAGATGCAATTGACTCTACTCAAGACCCAGCAAATGTTGAACTTACCAAAATTGTTGAAAACCTAGCATTACTTGGAAAACAGATTCAAAAATCTTTCTACAAACGTCCAACCAACAACAATCTTCGTACCACTTCTGCACCCACTGCAATGAACAAAAGACAAGATGTCCCACCAAGAGGTTAACTTATAAGACAAGATGCATAAAAGACTGACAAGAATGATGCTGGTCAAGAAAATCAAGAACCAAAATGATTTGGTTGCGGTCAACAAGTCACTTTGCAAGAAATTGTCCAAATGAGAAAGTGCGTAACAGGGCTTATTACCGACAAAAAATGTTGTTGGCTGACATGGAAGAAAAAGGGAAAATGCATAATGCTGATGAAAATGATTTCATGGTGGATACGGATGATGAAGGTGAGATATTGGAAATAAACATGGTGTACATGGCTTCTTTGTAGAAGGTGGATGTCTTTGAAGCTCAAGATGAGGATGCAACTCCAAGCTATGGCACTGATGCTGAAGAAGATGACACACTTTTCAACAAGGTACACACATTAGATGCTTGTAATAATGATGATCTTGATGAATTCAAACATGGTCACATTCGTACCATTAGTATGACAACTGAAGTTAAAATAAGTAGTGCAACACCTACAAATGCTACTCCTCAGTTATCTACAAATAGTATAGATTGCAATCATGCATCAACAAGTCAAGATCATGTTGATATGCTTCAAAATTATGCCACCATTCAATCTCAAATTGAAAATTATGCTAACTTGATAAAACTAGAACAAGATAAAACTGCTTCTTTAGAAAAGAAAATCAAGGGCATGTTATATGAAGAGCAGTCTGAACGAACACTAGTGCTTAAACGTCAAATTCAAGAGTTACAAAATGAAAATTTTCTTTTCAAAAGAAATATTTCAACCTTTGATAACATTAAAAAGAATTTTGAAAATGAAGTTTCCAAAATTAAAGATGAAAAAGCTAATTGTATTCAACGATTAACAAGAGCTGAAACAAAACTTCGCACTGCCGATCAGAGTTCTCAGACTATGTACATGTTATTGCCCAAACCAGATTCATTCATGGATCTAAAACAGGGTCTTGGTTATACTAAACCATCTTATCTTGACATAGTTAAACATCAAACACCAAGTTTGTATAATGCTGATTACATGAGACGTGATACCTTCAAAGATTACATGTTTGTTCCTAATGACATCTCTCAAAAGGAAATCCAAAAATGCTTAAACGTTAACCAAAAGAAAACAAATTTCTCCTACTTTAGTGCCGATTATGGTTTGATAAATAAGGAAAATGCTCTTTCAGGAAAATCAACAAATGTTAAACATCATGTGGATAAGATTTTTGACAACCCATATGATTCAAACAAATATGAGAGATAAGCGAGAAAAACCTTTTGCAATCTCAAAAATCAAATAAATGGAACTTTAGCTATTATTCGTGGAAAGAAAGAGTTTCAATTGGTTGAACTTTTGAAATCCAATTCTTATGAAATAAATATCTTAAGGGAAATCAAGAAGCTGGTAAAAACCTTTATCGAGCCTCCTATGAATAGAGTTAATGATCAATTTAAAGCCTTTGAAGAGACATTGATTTCTAAAATGCAAACTGATTTAACTTACGTCAAATCTCTTGAAGATGAATATGACCTTATCAGCTTAAACTCTGACATTCAAAAATAATATTTTATAAATCAAATTGAATCAATCAAACCACAATTTGATATAAATGAGGAGAAAATTGAAGAATTGGAAAATAAACAAACGTCTTTAGAAATGGAAAACCTTTTACTCACAGAGAGTCTAAGAGAATGTTTGCAAAAGAACGTTGAGTTGAACGAGGAATTGTCTTGTCGTACTGCCAGATTTGAAAACTTTTGTGCTAAACTTGAAAAACAATCTTTAATGTTTGAAGCAAACTGGCAGCGTATAATTGAAGAAAACAAATATCATGCAGGATTTCTGACCAGGTTTTAATATTTATAATGTCTCGTCTACCTATGGTCTACCTAATGCACTAACGGGCAGTATACCCGGTCGTGTATAGTGTAGTTAACGGTAAAGCTGAGGTTGTCCCAAGAGCTATGCGTGTGGATCTAATTTAAGTTCTAGTGTCACTGGTTTTAAAGGGGGTTTTATGCGTGTGTATTGCTCTAATTCTTTTATATCCACGGCAGCGGCTCCAAAGGCTTGGTGCGCGCGTGATGTCGTTGTGGTTTTAGCAGTATTCAAGTTTTAAATTTATATTTAGCTGACTTATCAATAAAACACACACTTTAACGAGCAGTGTACCCGGTCAGTATAAATATAATGGTAAGTAGAGTGTCGATCACTAAGAGTGGAACGTATTATCTAGTTATTCTAATCAGTATTTTAATATCCTAGGTTAGCTATACAATCCTAATCTAACGCAAGGGGGTTCAGCCTGAGAGACTGGCACGGTTTGGTTATGATTAAATATAAACTAAACTAATGAGCACGAATCAACGATTAGCACACACGTACACAGATAGATACTCGAGACAATAAGAAGACCTGTCCTGATAATTAAGTAGGTTGTCACTTGTTTTATTGCTAGTTTTATATGAAGTGTATGTAATTAACCCTTTCTCATTGGCTTTAATCTTATCGGCGAGTAAACCCTTAATGCTTACTTATGTCTATCCCACTATCCTAGAATATTGAGCATTTGTGATGCCCACGTTTCGTATACGCTAGAATAGATAGGCGAGGAAGGGGCATGGCGACCCAAGCAATGCTCAGCTAGACACAGAGGTTATCAATGCACTAATAAAAGTCACCAAAGACATCAACATATAAACTTTAATTAATGGGAAAGCAATTTTAAGGGGTGCCCATGATTTTCCGTAGTCACATGGAATCGGCCCATCAATCCTGATGAATTAAAGTGTATTAATACAATAAAACAAAACTACTTAATGAATTAAATACATGCAGGACCTTCTTACAGCTCTTGTATATTCGTTTAGGGTGTGTCTTGTGCTGCTAACACGTCTGAATTCGGCTCTAGGGTTTCTTCGGTCTTCGAAAGCTTCGTCTGTAGGATCCCGAAATTCGTCTGGCCTTGGGGTATTTATAGTTTCTGTCTGAGGGTTAGATGCGGCGCATAGGATAAGTAGATGCGGCGCATTGACTTAACTTCGCGTGGGGTCCAAGATTAATATATTCAGAAATATTCGTACACCGCCTTAAGATGCGGCGTAACTCCATTTCTCTATGCGGCGCATGTCTTTTGCCGTCTTGGATTGTAACTTGTGAAATCTTGATTGTGATGCGCCGTATGTAAGAAGTATGTTGCGGCGTATCTGGAGCAGAATGATCTTGATCGTGTACATTTCATCAGACTCTAAACATCTTGCTTGTTTTGCTTCATAATTGGTCCAAAATCGCCAAGTTTCACATAATACTTGTTTTTACCTGAGAATTACAAAAGTAAATATTAACGTATCAATTCTCATATATAATATAATAAAACAAGTCAAATAAATAGGATAAATAATGGTAATAAAATGTACTTATTTGAGTTCATCAAATATCCCCCCACTTGAACTTTACTTGTCCTCAAGTAAACCTTAGAATTAATTTTATGAAAATGTATCCTAAAAGATATTAGGATTTATTTTTATATTTAAGCATGTATTCGTTTTGTCATAATTGCACAACCAAACACTTAACGAATTAGAAATAAAATAAAATATTTCGATAAAAGCAAATCTAATCGTTTAACTGTCCAGTCGTGACGAATATTCTATCATAAGCTTGGCAAGTATACACATCTCCCCCACTAAAGCTAAGGAATAACAAGTCTAAAGCGATAAAAAGGGTTTGTTGGTTCAGGGTTAATCATTCTTTTTAATCTCTATCGATCTCAAATTCCAAAAAAGGCGACAAAATCACAAATACATGATCGAATCCACGACCACGATACTTGCAATTGCTCAAATCCTTAACTCGAATAGGCTAAAGATAGGACCAAGTAATCTTCACCAATAATATTATATCAAAAAGGGCGACAAAATCATAAATACATAGCCGAATCCACAACTACGATACTTAAGATTGCTCAAATCCCTAATCTCAATAAATCAAAGGTTTGGATGAAGAATGATGTAGGGTATGGATAATATTTGGGATACAAATTGGTGTAAAATGAAAAATAAACAAAACAGATAAATTAAAATCCTAAGTGTGGTAAATTACTTTCCCAACCATCCCATGAATAAGACTCATATCATTGAATAACTCACGCTTTAACACTTGAAACACACGCTTTAGGTAGACACGAATTATACTCAACAAGATCTCAATCAAAGAATAATCCGAGTTGGCGTTCCCATAACGGCCAACTCCCATTCAATCCATAAATATAATATATAACAAGTAGTGGTGATATCGCCCATTTAATACAAAACTTTACATAATTTGGTTAAAACAAACATCCAACTTTTCTTTTTCTTTTCTAATTTTTCGATTTTTTTTTTTTTTTTTTTTTTTTTTTTTTTTTTTTTTTTTTGACATCAACATATATGTGTAATTTCACAACATTTCTATCACTTTCTTTCCGGATAATTTTTCCATACTTTTCATACTTTCAGAAATAACTGTAATAGCGAAAGTAGTAAACACACGAAAAATAAACTCAAAGATATACAATATTTACTTTCATACCAATTGCATTGTGCAATTTCCTGACTCAACCAAAGATAATGAATTACGCACGCGAACACAGGTAATGTAAGGAAACACACTTTGCCTAAAGCAATTAACCAACCACGGATTTTAATCTACAGGGTAGGCTAAGGTGTAAGGGTGTAACGAAACATTGTAACAAAGGTGTAAGAAACGAAAGGAATGGCTCTGAGTGTTTTTCTAGGGGTATCTTACTCTAAAAGTGAGAGTAACAAAAGTTTTATACGGGGGTTAACTAACCAATGTAGTTAGTTAATATCACAAAACATATAAAGGCTATTTGGGTGTAATCCTAGAAATTTACCAATTTAGTCAAGTCATTCCAATTATATAGATAATACTTATTATGGTGGTCTCGAATAGTATACAAGCCAAGTTCTAAAGTTTACAAGTCACCGACACACTCATAGATTTGTGAATTTTGATAAGTTCACAATTTTTGGAAATAATGTTATGTGTGCAGCTATGTAATTAGACTTTAAACAAAAACATGCTAAAATTTTTTAAATTTTGATATATTAAGAGCATTTTAAACATATTTTGAAAAAGTTTAGGACAAGTAAGTGTTCTAATTCTCCAATCCCCCCACTTAAGTTAAACAACGTCCTCGTTGTTTGTGACAAAGGTTAAAAACTCGAAAATAAAAGAATTAGAACAGAAAAACTCCCCTGAGATTTGCTCGGTATGATCCTCCTTTATTCGTATAAGAGCAAAAATCAAGTTTCTTATGGATGAGAACGTTTAAGCTTCAGAGATAATGTATCCACAAGAAATGTAGGAATCTGTAATACCATTAAGACTTTAACACACCTGAGTTAAGAAGGTTCAAACTTGCATAATACATTAGTAGTTAGTAAAAATAAAACCAAAAAAATTAAAATGAAAATCATCAGGTGAGTCGATACGCCGTATCTTATGGAAAAAGATACGCCGTATCGAGCCTGGAATAAATATGAATCAGAATAAAAGATGCGTCGCATCCTTAACCAGGGATGCACCGCATTAAATAAACTGACAGAAAGTTTTAAAGTCAAAAATAAAAATGTAGAAAATTAAATAAGATATGACCGGTGCAGGAGATGCGTCGCATCTTAGGATCGAGATGCGCCGTATCTTCTGCAGGTCTGACAGACTCAATACAAAATCAGAAAATAAAATAAAAGATAAGCATGGGTTGCCTCCCACGAAGCGCTTGTTTTTGTTCGAGTCACGAGCCTGACTCCACCCTTATTTACTGTGTAATAGGGTGTTGTTCCCCCCACTTGGGAACAAGTGCGGGTGATAGTAGCAATAAACACAAAAAGAGTGTAAATTAGCTATTAAAGATGGAAGAAATGCATAAAGATCATACCTTGGCAATATATGTACATCATCCCTATTCTTACCCGGCTTGGTTGATAAATTGGATGACTCGACCACTTTATCTGAAAGAGTAGTATGTTGAGGAAAAATGAGTTTCCTTTCTTCATGGTTAGTCTCTTTGGTAGTAAGGCGTCCCTTGACTTCCGCAGAAGATGAGAAAGGGTCTTTAGCAAGTAAAAGTTCGAGTTCCTCTATATCCTTCATAGGGTCGAAATCATCATCTACATCAATCATAGCAATGTTTAAGAGCTCATCACCAAACTCTTCCTCGAGCTCCACTAAAAACGGGTTGATCACAGGTGCTTCATGTGCTTCAATAGGTAGTGTAATAAATTTCTCCTCATCATTTTCTTGTTTTGCAACCTGTTTAGGAAAACTAGCAAGATTATTAGTAACGGGATTAATAATATTAAATAAATTTGTACCACTTTGTGTTGTAAGTGACTCCAATTCATCTTGTGAATCTGCATCTTCAACTTGTGGTTTTGCAATTTCATAATCGTCCCGAATTTCATCCTTAAATAAGTAATCCCAGATTTCTTCAAAAACCCTCGTTGGGTCAAAATCTGGTTGAGGTATGTCATCATAAACTATGGCGTCAAATGGTTCGAAATCAAAATTAGAATACTTTTCATCTTCATCCGATGGATTGTCTAATGGTGGTAATACGATTGCAGAATATTCTTCAACGTAAGGTTCCGTATACACATCATCTTGTGCAATCTCCGGAGAAAAAGTACTATCAATTACAATTGCCGGAATTGGTTTCACGGTATATGAATCTTCATCATCATTTGACATACACCAAGTGTGTTGAAATGGCAATTTGTTTCTTTCTTTTTTTGACTTAACCTTTTCTAGCAACAAGTATTCTTCCATACTAATTTCTTTGGTCTCAATGACTTGTGCACAATATCTTGCTCTCTTCCAATTATACACCTGATTATTGCTCAAGGCTTTTTCTTCTTCAAACCTAACATATTCTTCCATTGTAATATCCGGATCGTCCATCTTCCTGAAATAAAACTTACTTGTGCAAAAGAAGAGTAAAACAATCAAAGTAAAATAAAAGTTGCTGATATCAGTAGACGATGCGCCATATCCAAAAAGTTGGATACGCCGTATCTTATAATCGTTAAAATTTAATCAGACTTTTATTCAGAAAGCAGATACGCCGCTTATGAATTAGAATGCGCCGTATCAGTTTTAAATTATCAAAAATCGATTATTCTATTAAAATTAAATGCGTCGTATTAACAAAAGCTAATGCGCCGTATTTTCGTTACGTTTCAGAATACAAGATTTTTGATTCAGAAGATGCGCCGTATCGATAAAAATCGATGCGTCGTATCTATTTAATAATTCGAAAACTGTTTTTAATTAAAATAATAAATACGCCGTATCTGTTAGAACAGATGCGTCGTATGGCGTTAGGGTTTAGAAAAATTTCTTATTAAAAACAGAATACGCCGTATCTTGGGGAAAGATGCGTCGTACTCGAATTTAGTTAACGCGTTGTATTTTATAAAAATTAAACGCAATACGTCGTATCTATGAAAATAGATGCGCCGTATCATTTGTATCAGCACAGTACAACGATAGCAGAATGCAGAAAAATAGAAAAAAAAAACTAAACTAAAATAAAAAAAAAAACAAAAAGAAACAAAAATTAAAGAAAATAAAAACACACAAAAACAGAAAATATGCAAATAATACAATGAATGCAATTTATCTAATATACAACGGGGTTAGTGGTTAGAATCTAAAAAGAAAAACCTAATTAAAATACTAATCAAATTAACAGATAATAACAATTCACTCCCCGGCAACGGCGCCAAAAACTTGATGTGCGTGTGTATTGCTCTAATTCTTTTATATCCACGGCAGCGGCTCCAAAGGCTTGGTGCGCGCGTTATGTCGTTGTGGTTTTAGCAGTATTCA